>CAXAMN010026595.1:167833-186130 GCA_963970005.1 Durusdinium trenchii
GAATCTCCCCCATTGCGCAGCTGGAAAAACGAAACTCGTGAGCACTATATGTTTTATCATGGTTTGATGTTGTTGACCCTTTGAGGATCGCGGAGCTTGTCGAAAATCTACGACCACTGCCTGCCAATTCAACCCCTTTTGCCCTCTTTTTGTTGGAGGATGGAAGATTTTCTGCCAAGGTTTGCAGGCCAATGGCTCGAGGCTGATCAGCGCTGTTTTTGATCACACGACGTTTTTTTTAAGCAACGCTTTGTCCAGCATGAATCCGTTGAAGCCACTGGTGACCTGTGGCCCTTCGGCTATCGCTTGGACTTACTCCTTTGCTAACCAATGTCATTTGATGGATTCGACATCCTCTAAGAAGATCTCACAGCGAGCAGCTGTTCTTTTCTCTCCCCAGTTCATGACTCTTCAATCCGTCCTCGGCCAGCAAGCACTGTGCAACTGCTTCTGGTCACTTCACTGGCCGTACCACCCTGGTGACCACCCCCCCTTTCCTCACGTCCGCAGTCCCGTGACCCACACACACCCCGCTGCAACCAGGTCGGGCTTTTAGCCAAAGCCTTCCCAGTTTCAAGGTCGACCTCCCCGCCCCGCGCAGCTAGGCCGGGGTCTCCCGGTGCTTGGTTGGTGTGCTTGCTTGGGGAAGAGGTTCTAATCGGTTTGTGTGGGTGAAAACTCTTCCGGGGACTATTCGTGTGTTTTTCTCCCAGTTCCTTGACAACGTTGAGCATCTCCAAAGTCATAGATAGGGGTGGTGGCTTGAGAAAGGGAATCCATGATGCCATAGGGATGGTGCCATGATATCCTTCTTCCAGTCCCATGAGGCCACCATGCTCAGGACGAAGCACCCTGCAGGACCTGGGTGGAAAAGTCCCCAACGGTTCCATGGTGGCGAAAAGGATGCCCCGGTCATTCACCAGCAAAACTACTCTCCCCGGAACTAACATGGAAGTGGAAAACCACTTGTTTGTAGTGGAAAATGGTCTTCCTTTCGGAGCCATTCTCCACGTAACCGTGTTAAATCCAGTGAGTGTAGCAAGAATGCATTGAAGGTAGGCCCATCTTGGCACCGGCATGGGATCATTTGGGAGCGAGGCTTCCAACTGGCCCGATTGACTCCGTCACGGCATCTGAGAGTCGACGAGAATCTGCGTAGAAGCCCTTAAGATGAGGATCCCTATATAGGGCTGTAACTGCCTTCTGAGAAGGTGGTTAGGATGGGTGCTGGGGGGGGTTGTGCCCACCTTCTGAAGGTATATGGTTGGAGCCCTATGGATAAAAAGATAGTGCTGTATACTGAAAGTTTGCTTAGTGGCCCTGGTGAAGGCTCTCTTTTCCTCAAGGGTTGCCCCTGCCAGGAAGCTTGAAGCTCGCGTCGGGTCGGCTGGCAGCATTGGCCCTGAAGAGGGCTGAATCGAGCCGTTGGAGCTACTCATCTGTAGAAGCTCTCAATACGTCTCCAGTTATGGCCATGAGCACAGCAATGAGGAGGTGAGAGAGAAGGTTAAGCTTGTTATATATACTTGTTTTTGAAACTGATGGAAAGAAGGTGTCTTTCGAACTGGAGAGGTGTGGTCCGTTTTTGGGATTCGCTGGAAACCTCGCACGCTTGATGCTGCGTAGTGGGGATTCGAGGGTCAGCTGGCCGAGCAAGCATCAGCATGAAGCTGAGATGCTTTTGGGAGAACTTATCTGATGATCACTCCCAGGAACAATAATGTTCATCCCGTTGCCATATGGCTGTTGCTCAGGAAGGAGCGACTGAGGGTCGTTTGGGGCATCCATATTCCCCCATTAAACAAGGAGCCGAACTCAGAGACCTAAAGGGAGCCTCCAACCCCTGGCTGGTCTATCAAAACTCTTTTCTGCGTTTGGCCAGAGGGCAGGGTAGCAGAGGGCATTTCAGTGGAGATGGGACCTTTTGTCTCAAATCAGAAGAAGCATCCGTTTGCAGTGGACCAACTTAACTCTAATCCAGGGTGTGTGTTTGGTTCCTTTTAAGTGTGGACTCAACTTTTTTGGGGATTGGTTTTGTTGTGTCATATATTGGGTACGATTTTTGACATCCACTGTCAGAGCTTTTTGAAACTGCAAGCAAAGGCTCAACACACAGATAGATGCCATCCGGCCATCCCATGCAAATCCGATGATAAGAATGAGCACGTGTGAGCAGATCAAGTTCCACTTCTTCACCCGGCGGTTCATGGCTTTGTTTGTGCGGTTCGTTCGGCATGGCCGGTTCCTGTCTCTAGCAGCGCAGCAGTGCATGTTCATGGATTCAACACACCCTAATTGTGTGTTTCTTTGAAATATCGTGTGGTCATCCGGGGCGTAAGGCCAAGAGTTTTCAGGATCCATTTAAGAGCGCTTTAGTCTCAAGCGCCTGACGAAGAGGTGAGGGAGGAGGGTGTGGTGCTTCAAGGGATCAAACGCGCGCAGCTCAGCGGTGTTTGCACCTGGCCCTGCCTCAACCTCCAAAACAAAGAAAAGGCAGCCAGGCAACCGTGTCCAACGAAGAAAAGCTCTCCCTTGGTCCTGATGTCCTCGTCTTTTTTGCTTTAGAGTGATCGTTGACCACGTCCGCTGATCGCTGAAAGAAGAGGTCGACTGGTCGCCACTTTGTACGTCATGCATGGAAGGCACAGCCTCCCTCAATCTCTTTGGTTGGAGACTATTATATATGTAGGCTTGGAGGGCTCAATTACCTTCTGAGAAGGTATGTGGATCCATAGGAGTTGGATGTTTTAACGACTCTTCTTGTCCAGATTTCCTGAGATGTCGGACTGTTCCACTAGCTTGTGGAGTGTACCTATCGGGGACATCTCTGGCATAAATCAACTAGGTCCATTCCTTGGGCTGTTAAGATCCATTATTCCATTACACTCAGGCAGATGCCAGGGATGACGAGTTCGTTAAGAGCCCAGCGCCCATGGTTGTAGAATGAGCCAACTGGAAAACACAAAGACATGATACCACATCGAGCATTGACCACCTTATGGTCCATTGTGGAAGACTTCGGCCAGACTTTCCGGATACTGCATGGTTGTTGGAACAGCCAAGATGGAAACCCGGATCCGTCACCAACCAGACGAGCCCGGGGCCGTTACATTCCTCCACACGGCCTAAGCTGCGAAGTTGACTGGTCAGGCATGTGGGGGATCGGAAATGAGAGCCTTTGGTCCAAGTATGTCCAAGTGAAATGCATCCTTCAGGGTGATTTGGACCCCGAACATCACCTTCAGAAGGTCCCCCCAAAAAATTCAGCCTTTTCCCGGTTGGGTCGGTTAATGGACACTCCTGACACCTCTTTCGGGCTGATCAAACCCCAGGTCCTTTTTGTTTAGGACTGCTGCGACCTGCGGAGCTGCGCAGGGTCGACCTGCGCCGGCGGCCGCGGGCATCGATCACGGAGTTGGGACGCCCCTCGTTGACGAAGTCATCGAGGTCAGGGTCGGTCCGGTGCCCCCGCGGCACGCGGGGGACAGAAACAGCTGTCTGCGGTCGAAGGGGACTGCTGGCTTGAGTATGCTTGAGTTCATTTATGAGATGAGATATAGCATGTTCTGATGGGGAAGATGTGGATTCATCAACCAGCAGCAGTGGTTTCGTTGTTGCATTGTGGACATCGAGGTGTTTGCTTCGGTGAGCCTCACCGAAGCAACGCGGCGGGTCCGCGACGCTGACGCGACGCAGGTCCGCCGCGACGCGTTCGCTCGTGCGTGCCTGGGGGGCCTCCCAGATGTGAGAGTCCTTATTATTAGACTGACACTCCAGCAGTTCCACGTTGGGATGCTTAATGAAGTATACGGGTGTCACCGGGTGTCCAGAACATCCACTCAAAAACAATCACTTTAAAAAGCATCCCTTTGGAACTGTGGGGCTTAGTTTGCTTCTTCGCATCTCGGAAAAAAGTGCGCAAAAGGTTCGGAGTGGACCCAAGATTGGCATTGGGATGCATTGGGTTCGAAAAGGAAAAGGTAAAAACATGGGAAAAACCACACACACAAAGAGAACCGTTTGTTGATGGCTTTCTACTCTATCTAATTAATTACGTTTTTTATCGTGTTTTCTAGCGTTGGAATCGAACCGAGAGAAAACCGACCCCGAACCACCCGTTGGATTCTGTGGGGAGCAGATTCTGTGGGGCTTACCTGACCTGAAGGCATGTTTCTGCTTCTTGAGTGAGCTGGCATTCCTGGAAGAGCCATCAGCTTCCCGTTTGGGATCCAGTCGCACCGTCTCGTTTCGGTTCGGTGTGACGACCGGGCACCCGGGTGCCAGGGAGGTACGTCCAGTCATACCGAACCGGAGGCACGACGGAGCCCTCTACGCGCTAGACATGTCCACCTCCAACCCGAGCCATTGGTCATTCCGCTGGTCCTGGTCCGGCCCCGCAGCGAAGGTGTCCTCTTTCCCGTGCCCCTTTGGTTCGAAAGCGGTCAAGGCTCCTTCGCCGCCGGAAGCGCGAGGAATCAATCCTGCGCTCCTGAGATGCCTTCTCCGTGGCAGATCCCGCCTAGTTCGACGACCCTGGAGGACCACACTGCACTGGCTGGACTCGCCCCAAGAAGACCATTGGCTGAGGAGTCGAGGACCATTGGGTGTGACTCACCTGGTGACCCACCTGGTGTCGGTTAGAACTGAAAAAGCGACAGCCATGTAGACTGATGATATTCTTTGCCGCCCATGTCTTAAGAGGGTGTTCCAATTCAAATGCGGGGGGTACTGTAAATATATCATCAAGAGTCCACATCAGAGTGTCCATCGATATCAAGTTCCATCAACTGATGCCAGTATAGGTCGGAGCCAAATGCTCGTTCTTTCCAAATGGGTGACACGTGTGAGAGGGTGGAGTGAGAAAACACTCAGGAAAGAGTGGAGAATGCGGAGGGTGCAGAACTCCAAGACAATCCATACAAAATTTGGAATACCCTATGGATCCATATAGACTCTGAGAAGGTGGCAGCGGATCCCTAGGGATAGAATATGATAAACCAATACCCAAGCACCTCCACGGACTGGCATAGCCAGACCGATCAGGTTATGGGTGGGTTGAAAAGATTGAAGGGGTCAATGTCGGCAATAGATTCCAGTCCCGTAATATATAATAATATATACATCATAATACCAATATAATATATTTTTATATATTTTATGAATAACACAAATAACCTTTAAACTATCCAAATCCATCTCTTGTGTCGGGGTTGTGGACTGGCCACTCCGGCGGTCGCCAGCCGTGATTTGTGGGCTCGAGCTTCCGTCCAACAGCTGCTCCCAAATCCAGGCAGCTTCGGGAAGGACAGGCAGGGTGACTAATTGGCAGCCCTGGTAGGCCCTGGCAGCTGGCTTACCAATGATGACCAGATAGGAACGTAAATCACCTTGAAGAACATTGTATGTATCATGTTTAGTGGGTCGTGAAGCTACCTCAAGAGCGAGTCCCTTTGCTGGGAAATTGTTTGTTTGATCCAGTTTCATCATGTCTAACCCAGTTGTTCACGAGGGTCTTCTGACATGGGTGTTTTTTGCGCAAAAACAACGTGTTTGTCGCAACAGTGCCACTCATGCAACACCTTGGCCAAGCCACGAACCCACAGCGCTCAAGCACGAACCCACAGCACCTCAAAAGACACCGCAGTAGGTCTAGTAGAAGAGATCCGCAGAGTTGTGAGCTCATGCTTCTGAAGTTTCATGAGTCATGAAGTTGCCAGTAGCGGCCAGCATGTGCTGAAGTGACCAGTTTCCTCTTTTAAGATTCACCCCATTCTGGCTGGGTCGTTGAGGGGAGGAATGCCTTCTGAGCAGGGGATGGTGACCAAAGATTGCATGTCGGATGTGTTCAAACACGTTCCCTCCCTGATTCTGCCTCATAAGATGTTGCAGTTTGTTGATCTGAATTGATTCACTTGTTTAATTGAGCATGGACCACCCTCGAAGGCAAACGTTTGGGCCCTCCAAATAGCACGGAGGTCTATTCTCCGGGTGCTGAACGATGCTTTTGAGCACTTTTGAGCAGATGCCTCAGCACAAGCAGTCAACCCTCATCTCACCTAAGCAGGACACTTTTTCACGAAACTGTAGCCACTTGCCTTGTCACACTCTCAAGTACTTGAGGTGCTGATTGGTTGAAGGATTCATTTGAGCTGGTTGTTTTTCTTGTTAGAACCTTAGACCATCCGTGCGACTGGACATTCATGACTCAATTGACCCATCCATGGTGGCATCACTCTTCCAGTCTTTCCATCGGACCGATTTGGAGACCCCCCCTCCACCTGGCCCCGCCCCATCACAGTCCGTCCCACCCCGCCAGTGCGAACGCATGGCGGGCTTGGTACGGGAGCCCTTCGCGAAAAACGCGAACGGGCGGGAAACGTACGCTCTTCGACCCGGGGCCGTGGAGAGATGCACTCCCAGAAGGCCAAGAAGGCTGACCAAGAAGGAAGGAGCAAGACCTTCCCTTGACCCAAGGGTGGTGGGCCTTCCTGGCCTCACTCCGAACTCACATGGAAGTGGAAGATGGTTCGTTGGAGGACCAGAGCTTCCTGGCCGCTCAAAGGAGAGCAACCTAACCTTTAAACACCATTTAGGGACAGTAAGGGTTTAAGGTTGTTTTTCCCCATCCAAGAGGAGTCACCTACCTGAAAAACCATCTATGGGGACATGTGGGGAGTGTCCCACTCCAATCCAGCAGGCCGAAGAAGGTGAACCATGGTAAAACGTTAACGTTTAGAATTTATAATCCTGTGGGTTCTTGATCAGGAAATCTCTCCAGTTTGCCAGGGCTTTTGCAATCCCAATGGGGTGGTTGTATCCATCAAGAAGCCAGAGATAGCCACAGGAGTAATGAAACGCCCTCTTTGTTTCAGCAAAAAAGCTGAATGAAAAACACCCGCTTTGTTTGGGTGTACGTCACTCCGACCTTAGGTGAGGCCCCCACCCTCAGGAGTCGAAACCGTGGTCCACAAGACTCAGGTGGCCGGCGATCCTGAGAAGCAGTATGAGTGGCACGAGACGTACCGCGCAGCCCGGCCCGAAGCGAGTTCGGACAACGGAGCGACGGAGGGGCCCAGCGTTAGACCATCCACCAGGACCATCCATCGCTCAACCAACGGGGGCCTCCAGATGGCAGCATCCCTGAGGGGAAAATCCCACCGGCCCGCAGCAGGGCAGGGGTTCGGGCCGAAGTCCCCTTTCGCCAGGGGGGGGTCCAGAGCCAAAACCAAACTCTATATGTGTTTTTCTTTGGGGCTGGATTCTTAGGGTGCACGTCTTAGAAGTACATTGGAAAAGACCAGAGAAGAAGGATGACCAGAGAGACTATTGGTGAGCCTGAGATATTTGTTGGTTACTGGTGGCAAAATCTCACCACAGCATGATGTGCAATTTCCGTGCTCTGAAAGCAACAAAGCAGCCACAACCTGGGAGTGAGTTGTAACAGGGTGGGGGCAACATCTCAGGATTGGAATCCCGACCAGTCTCGCTACATTTATATTTGCATTATTCGATGTATTAATATATATATATTGTTTATAAATAGATATGGACGTACGTATATACATGCATACCATACATATACAGCCATGGACTTAAACCAAAAGTGATCATCAAGACATACCAGGACCTTCCAACTGAACTCCTTGCCTTTCGACCAGGTCCATCCCATCCCCACTCTCCGCAGCTCGCACAAAGGAGGCACTGGTCGCAGCCGATCATTTTGGTTTGTCCCTCCCCTGCCTGAGGACTTCATGAAGAACATGTACCGCACCTCGTATGATGACATGGCCAAAAACCGGGAGGCACCCCGTTTTTGCGCAGCTTTTCGTTGGAGATTGAATGAAAGGGCGTCCTGCAAATCAGAGCGAGAACACTAGCCAAAGGATTAAAACAGAAGGACGCAAGTGCGAAAAGCCATGGTTAAATGGACGTGGAACTGATCCCGGAAAACTCATCGTTGGCGTGTCGTTTCAGCGTTTGTGATGGCCACAATTAATGTAAAGAGAACACCTTGGCAAGGTCCCAGCGGAGCTGTGTTTTTTTTGTTGGATGATGATGATGATGATGATGATGATGATGTCGATGATAGTTGGGGCCTCCAACCTGTTTGACCGCTTCCTTTTCCAACCGCACTCTTTCGCCGGCTCGAGACGGGTCTCCCCGTCCTCTTCATCGTGGGTGTTTCTGCTTGCGGGACCTCGCCAGGTGCATGTGAAGAGCGACCTGCCCTCAGGCTTCGGAGGCGCAAGTCGGTCCGCCGAGCGGGCGCCAGGCAGCTCCGGGCAGTTGGGGAACATGTCGAGCTTGAGCGAGCGAAAGCTCTCTATGTTTGTCCCCAAGAAGTTGCTCTAAAGGAGCAGAGGAGGAGAATCAGGGGCTATGAGATTTATCATATGTTACATGTTATCCAAGTTGTACTTTGGGATTGTTCGACCCTTTGGTTGTTCATTTCAGGTGCTCTTTGCGCTACCAGTGTGTCAGTCGTGTGATTGCTTTGATTCTTATATATATATATTCCCATGGAGCCTTTCTGTTTCACCAGTGTTGCAGCTCCTGATTTCCTCCGAACACCTTTTCTACACTCCACCACCCGCCCGGTCGCAGGGCACGTGCCATCCGTGCGCCATGACATCCTCTTCCGGAACACGGCGTGGGGAAGCCATGGGAAGCCTTGGGGGCAGCGTCCAAAAGATTCTCACGGCAAGCAGGATGTCAAGAACCAAGTGATGCAAACAGCAGTTGAGGTGGGTCCTTAGTTACATTCTGCTTGAGAGGCCTCTTGAACCAATGTGTGGTTTGTTTGGGCCTCTTAACCAACTTAGGTATCGGTATGTGCTCTTCCAAGTTTAAGAGACCCGGATGAAGCATACCTTTGGCTGCCCAAAAACAGAACAGTATCAGCATGCGCATGCTGTCATTTCTTCCCAAGTCCTCTTCTTGAGGACCTACGTTCGCTTGCCCTTACAGAGGCTTGACCAACATGGGATTTGTTAGAATCTGCACCGAAGGCACTCCAGTGCGGGGAGGTCTGAGCTCCTACAACCGCGGGTTCTCCAGAGCTGTTGGACTGAACGGTCTTTGTTCTCTTTTTCCGGTCGATCCATCGTTGGGAGGGCTTGGGGTTTTCTCGTTGATCCTGCCGGGTTGGTCATGGTTCCAACACGTTTTGCCGGATCGAGCTCAGCAACCGGGTTCTTCAAAGTGACCCAGACTGAGATCGCGGGTGCTTCGGTCGCTGACGATCAGCTAGCTGGGGCCCTCAAGTTTGGCCACGAACTGAAGAAGCTGGAAGTCAAGATACCTACCAGGACCATCCAATGGTTGTCCAATGGACTACTCTACCCTACTTACAGGTCTCCGTAGGGCACCTGTTGGAAGTGCTAGGTATTTTTCCTTTCGGCCTTGCCTCAAGAAGATCTCCACCAGTCTCAGGTTCGACCGCGCGCAAGAAGCGCTGCGGACGGACCCAAACCGCGGCTCGGCGATGCACGGGCACCAGCGAGCTGGCTCGGGTGGGGCAGCGCTGCCAACGAGTGGAGCTAAGCCGACGGACGGATCCATCGGCCCAGACACGACCCATGGGACTGCCATATAGCTACATTATCCTGGGATGGTTTTGGGAGTCAATGGGGCGGCATATATGACAGTCCCATGGAGTGTTTGGGAAGTAGATGCCGCCTGGCACGTTGCCCCGATGTCGCGCCCACCCAACTGGGACGAGAGTTTTCGATGCTGAAACCGGTCATTCAGACGCCCTCCACGAGGTGGACGGTCGAAAGGTGTCAAGGACAGGCAAAAGCAAACATGGGAAAGGGCTTCAAGACTGGTGATTCAGTGCTGTGAAGCAACTCTTGCGATGGCAGTCAGAGCGGCTTCACCAGATGGCTGCAGTTTCACTTTGGTTGGTGAAACCCAGGGCTCCGAACTCCTCGTTGTTTTAGAGGCCGTAGGGCTCTAGTCGTACCTTCGTTTCGAAGGTGTTTGGCGTGGGTTGTGATACCTTCTGAGGAGGTACGACTGGAGCCCTAGGGAGGGGTACCAGGGATTGTTTCGGAACGCTGAAAGATCCTGAGGTGTTCGTTCTGCAGTCCTGTTCCTGCACAGGACTTTTGAGGTGCTCAGAGCTGACGACAAATGTTTGTAAGCAACAGTGCACTTAATTAATAGTGGTCCCCAAATAGATAGTGGCACGGTGTCCAAATGCTTAATCATGTTTATAGTGGGGATCTAATTGCTCTCCTATCAATTTGGTGGTCTAAACTACAAAACAGAGTGCAGTTGCCACCCTAATGACCGAAATCCTGGACCCATAAGCATTGTGATCACAATAACCTGAAACGAAGCAACATCAGTCAACCAAGAAGAAACCGGAAAAGACCACTCTTCGTGTGGCGGGCCCCTTTTCGAACAGAACTGGCCAGCGGTGACCGATTCTGTGAGTGATGTTCGGCCGGCAGCCAGGGGGTTTTCTGAATCTTTGTCAGTGGCCTTGGCCGATTGGGTTGATTGGGGCCCCGTAGAAACCTTGATTCACAGTGACCTTCCAGCAGAGGTTAAAGAACCCGCCTATTAGACTATCCGATGACTATCCCATAGGTACCCTAGCAGGGTCCTAGTAGTTCAGGTCACTTAACATCTTTTGGTTTCTACGGGTTCAAGGAGGAGGCGCCTGTCCAAGGCGCCTTCGCTCCCCGCCACCGCAAGCCAGTTCCAGGGTCGTTTTTTGTGTCTCGCACGTTTGCCACTAACCACGGCAAGGCAGATGGGGTTCAGACTAGAAGCATGATTGTAGTGTAGGACTTCAATCCTTCTTTTTCGAAAGCTGTTTGTGCTTGGTGTCCTTGGCAAAGGTGTACAGAGGATTGTCATCACTGGCTCCTCTTATTCCTGGAATGCCAGCGCAAGCGGTCTCGGTTTTCATCCGGTCTTCTCGTCGATGTCACGACTGACTGAGATCGACTGCTGACCGAAGGCAATGAAAGGTGACCGTAAAGATTTCCATATTTTCTGATGGATCCGCTGCCACCCTGATGGATCCACTGCCACCCTGATGGATCCACTGCCACCCTTTGATATGGTGATCAGAGGTATTTATGCGCCAGGAGGGTCCAAATATCTAAGAAGGTACTTGGATAAACACCGAAGAAGGCACTTGGATCCCTAGGGGGTCTAAAGTCCCTGAGTCCCAGGTGATGCTCGACCCTCCTTTCAGGCCAGAAGCTTAGAATTTGGCGAAGGGCGATGTCCATGGATCTACAGGATGCATGGTTAGTCCATCATGATTCAGAAGATGATACATAATCATTCATGTTTGGAAGCTGTCGACTAGCAGGTGGGGTTGCAAGTGACTTCGGATGACTTTTGGCAATTGAAGGACTAGCACATCAGCAAGGACTGAGCACCATTCTTTAGAGGCTCGGAGGGATTTCCGACCTCTCAAAGTCTCCCGATATCTATATGAATCCCTTTCCGCCCCACAGCAGTCGCACCAGTCGAGTGCTCTCAGAGCTTGAAAACGCTCTGGGTCGAGGCAGCTCCCAAAGACCAAAGAGCGGCACTAGACCCCTTCTTGCTTTGAGATCTGAATTCACACTAGCTATACATATTGTATCATCCTGCGCAATTTTCTCTAGAGGTTGGACCATCCAGGCTTCTGGCTTTTTGGCCCTTGGATTTCTGTAGCCCAGGAAGTGGGCATTTACTGGAGTTGATCATGCCTATAGAACCCAACAGAAACTACTCAATGAGTTAAATGACAGCTTTTACTGGGTTTTTTGACCTGTAAGATCCTGTAAGTAGGTCCATTTGTTCCGGCTACGGTCCTCTATGGTGCATTTCCTTCCAAATCCTTCGACCATTCGACCGAGGACCACATCGCAGGGATCCCCTCCACGCCCCTCCCACGTGGAGCCCGCAAGCCTCCGAGCTACGGGGTGGTACCACACGCGCCTCGGCACGGCGGTACGGCCTGGCCGAGGAGGGGATGGGAGGCTTCAGTGGGGGCTTCTTCACGTTTTGGTTTACCACGCCAGGTTTTGGCAAATGGTTGAGGCAAGAATAGCCATTCCATATGATGTCCTTCAGATGCTGGTGCCATGAGATCACCATAAAGTGTCCTTTGGTGCTCACCCAATTTTGCAAACCACTTTGGGATTTGAGCTTGGGGCCTGCCTTCTGCGTCACTGCACCAGCCGCTTCCAGCGGGCGCAAGACACAGCGGAAGCTGAGGACGGAACGACGACCATGCTGAAGCCGCCCTGGGGAGTCATCACCACGCGGAACTTTCCCTTGAGCGGCTCGCCACCTGGGTGGTCCGCGTGTCCTGCCGGGGGCATGTGGTTGATTTTTTTACCAGGGCAAAACAAAAACAGAACCTGCTAAGAAGTTTGTTTTTTTTTCCTCACGGGAGTCCTCACGTCACTTCTGAGGACAGGAGATGGATTCGTAGAGGGCCTAGTGACTGACAGTACTCCTCTAGTGACTCTAGTACTGAGGGGTTGGAGTTTATTTTTCCAAGACGTGAGTCAGAGTGTCATTTCTCCTTTGTTGCTTGGACATTTGGCTGAAGCACATTTGCATTGCATCCTGCAGTATAGTATAGGACCGGCCTCCATGATTTCAAACTTGGCACAGGCTACAGAGAGGTCAGCCCTCCGCCCCACTGAAAGCCGTGCGAAACGCTGAGCTCGACAGCTCCTTTGGGCGTCTCCGCTGCCGCGCGGCTGTGGTGGTGGAGTACTTCGAGACGTTTTGGTGCAAGGTGAAATCGACACTAAGGCTTTACATCACTAGGCCTTGCCTGAGAGCATTCTTGAAAGAACACAGCTCGCTTTGTATCGCAAGAGCCGTGAGAAAAATTTGTGGACGGCACGAGACTTGTTCCGTTGCGAACTCGCTTACAGGGATTGATGGGTTTCTTTTGCGTTCGAGGCTCCGCGAAAGATCCAGCGGCGGCGAAAGCAACGGCCGACGGGCGAGGAAACCTTCGAAAGGAAGACCACTGCCCACATGTTAGGGAACGACTCCCAAATTGGAAGAGGCTTGCCGTAGCATGTACCATAGTGTGCCATGATAGTCAGAGACGATACGCGATTCCTGAACGGGGCGCCACACGAAAGCGGGAGTAGGTGCTGAACGCACTGGGAAGGCCATCAAGAAGAGGAGCCACTCTATGTGAGAGCCCTGGAAAAGAGCTCCAGGGCCTTTTCATAGCATGGCTTTGCCTATTGGAGATGAGGCGACCCATCTCTCACATGAAACCTGTCCTTGGAGCTGCAAACACTGCCTTTCACAGAAAAAAAAGATACGGGCCAACAGCCCGAGACGATGCGCTTGATGAACAGCCTGGATTTGCACAGGGAAGTGGATGAAGCACTTTGAGTGCCCAACACCCGGATGCACGCGTGCCACAGGCCACATCAACCTGCAATGATGGAAAAACTGAACGTGTCTATATAATCTTTCCTTAGGATGGGAGTGGACGACTTTAAGCATCTTTAAGCTGAGTTTAAATGTTGGTTCATGTTGGTTCTTCCAGTGTGCACAGGAGTTGCTTGTATCTATTCTGTGTTTAATGTGTTCAATATAGAATTATTGTGTTGAAGCTTCCAGATGTTGACCAGGTGCTCCCAACAAAAGTCTTGCGTATCGGCCCTGAGGCATAAGGAATATGATGTTTTCGGGCAAAATTGTGCCGCAGAGACAGAGGTGTGATCAATAGGATTAAATTGGTCTTATATATATATATGGTTCTATTTTGGGTTGAAACATTCCAAAAGGCTGTAAACAACTCACATCCAGAACCCTTCCCATTCATGAATCTCATTTGTAGCAAATCCTGCCATCCCATGGCTTTGATGGGTCTCATCTAACGGGGATATCCAGATGTTGACCAAGCGACTGTGCGCCGGTCTGAGGCCATCGTTGCCCTCCGCCCACGATGGTGGGAAGCTGAGGTCAAAGATGGCGAAGGAATCCCAGGATGTGGTTGGATCAGGTTGGATCCACAGGAGTTCAGATATCTCTTGAAAGCATGTTAGGTACTGGTAAGTTGTTGGATCATGTTGGATCCAAAAACTTTGCACGACAAGGTGAAGCTTGTTGCCCAAAATAACCTATGGACCTGTTTCTACTTTCTTTTTGGGTTGCTCTCCAGCAATGACTCCGGCAGGGGTCTAACAGTACCCATCCTTCACAGGTAGCATTCTCACCCCAGCTGACTCAATAAGTGTCTTTTCGTGCACAGCTCGTTCATTGATCCCCCATGCCTTCGCCGACCCTTCGCTGACACAACACAGGTCGAGGGCCAGTCTCGGCTCACCGCCAGGGGTGCCCAGTCTCGGCTCACCGCTTTGTGGTCGACTTTTCACGCACGCGATCCGACCGAAACGTGGTCGACGAGGCAGTCGTGTGTTTCTTCCGCAGTGGCCGTTTTTTGGGTGGTTTGCTGCATGAATGATGGTGGTGCACGGGTGATGACTGGTGTCGAGGTTGGAATGTTGAAACCGAATGCCTTGACAGTAAATGCCATTGTCGGATTCATCAACGGAATTTTGCCTTCGATGGTTCATGGCCCTCAACGCTGAAGACCTTCACTTGATGAGAAACTCAACCATTTACGCCCATCGGCAGTCCGCAAGCACTTTGGAAGGGCCCGCCCTTCCAAGAATCAACCCCTTTGCGAGTCCCCTGAAGAGGGAGACCATTTCGTTCAGGAAGCAGCCAGGGTGTCTTCAGGCAAGACATGGCAAGACTGCGTATCATGGCCTCACCCTAGAAGTCCAATTCGACGATGCTTATCCTTAGTGAAGTAAAAGGAAGTTCCCTTTTCAGGTCCCTAAATCATCATGGTAACATGGACTTCACCACCGGTTGAACCTTGTATTTCTTCCTGGGGATCCTCCCAGAAGAACATTGCCTCCAAGTCGACCTGCCCCAAGAATCCGGGCCAGACCCCTGTGAAGGGTGAAGCATTCAGACTCCAGACCCCCAGGACCCCTGGACCTTCGGTGAAGAATGGGGTTGTGCCCCCCTTCTCCACCGTGGTTCTTCACCTCTCAGGGCGTTTGACCACCTCTGCGCTCCACCAGGATCGCTTCAATCAGACCGCCCCAGGCGGCGGGTCCTTTGGGCTGCGGGGGCGGTACCGTGTGTCAGTTGAGACCACCGGTTGGTGTCAGTTGATGTAAGAAGATGTAAGATGTATCCATGTTTGAAGGATTCCCCAGTTGGGGTATGAAAGGATTGAATCATGAGCATGTTTGGACCATTAACCTGGTAAGGTGATGTTGATCTTCTCGAATTGGGTGAGTCCAAATGGATTGCTTCAGATCACTGCCATTCCTGCCAAGTCCGAGGAGTTTGGCGTGGAGAGCTGCCCTCTGATGATTTCTCATGGGCCTTTTGGTGGAACCGCTTCCAATACTCAGACATGCTCAGAATGCTGAGCCAACAGCAACCCAACAGTTTCTGACCTTCTGGGCCTTCCAAAGTAAGACTGAACACCCCAACAGCTACGCCCCTACGCTACGCGCCTACGCTACGCGCCCAGTCCTGGGAACCCACGCGAGCCGACGGCGAGAGGAACAGCATCTCTCAGATCCATGGACTGATTGGTCCCTGTTTCAGGGGGTGGCTTTCTATAGACACGGATCCAAGACCGTGGGCCTGGCGGTGTGATCCACGACTGGGATTCCGTTTTTTTCCTTTTTCGGCTCAAAGCTACAGAAAGGGACAGTAAACGGAGCAACATTGGCTTTTGAAAAAGCCTATACCATCCTATATCTATAAGCACGCCTGCCGGCGTTTGCCATTCCTGTCGCTCCATAAATCAACCATCGCCCACACGGTTTCTTTCCCTAAGTGCTTGACAAGGGGGCTAGAACGTGCAATTTCACCCAACAAATGCCAAACTAGCTAGAAGTCAAGAACCCACAAACATTGAACACTCTGGGTGAGCACCTTGGTACTCTTTTTTGGGGGCTACGACAAGAAGAAGCTTAGCATTCCTTGCTTGGAAACATAAAAATCACAACCACAGCGACGCCATCAATAAGCACCAAGATCCATTTGGGCTGCTTAGAACCTCCCCTTCCCAGACATTTGCCCTGACATCCCCCCATTTCAGGCCCCTTTCAGGTGCGGTCCCCCCACACACGTGACCAACGCGGACAACGCGCGCCAGGCGGCTTCGGCTCTGCCACACCCACACCGCGGAACTGAGCTTCGGTGCTCTGAAGGACCCGTAGGGGCGGACTGAGCAGCTCGGGGTATGACTCGAGACTCGCAAGGAGGACGGTCCATTAGAGCCTCCCCCCCAGGTGAAACCTGATTTCACCGAGGACGAGTGGGCATGTATTGGTTTATTGCTGCGTCGATGACTTCCGCACTTCAAGAACCCATGTGGGCGTAAAGAGTGATGCCTCAAGAGCTTTGCATATTCTTATGTTTATATACATGATTCTACATGTGTCCTGTTTGTTTTTTCCCTTCGTGATCTATTATATATTACTATAGCTGTGGAGCTGGCTGTTTCTCATGTCATTCACAATTGCAGATTAAGACTGAAGTAATGCCAAAATCATTGCACGATGATATATACAAATGAACATGTTAATATTTTGGCATGTGTTGAGTTTTGAACCAGTTGGCCTTCTTAGACGGTAGCAGTGATCATGACCTAGCAATCCAAACATCTTGGTGCTAAAAGCCCGGGGAAGCACGGGGCCAGATCGCTCCCTTTTGCTTGCATCCTGTAAGTCTAAGAATTGACCAGAATTTACTTCTGGACGCCTTTGGAGAGGCTGATTTACAATTTATACAAGACCTATGTCAGAATATCACGTTCAGAATGCATGAAGTGTTTCAAGCTGTTGAAGGCCTCTCACTCGCCAAGTCAGGCAAGGATCAAGGATCGGAACACACCTTGTCTCAGCTTGTCTCCAAAGCATGGGTGAGTAGCGGACCCTATGGATTGAGGGAACATGATGGGACTCTAGCTTTTGAGAAAGATTCTTCGTCCCTGGGTATTCCCTCTACATCATCGTTCCATTATCATTGGGGGTCGTGTGTCGGGCGCCCCGCCCTGGTCACGAGGGCAAGGTGTTTCTCACGTTGTTGTTTTTTCTCGGCCCTGATCTCACGATCTCACCATTGTAAAGACCCGAAAGCAACAATGACCTCAAAATACCCCTCAAAACATCCAGCATGAGGCGGGGTTCTTCACATCGACCCCGTCACTTTGAGTCGGAGCCCCGTAAGAAAATGTGTTGGGATCGCTCAAAAGGCATTCGTTCCAAGTTGGAATCAACGAAGCAGTGTAGTCCTTGGCCCGGCGCAGTGTTTCGATTGGCCAACAGGAGCCCAGCTGGCACGTTGTCACCGCGCATCAGGCTGCGAACAGCTCAGTTGGCGGGGTTCACTCCAGTTTAGGAAAGGGAATTCATGCTGTGATTGGCTTCTCAGACTCAAAGATTGCTTTTTGAGCTCATTAGTTACGAGTGTTCCTCAGCTTCAAGAGGTTGGGCCGTCCATCAAACACAAGGGGAGGGTCGTGATGAAGCGCCGATCCAGCATGGGAGCTGCTCCATGCGCAGGAAGAACCTGGTGCACCTTGCCCATCCTGGTGCCTCAACCTGAGAGAACAGAGAAGGTTTGTAAGAGCCCAGGTGTGAAGATGAGCTGAGGAATCATCAGGATCATCATCATCCACATCCTGCCGCAATCATGCCACGCAATAGTCCACATCATGCCATTCACATCCATTCACATCTCCAAAAGCTCGAGGGTACTTGCTGCTGTTTGGGAGTGCGAGTCGCATGCACTTTTGACGCGATACTGTATGCGTTGCATGAAAACCTGTCCATAAAAATAATCGGACTATATGCGAAGTTGCTAAGGACTTATCTGTCTAGTCTATGAAGAAGGACAAATCATTGACAAGAAATTGCATATGCAAATATCTGTAACAAATATGACTGTTTCTATCTATTTTGAATAGCATATGTTTAAACATGTTTAAACTAATTCTACAGCTAGGTGACAGAAAAGAGCCCGAAAGCGTCGACAGGCATGTAGGTAGACCAGAAAGAATCTACAAATTAAGAAACTATGCATCAAAATTGGAATGCAAGGAAGCCAAAAAAATGATCCGTTATATATGTATGTATATACATATACCACTCTCTTATTGACAAACAACACTCGATTGAAAGGGCTTCAACAGCGGGTCAACAGGCTGTTTGGGTGGAAGACGGGGTACGCATGTGTGTAGTGATGTACTGGTATATAATAAGCTAT
>CAXAMN010026595.1:189263-239247 GCA_963970005.1 Durusdinium trenchii
ATTCGATCCGCCGCTGACCTCAGAGTGTTTTGTAAGAAGGCTAACAACCGTAAACTTTTGTCTGCCTGAAGTATTGGACGTGTCGCCATGGACAACCCTAGTTGCTGCAAAACTGACCTCTTAGACTCTATGAAGACTGAGCGGGCGTTTGGTTGATTGGGCTTCGTCGTGTCTCCAGCTCCATTGAGTGCTCTAGTGCTGTAGCCTGTAGCCCACAAGCCCTTGTGCGAAAACTGGCAACCCAGCTCCGACAGTTTGGCCAGCTTCGCCTTAAATGGTTGATTTTCCCAGCTTTATTCTAATTTTTTGATGCATCCAAACATCTCGACCATCCCCGAAAACATCTTTGTCAC
Source organism: Durusdinium trenchii (assembly GCA_963970005.1). Taxonomy (NCBI): domain Eukaryota; class Dinophyceae; order Suessiales; family Symbiodiniaceae; genus Durusdinium; species Durusdinium trenchii. The sequence goes on from CAXAMN010026595.1 coordinate 189,617, forward strand.
ATGAGGCTGGCGCAAGCGTTCAGAGAGACCACGAAGGAGCCGGGGTTGGCCTGTCGTGGGCTGAGGCAAAGGCTGCCAGCCGGGACCAACCAGTGACAGTGATACTGTATACTCCTTCTCGTCTAAGCCTGACGTGGATGGTGAACAGCAGAACATGCCATCTAAAAAACAATCGTAGGAACCAGGCCATCCAAAGAAGAAACTTAGCTTGTTAAATAAGCCTCAGCAACCTATTTTTGAACATGTAACAAGACCATCAATCAATGATATGTTTCAAAAACTGGAGTCCAACTCAACTCACACCAAAAACCAATCAAATCTCATGCACCGAAACGGCATTCGAATCCAACATCGATGGGGGTCCAAGATCGACCTCACGTAGGTGGACTGTCACACACGGCATCGACCTCGGCGATCCGACGTCCCAAGACCCGTCCTCCAACTGATCGGCTGTGCCCGATCCAGAATAGGAAGAGAGGAAAACAGACAGCAAAGAGGAGGAACAAGCCAGTTATATTCCGAGGGTCCCCTGTCGCCCGATCCAGCGCATTGGCAGTATACCTGAGGAATCCCTCCGTGGCCTCTGGCTGGTGAGGGAAGTCCTCGAAGTGAGACCCGTCCACCGTCCACCTGGACGAGGAGTGCGACTGAGCGCTCGTCAGTTTGGAGTAGCGCAATCAACGCGACCCAATGAACATGATACAATATATGCTCAAGGAAACTAGGATAACAATAGTATGCACTGTTTTCTAGGAAAATCCACTTGCTGATACATATATATTACTATATGATACACAGAATTCCAACGGTTGCAGTCACACAAAACAGGACCAATAAATGGCTTTCAAACCGTTGCAGTCACACAAAACAGGTTTTCAAACCGTTGCAGTCACACAAACAGGACAAATCAATGACATTTCGGGGGTACCAAATCCCAGACACTCCACGTATGCCATATATGCCGCCCCATTGACCCCCAAAACCATCCCAACTGATTGGCATATATGGCAGTCCCATGGAGTGTCTGGGTATATCTTCTTCCTGTGTAACAATAAGGACTCTCTGCCAAGATGCGACCGATTGAGCTGCACCAGCGGCTTGAAGCGAGGATCCTCGCTGGAAGGGAGTGGAGTGGCAGGCATTGCACGGTCGCGCGGGGGGTCCCATCAATAGCAAGGAAACACCCAGCTCGTATGTTGCTTGGTGAGGTTATCTCTGACCAGCTGCGAGTCCGCGGCGTACCGTACACATCCGTACACAGCATAGCAGTGTAAGCTTGGTGTGGTTTAAAGGCGATTGGGTCAACAAGCTCATGTTCAGGCATGACGGTCATGTCAGGCATGGTCAGCTATTCTTTCGCATCAAACAGGTCAATATTTTCCGTGATCAGGCGGCCTGCCTGTATTCAGGTCTTTTGGTGCACATCGACATCATGAGCGCAAAGAATCTTAACCACAGTTGCATGGAGGCTCAGTATTAAAACGTCCGAATCTAATTTCATCTCTCTGGGAAGGATCTGCTCTGTCGACCCTGAGAATGCTCCGGGCATTGCCATTAAAGGTTTGCATGGGTCGTAGCCCCTTCTTTCTGGCATAGAGTCTCATTGCATCAAGAAGTTCATTCCTGGAGTATTGGCCACCAGGTTTCGAAAGGATCCCAGCCTTTCTTAATATGACTGTTACATCTTTGGTGCGGTCTCCAGGAATATGCCATAGGCCTTTGCATGCATGGGAGAGAAATGCTGCCCGCAGCTTCCCTTTAGCTTGGTTGATGTTGTCTGAAGGCTTGGGCAGCAATTGCATCTTCCTCAACTGTACTTTATTTTTGGTAGCATTTATAAAGGAAAGCACTGCTTCAGATTCATCTGCATTCAAACCGTCATCAAGATAGCCGAGCCTCCTCAGCACCAAAGATGTTGTCTGTGAGGAATCTTTCAATATAAAGGGGCCAGAACCAGCATACACACCACGTGCTATGCTGTTTCCATACTTCTCCAGTCCGTGCCTGTGTCTTGTCGAACATGGCAAAACAAACGCAAAGTCTTCCAAATACTGTGCCCAACATCCTGCCTTTGCATGCTGAGTCATGACATCTTGCACGGCTAGAGTTGCAGGTTGGCTTGGAAAAACAGTTAGAGAGCCCAAGTCGTTGGCAAACCAGAATTTTGCACAAGCTGGTGTGAGGAAGTCCCTGATGTGGCTCACACGCTCTTGACAAGCGTATCCCAAATCTGCCAGGAAGCTCCTCACAGCTCTTGACCCTTGCACATTCTCAAATGATTTGTATGGGTCTGCAAGTTGCACTGAGCCAGTCCCATCGCTGTGAAGAATAGCTCTAACCCTTGGATCTGTACTCTTGCCAGCGGGCTCCAAAATAAGCACTTGGAAACCTTGACTTGCATATCTGGCAACTGTTGACTCTTTGAACCTAGGTACAACCACCAGGAAGTTGGCACCTGCGGATCGAAGATCAATCATGGTGCTGATGAAATCTCCATCTGAAGTTAGCAATGCAATACAACCAACATCACGACGACTTGACACCTGCGACATGGCTGATATGATCGCTTGATCAGTGGGCTCGTGCGAGCGCCCAGCTGAACGCGGTACTGGCTGAAAACTGATGTTGGGTTCTTTCAGAAATTGAGCCCATTTTTTGTTGTCAGTCCGTCTGGGCCAGGTAAACACCTTTGTTTGAACTTGCCTTCCCTGCTGCTTCAATAGATATATCGCTCGTTTGATGTCTCCAATGCTGAACGAGTCACCATCAACGAGAAGTTCTGTCCTCGGGGAAGCAAACATCACTGCACGTCCAACCGCTCCTGTGAAAGCAACCCTGTGAATCGCACGAGCTGCGAATGAGCTTGCAACGAGGAAAGGGAGCAAAGTGCACCTTGCGAAATCCACCCTTCCATTTTCATGCACTTGTGAAGGAACCTGCACTCCTGACCGGAGTTGACCGTGGCAAGGGCTGGGTCGTGCGGGTGCAGCTGCAAAAAACATCAGCAATTGGATGTGATGAGACGGCGCGGCGCCGCTCCTTGGTTGTGGTACATGAGGCTGAAACCGGATGGTTGTTTGAGAAGTGGTGACGTGGTTGTACGCGTCATGCGCCTTGGACCGTGCATTGTCATGTCATCGATTGGACCAAAGGCGTCCAAGGCGTGAACCAGGCAGTGGGTCCAACCCAAAAACCTCCAAACGCTGGTGGTGCCAGTTGTGGTTGTGAAATGGGTTGAACCAAAAGCTCTGCGTCACCCTCATGCATACCCACAATCTTGGATCAATGCTTGGGGCAAACTCTTCCATAGTGCATCAGTCTAAAATTGGGACAGTTGAGAAACTCAATCTTTGTCCAAGTACATGGTGGCTTTGGTTCGGTCAAAACCGCCACAGGCAAATGAACATCACACACACGTCAGACTTCGACTGACCAAACGATTCTTGCCGACTGGATGCGTCTCGGTCCGCTGGGACGGCGATTCTGAGTTAACGATTTCTTGTGCCCTTACATGCTCCATACAAGCCTTGGGGGTCTGAAAAACCGGATTCCTGGGAACAGTGCGACGTGGGAAGAACTGGGGGAACACCCACACCAGGGGATTCACCGCAGAAGGCGAACAAAGAAATAGAGTTTTGCGATGGCAAAACCAGGGATTTGATCTCCAAGCGAAGATCCCCGGTGAAAGAACCAACTGACCCTTTTTCGTTCGTCCTTCCGCCGTATCAGCACCACTTGAGACCAACAGACCGTGCCTGCAGGTTCAACTGTGGGATGGGACGGTCGCCGCTGGATTTGGAAGCTGAGACCAAATGCAGCCTGACGGTGGCGCTGTGACAGGATCGAGGCGAATCGAGGCACACAACCAGGTGAAAACGCAGGAAGAAGGGGTTGACTCCCTCAGTTTCCTAGACCTAGACACATTTTAAGGTTCAGGATGGTACACGAGTTTCCATTTAATCACATTAAATCTAATCCCTCATGAATCCCCCAAAACGATCCCAAAAAGTGTTTTCAGGTTTTCCACTGACTGGGTATAGTAGGGAAAAAGCAATCGGTGCCACTGTTGTCGTGGTCGCTCAGTTGTTACGTGTCCCATGTTCGCATTCATGTCCATGGGACATATGCTTCAGCAAGTCAGCAACAAACAAAGACCATGAGCCCTCCTCCGGAATGACAGCACCTTTAATGCGCTAGGGTTTCTTGGCTGAGAAGCGATCGTCGGCCGAAATGGGAACCTTCCGACAAACATGGAAGTGGAGTTTGAGACTTGTTTGTAGAAAAACATGGTCATCCAATGGTCCATGTCATCCACGCAACCATGATTATTCATATTATTCCAAGTCGTGTACTAGAACATCTATGAACATCTAATGGTATATGTTGGCCATTCCATCCACGTAACCATGATTGGAGGGAGGGTAGAGCCCCGTGAAAGCCCTGCCATGCCAGCTTGCCCTCCATGCCGAAGTTGCGGGGCACACGGAAGACTTCCCTCCAACACCGTCAGACTGAGCTCCCTGACTCGTTGGGAAGGAAGTGCTTCCTCTCTTTGATGCTCCGTTTGGGGGGCGAGACGTCCGAATCGGACCACCATTGGTGTGACATGTGTTGCTTTGATCTCTTCCACAGGGAACAGGACAAGCATCTCCATACTTTCACAGGGTTCAATATGTTCACACACTCTCATACTTTCATGATCTCTCCATACTTTCATATGTTCACATCAAAACACCGTCTTTGACCACTGTAATTATCATTCATTGCTCAATTGATGTGTAATAAGATTTCACCAGCAATGGGTAATGCTTTGAATGCTCGAAGGGCGACTGCGCTACGCTACCCACACTACGATTCACATCGATTCACCATTCACCACCAGCAGATTACTATATTACAATCCAATCCACTTCAGCGAGCAACAGCCATTCAAAGCTTTTTTGACTGGTGCTTAGTAGGGAATGAGAGAATGCCCGAGCCCCCCCGCTATGATCCCTCAGGACCCAGGACTCCATTCCCTCATTCACGCGCCAGGCCAAGACGATGATCGGCCGAGCTCACCGCGGCGATCGGCATCGGCCACCGTATCACCGGCTCGGGCCACATCGGGAGACCGAAGCGCCGGCGAACGAGTTCGGAGAAGGGAAATAGACCCGGTCTACCATTGGTTGCATTGGCCATTGGTTGGGGGTCTCTGAATTAAACTATACACAATTATACACCCACTTAGTTTGGAGAACGGGTGCCAAGCTGTTCCGAACACTAGCCACAGCCAAAACACCAGGATCACTGGGTGCCAGGGGTCCATTTTGGCTTTAATCCAACCCAGATCCTCTGCGTTTTCAGACGACTCGCCACTTCCCACCACGCAAAGACCCTCGCTTCCCTAGAGCTTCCCCAAGCGCCGCTCCTCTGGCCGTTCTCCAGGGTCACCTCCACCCCATTGGGGAAGCCACAAGGGCGCCTGGTAAGAGAAGTCGTGGCTGGTAGGACTTCCATCGGTCCGGAAGTGAACATCTTCAGAGAGCAGTAAGGACCATTGACTCAGTCTGTGACATCAAGTAAACATCTAGAAACAAGCGTTCACTAATCACTACTGAGGCACTCTCACCTGAACCAAAGGCCCCCTCTACATGGCACCTCAATGTACATCACTTGTCAACTGGGCTTTGCACAATCCGGTCACTTCTCCTTGTGTGCACTTGCGCACCAGCACCCGATCACCTTGAAGCCGACGCCGAAGAAGCACCGTGTTCCGGGGCAAGACTCAGAATGGAACGACCAAAACACACCAAGACGCGCTAGATCCCGCTAGTCATGCTTACTAGAGGGCTTCCAAGGTTCCTGTGATCAACTTGGTGATTTGGATTGGATGAGCACCAGGACCCCTCAAAGGAGAAAAAACGGGTCACCGTGTTCAAACCGAAGATTCCAAACAGTCGAGTTGTGAGTTGCAAAAAACACCGGTCGTCTTTCGTTGCCCAAATGACCCGAGGCCACAGGGCTGCGGAGAATGCTCTTACTTGAGGCGGGTGTTGACAAACTGCCAGCCAGAAGTGCTCACTTATTGGCTGGGGCACTTCTAAAGAGAAAAACACCCAAGGCACATCTAAAGCTCCTCACATCATTCACCTCTGATGAAACATAGCTAGCTTCCTGGCTTGCAGTGTGGAATCACTTGCTGATAGTCTGCCGATCGTACTGGGCCTCCCACAAACCAACAGTGTCCGTCTCAAAATGTCTCACATGATCGAAACTCCGAACCTGTCAGCGGGGAAAACCCAACAACGGCACATCAACTTGGATGACCTTAAGGAACCTGGAAAACAAACAAACACATATCCTCAAGAAGGGGATTTAATCATACGGAAACATCACAACACCAGGTCAACCACTTCACCGCCCATGCCGCACGAATGCGGCCCCAGACACCGATGGAGAGGTCCTCTGGAGAAGCCACCTCCTGGTCCGCCGATGGTGGGCGTAACATGGCGTAACGGTGAACCCGAGCAGGCAACTGAATCCCATGTGGAAATGATCCGAAATGAACCACATCTATCCAAATCCTGTTACCAACCTCCTTGCGGGTGACAGCCACTTTTCATGATTCTTCTGAGTTTTGACTCGAACACCACAGCTGACCACGACCTCGTCAGATCTTGGCAGCACAAACATTGAACATCCCCTGTGACAGGCTTGGAAATCGCAGACTTGCCCTGGGCCCGGATGGCAAGCTATAAGCTATAGTGTGGGATGAACACTTGGAAACGTGCACGGCCAAGACCTGTGGTTCAGCACCAAACCCTGTGGTTCAGCACCTGTGGTGTGTACCTCTTTTAGGACATGAACCATCCCCGCATCACGTTCGCTCAGTGCCGGACGGTCACATCCTCAAAGGCTGGAAGTTCCTCCTGATCGTTCGTTTCGCAGTTGCGCAATTGCGTGAAACAAACGAGAGCCAGTGAATGACCTCAGTGACAGGTCCCTACCTTGACCCTTGGGGATTCCGTTTAAAGGATCTGTTTTAACCGCAAGAATCAGGCCCTTCTATAGCACTGAATCTGTAAGTTCAGAGTCCTTCACCCCTGTCCCTTAGTCAGATTTAGGGTCAATATTCCTTGGGGAAGGGAAACACAAAACAGCTTAATTGTGTTTCTACCCTTCCCTGAATCCAACCTTATGATTCGCGATCACTCTGGATCCGACACCTGCAGTGCTGCACGGATCCAAAGAAAAATTACACCGGCAAGGGACCCCAAATAGTGTAAAGAACATCTTCCAAAACGGCAAGTTCAGTGAAATACAAATTCCTTCAAGAACATCTGCACATCGAGATTCACGAGCACAAATGAGAGCACACATATGAGAGCATATGGGAGCACATATGAGAGCACATGAGAGCACACATCGGAGAGCACAAATGTGAGAGCACATACAAGCACAAATCTGGGAGCACATAGGCGAGTACATAAGCGTATTTCGCAGTTGACAATGTACCGCGCCTGCCACGAAATCTGCACATCGAGGTTCACAAAGTACTGCGCCTGCCACGAAATCTGCACATTGAGATTCACAAAGTGCTGTGCCTGCTACGAAATCTGCACATCGAGATTCACAAAGTGCTGCACCGGCCACGAAATCTGCACTTCCAGACTCAGCAAGTGCTGCGCCTGCCACGAAATCTGCACATCGAGATTCACAAAGTGCTGCGCCTGCCACGAAATCTACACATCGGAGATCCAAAATGAGCAAATTGCACGAGGCTTTCGCAAATTTGGAAATGCGGTGGTTCAGAAATGCTGTGCCTGCCACGAAATCATGCCTGCAGGTCATACGAAATGCTGCACTGGCCACGCAAAAGCATCCTCAAGTTCAAATTCCAAAAATGCGACCCCTCTCACGAATTCAGCCGTTTCACCTCAAAATATCGCATCCATGGTGCGGATTCCCTGCGCCTGCCACGTGAAACGCAGTCCTGCGAATGACACACGCCTGCCAACGTTTTTGCAACGTCCACAAAACACTGTGCCTGCCACGAAATTCGCAAAGTCTCCGATTCCTTGCACCTGCCACGTAAAATGACCTTTTCGAGGCTCCAATGTGTCGAATTCCTTGCGCCTGCCACGCGAAATGCACTTCATGTCCGAAAACGAGCACGGCACCTGCACGAGAGCTTTGTCCCCGAAGCGCAAAAACCGCGACACCCACTTTATGCGAGCCTGCGCAGTCGAAATGGACATGAGGAATTCAAAAAGTAACTTTTGTGTTACCGTAAGAACCCCTTAGTGCGGAGCACTATTTGGGGAACAAACAAAACATCAACGTGCACACATCATGCATCAAGACCATCCTTTTTGAACATGAACAACAAACAGCTTCCAAAAAAGGTGGGGCACTGCTAGACTTGCTACACCCAAGCGTGTCCGACGCGCGGTCTGCCGCCGGAACCGAAGCGATCGGGGTTGGAACCGGACGGGTTCTGGGAGGTGCTTGGTATTCCCAGGTGGATCGTTCCATGGTATTGGTCTTTTGATGTATTTGGGGTGGATACAGCGGTTTTTGAGCTGCACCCCTTACATAGGAAGAAGCATGAGCGAATGAAAGTCATAGATTTGCTGATGCTGTCTGGTACGCAGGTAAAGTTTGAGCGAAAACAACCAACATCATATAATAATATATAATATATACAGCATCACGGCTTGCCCAAGAAACTGCCCTTCGGGGTCCTCGCCTTCTCTTCCAGGACTTCCTCTTTCCCCGCCGGCTTCGGGGAAGGATGGTCTCCAGAAGCCTTCAGCAAAGGCAACAAAAAGGACCACCTCTACCTAAATATAACATAGATATATACAATTACACATGACACATACATGATATATGCAGCGGGCTTGTGCCGGCCCATCATGGTATTATTAGGATCAATATAGACTCGTAGTTGAGATGTGTTGCGAAACATTATGCAGTGAGTTGCCATCAAAAAATATCAAACATACACTTTTGAACTTATCTGCTTCTTGCCAACACGGTTCGAGCACCGCAAAGGCACCAAACGGTATGAGGACCTAAACAAAACATCCATCCCGAGGGCCAGAAAACAGCACACGATTTCCGACCAGCCGGAAAAGAACATCCACATGACACTGAATACCCCTTTAGTTGCAGGAAAGTGGTCTCCCATCATGGGCACATCATCGGTCGTTTATACACCTCAATCAAGAAACTCAGATCTAGCGACCACAAGTCATGCTCACGTTTCGCTCTTCACCAGTGGGAGAATCTTGGAGCTCCATGAATCATGCCATCAGTGGCATAGAAACATGCTTCAATATAGAAACAAACCACGACCCGATGCCGGCCAAACCCCAAAAAACCGTTGATCCGGTCGAGATCCGACCTTAAAGGCTGCAAGGCTCATGTTCCAAATCGTTAAGCCGATGGGATTCTCCTCGCGGACTCTTGCGGTCGCTCGCGAGAAGTGCCGGAGGAGGTCCGATGGGACGCGTGCCGAGGTTTCGTTACGTGGAGGAACAAGAGAGGTTTAAGAATCCGACTTAGACTATCCCATAGCTACCTCAGTTGGGTGCTATAAGGTCACTTAACCTCTCTTGGGAGCTTTGCTTTCGTTACGTCGTCGTTTTGGTGGTGGTTCTGGTTGCCCATGCATAACCGGTCACACTGGACGCGGGCAAAGGTAAAGAGATTCTCAAATTTTGACCGATGACACAAATGATGGAATGATGGAACCATGACCGGAACTCGACCATGTTTTGAGTTATCTCACACCTGTACAATGGTCCACTCGATGGAGTCTGCCCTTGTTTTTGAAGTGGTTCTGCTGAAGGCACTGGTGTTAAGTCATATTTGCTTAATAGTGCAATGTAGAGCAATCAGCAAGGGTCTTCAATGGCATAAAAAAACATGAAAAAATACAGGACCGGAGAACCCCACATGTTCACGACTTCACCAGACACAGGAGCGGACAATTGGTGGTTGGTGGGCGACAATTGGTTGGTGGCAGTTTGTTGGTGGCAGTTGGTTGGTGGCAGTTTGTGGGTGGAAGTTTGTTGGTGGCAATTGGTTGGTGGCAATTTCCTGGTGGCAATGGGTTGGTGGCAATTGGTTGGTGGCAGTCTGTTGGTGGCAATTGGTTGGTGGCAGGTGGCAATTGGTTGGTGACAATTGGTCGGTGGCAATTGGTTGATGACAGCTGGTTGGCGACAATTGGTTGGTGACAATGGTTGGTAGCAATTGGTTGGTGACAATTGGTTGGTAGCAATTGGTGGGTGGCAATTGATTGTGGGTGGCAATAGGTTGATGACAACTGGTTGATGACAATTGCTTGATGACAAATGGTTGGTGACAATTATATAGTTGGTGACAACTGGTTGGTGACAATTGGTTGGTGGCATTTGGTTGGTGACAACTGGTTGGTAGGTCTCTGCCCTTCTCAAAGGGTTATTTTTTAATGGCCTGTTTGTCTAAAAACATGGTCCTCAACCAACTGTCATCAATCAATTGTCACACCAACCAATTGCCACCCACCAATTGTCTATAATTGTTGTTGTTGGCCCATCTTGGGCCCATGTTGGCCCATCTTAGCCCTATGTTGTGCTCTCTGAAGGCTATGCTGGGCCCCTCTTCGGCCTATGTTGGCCCATCTTGGGGCTATGTTAGCCCATTTTGGACCTATCTTGGGGGCCTCTGTTGGGTCATCTTGGGGTACATTGTCCGCCATTTGTGTTGACACGGGCCCATCACTAAAAAACATCCGATTATGCACGTCCGCGCGGCGCACATTACCGACACCACCCTTGTAAAACCCACAGTTTTTGCATTTCGCCACTGTCAAATTTGTGGATCTTCCACGCCCAAAAACCCCTGTAAAACACAGTGTTTTTGAACACCTCGCCTAAGTTGAGGTGCCCGACGCGTTTTTGATAGCTGCGTTTTCAGTGCGTTTTGTACATTTTGGGGTCGCGTTTTCCGTAGGTGCGTTTTCTGTGCGTTTCCTATGGGGGGCAGAGCGCAAAAAAACAAATGTTTCATACGCCGAATCTCCTTTGCGCCAAGCCAGGGAGAGTGTGTGTGTGTGTGTCCACCCCTGGACAAAGGGTTTTCCACCTTTCACAGGCAGGGGGGCAAGGCCTCCGGCGACGAACCTTGCCCAATGAAGCTAAGTCGCTGGAGGGGAAGCACCAAAGGACGCTTTGGTGTGTACCTGCCACACAACTTTTGCACAAGCTGTTTACCCCACTCTTCCGCGTGTTGTTTCATGGTTCTTCATGTATTCCACCCCACAAACAGGTTTCTTTCAGCAGCCGACCGCAGACTTGCACAGCTTTGCAGCCGCGTCTTTCGAGTGCGATTGGAAACCATGTTCAACCATACTGTTTCAGCTGACTTTTCCACCTTGCGGTTTTTCGCCATCCTTCCCATCGGAGAAATTGAGCTAACTGAATACAAATTGTCGAAGTGTGTCCCGCTCAGCCGTCCCACTCGGGTGCTGAGTGTGATCCCCGTCACAGGGGCGCTGATGTTGCATGGGAAAGCATCCACCACAACGCACCACCACTCACCGGACTCTCACAGGAAGGCACTGACACCCTCACAGAATCAACTGACATACCGGCCGCCGGGCCAAAAAACGGTTCTTGAAGAATACATCGGATTTCAGCCTTCAGATTTCGGATCCGTCATGTTCACTTCTCCAAGTCACGTTTGTGTTTCCATGTTTTGCCATATCGATGCCGTGACTCTTTCATCAGCAGAACTCAAGTTTGGGCATTAGAGCTCTTCAATCTAATTCGAGATGCATGAACACACACCTACCAACAAGCTCACCTCTAGCACCACGTTACAACATACTCTCCATCGACACCAGAGATGAGACTTTCAACAACATCATGACAATACAACTCGGCACTTCTCCGCTGCATTTTTGCTGCCGCGCCGCGCCGTGCCATAGCTACGACCACGACATGCATTTTCCGTGGCCATACGCTCACGCCACGCCACCACCACTACCTACCACACAACCTCAACCCACATGGCCGCTGCCACAGCCATCAACTGCACCCACCTTTCCCTCGCCACAACCATCGGCATACCCTCACCCACACCCACAACCATTCCAACCACCACCTTTTTTGTCCAATCCCACCGCCACTGCATTGACCTACGGCACACCGTCCACCTGGACGTTTGTACAACCATGTCACGTGCCACCGCAGCCCACACATCCAACTCCAGTATTTCCGTCAGCAGCACCTCCCCCTTCATACATGTTGCCACCACTACATCCCACACCACCGGCTGAACTTCCTCCCCCCACTACACTGACACATCCCCCTCCAACACAGCAACAGACCGCGATTGCCAATCACCCATCCACAGACCCACAATGCGCCATCCCCCAAGGCGTTTGGCAACCCTACTCAGCCTTTCCCCCAGTCACACAGCCTCCACCCCAACCATTGCCCCCGCCGCCCCCTCCACAAACCATCAGCACTTCACCACCAGTCCAGCCTCCACTCCCACAACAGACGCCATCAGATCCAACACCACCAATCCAACACATCCCCACAACCGCCACGGACGCTCCATTGCTGGTCCAAAGCACGACCCCTCCAGCTACCGCATCCCAACCTTCCGCATCACCATCCCTTACATCAGCCGCACCAGCTCCTGGGCCTTCACTACCTGCAACGGACAAGCTTGACACCACCGCCTCACCAGCACCACAACCACCTTCCCCACAGCCACCACACAGCAGTCGCCGCCACCACCACAAGAGCCGACGCAAGTCCGACCATCACCGCCGAGGACGCCATCACCACCGCCGCCGACATCGACATCACCACCACTCCAAGCACCACAGCGCAACCTGGCGACGCCGCTCACCCTCGACATCCACTTACACATCCATCCTTACACCATCCCGCAGTCGCTCACCACCACAACCCATCGATTTACGCCCCAACACTGAACACACCAACCCAGACCCCTCTCAATTTCCCACCACAGCCGTCCTTCGTCGCCCAATCAACCGTTGGCGACCTCCACCCAACTTTCACACCTTTTCACCTGCAGACCAACTCCCACGCCACCCAACTCGACAACCCCAACCGACCACAGCACCAGTACATTGCCAATCTCCTCACAGACTGCAACATCACTTACAAGGAGATCACCGATTTCCGGCAATATACTCACGCCAAGTGGAACGACACAACTCACCAATACGACCAATTCCAATACTACGCCATCTCACTTCCTTTCCTCAACACAAAAGCCACTACACCAGAACCGCCCGCGGTCTCCCGAGCCACATCAACCCACCGGGAAGTCGCCCACATCAACGCAGGCCACACAGGCCCCGTCGGCAACATTTCCAACATTCTACGCCAAGGTCGATTTTTACCCAGCACACTTCACTTTGCCAACTACCCTGGATTTTTTGCCCAGGGTGTCCGCATCACCCACAACCAACCCCATGATCACAACGAATTTGCCCGCATCATCCACAACACCTGGCAACTCCACAAGAACTCCCATTCCCTTATCATCACACTCCTTGCTTGGGGTGCCGCCACAAAATATACCTCCGGAGGTGAGGAACACGCCATGAACCTCCTTAACGATCACCACGGCGCAGTCTTCCACCAGAAGGGCCGCTGCTGGGTGATCCACCCGGACCATGCCATTGTCAAAGGACTGGCCTGGTCCACAAACTCCACTCCACCAGACACATAACACCACTGTCCAACACCTCCACACCACTACCACCTCCACCTTTTGTCTCACACCACCACATAACCTTTGCTCATAGCAGCCAAAAAGAGCCTCCTGCAGCGGCCACGCGAACTTTGAACCCTCAATTTTAAGCTCTGCAGGTTTTGCTTTAAACATCTTTTTCAGAATCGTACCAGCTGTTTTGATGGAGTATTTCACATGTCAGAGTTTCATGCACTTGATTGTTCAACCGGACTTGCATCTTCGCACCATGCCCGTGGGAATTTGATGCTCGTTTAATTCATATGCACGGCCACGTGATGACGCGCTCCCGCAGATCAGCTGCCGTCCTGCTGCTTTGGCGCGCTGCCGCAGCAACCCGTGACGACTCTGTGCTACTGTACATCCCTACATCTCCAAGTCATGAGCAGCACACTGACACCTCTACACAACGACACCTCAACTCTCATACACAGAACCACAGTGGCACTTTCGCAGGTGCAAAACCTGCTCAGACAAGCAACAGATATTGTAGCACACCTTCACACCCATTTCCTCCACCACATCCACCAAGCGGATCCCACTTTCCGCCAACACTTTCAGCCACTCCCAACTCCGCCTATCCACCCTATACGTTTACCATCCACCACCTCCTCCTGTGACTCAGCACCATCCAGACCACCCATCCGTTTACCAGCACCACTCTCAAAAGACTCCGACGACACACCAACAACACCCCCAGCTCCACAACCTACCACAACACGCAAGCGGGAGCAACCATTCCCACCACCACTGAACCAACAAGCGGACTGGGACGCGTGGGACGGCGACGCCGATTGCCGCCTGGTCGAACTCAAAGAAAACTCCAGACTTCGTCCCAACTGGACCACTGTGGCTCGCCGAGTGGGCTTCTCCGTCGAGCAATGCCAAGCCCGATGGCAAGAACTCAAAGACATGCAACGTCAGCAAGACCAGCAACTTTCCTCCACACCACTACCAACAGAACCACCACGACAAGCACCTTCCCTCTCACCAACACCCACCTCACTAGCAGTTTCCCCAGCACCACATTCACAACCGGATTTTTCCCCTTCCCCCAAAACAACGCCACCGACTTCACCACATCGATCACCTCCTGCTGCTGTGCTGCTGCCGCCGGCCGCTGAGCGAGAACTTAGTGAGAACAGTCATCCGGAGAAATCTCCACTTACGCCCGTTGGCAGTTATTTCATATGACCCGTTTCACCCAGCTTTCTCTACGGCGTGCCGCAGGACAAATCCACTGACATGCACTGACAATTTGTTTTTCACGCCCGGTCTACTTTTACCAATTTTGCACAACTTCGGTCTTTCAGTTTTCAGGCTCACTCTAGCTCCGCAGCTTTTTGTGCGCCACTTTGTCCTGCTTTCCTGTACCAATCGTTATGGCCAATCCTCGCGCTCGCCCCCATGGCAACACCGCCGACACAGAACACTACCTGCCACAGCGCCCTCCGAGCTGGCTCCAACCTTCGATTTGCACTCAGCCTGACTTTCAATCCCTCAACAGCTCCTTGGACCTTCTCTTTATGGTCAACCAACACCTCCGCCATCACCCATTTCACACTGAACCTATGCCAAGCCAGACGTATTTTCAGGACCAGAGAGCATACAACCTCCTTTACCGAATGCGCGGTGACCTGATCTTGCTGGACCGCCTGATTGATAACCTCTTCCAGGCTCGTCGGCTCCTTCAATTTGTTACCACCGGCCCAGGGCTCCCAGGGCAATACCGCATCAACCCCACAGCCTCACTCTCCAGCAGAAACCTGGCCATTCTACACGACATACCGCCAGGTTTTCCACTACCACCCGGACTTTCCAGCCGATCACCCTCTCCCTCGCCACGTACCCCACCACAAGACGCAGAACATCTACACTCTCACTGGACAGGTCCCCCGCCACAAACTACCCCGGCCACCAACATCAACATTGCCACTCACACCAGGGAACGTTCACGCTCCCGCGACAACCTCCCACACCGCAGTGGCTAACTACAACATCCAGCACTGCAGCAACATCCCAACCCAGACTCTACAGCGGCCGCCATGCAACTTGCCAACTCTGAGACGGCATCCCTGCCCACAGCTGCTGCTACATTTCATTTTTCAAGTCTCACTGATATTTAATATTTTTCGGCGAGCGGAAAAACTCAGCCATCTAACCGATTTACCACTTTTCACACTCACACTGTTGATGGTTTTCCACAATCGCATGCCACCATATGTTCCGCAGCCATTTGACCGAACTGTTTCTTCATAACCGCTCGTCCTTTCTCCGACATGATGCCCCGCGATGATTTACGAACTCCACCACCTCCTCTTTCAACGACAACTACCTTATCCCCTGACCCACCCACTACACACCACAGTTACTCCTTACCGAACAATCCCATGCCATACTTGGCTCCATCCGTGACACACCAGCCCGAATTACTCTTGCTCCACTGGATGATCAGCACTATCGCCTCACTCGTTGAGGATCTCCAACATCACCCCATTGTGCAAGATCCCATCCCTCCAATGTCTACATTCACCAACACACCAGCCTACAGACTTTTTCTGCAGATACGCAACACCCTCCGACACTTGATCAACACCGCCCACGACGCCCGACGTGGACTCAACAGGCTGCAATTCCTTCCTGGCTCACCAGGTTCTCCTGGCCACTACCGCATTGACCCCACCCTCGACATCCCACCACAGCAAACCAACTTCCTCTCCGTAGCCACCTTCCAACGTGACCCAGCCATACCATCACCCATCAACACACCACCGCTCATTCGCCGATTCAGTTGCAGAGACAGGTCTCGTTCCCGAGATCGCCTCCCTCTCACCACACTCTCACAGCCAAACCACACAACCCATCGACACCAGACAATCCCAGACCGACCTTCTGCAGCTCACGGCCACCGCGGACACCTGCATCAAGCACTTTGGACGGCTTCCAATTCCAGTTCCACTTCTTCAGCAGCTTACCACCTGCTTGCTGACACGCCGTCATCCTCCCCCTGAGGCTGCCCGGGCAACGCTTTGTCTCACACATTACGCTTTGCTCAGAGAAAAAACCGTCCAATTAGTCATCCTCACACTTTCTCCATCTTACTGCCCAGCAATCACACATTTTTTCTCCGCAGCCATTTGAACTCTCGACGGGCCGCTTCATACATCCCACTTCGCCTTCTCACCACCCCATGGATTACGACTCTCCCGACTGGGATCGCACTCCTACAGAGTCTATCGAAGTGAAAGATGAGGCACCACACCTCACCAAGGCAGAGCCCGTCGAACAATCCACCAACGACACCAAGTTGGAACTCACGAAAAAGGAGGAAGATTCCCCACAGCATACTCCCATGCTTTGCCCTCCGGTCAGCACTGAACCGGAAAAAACCTCCACAACACCTACATCACCTCCTGCAAAAGCCCCCCCCTGTTTCCCACACATCTTACCGGAACCTTTCCACACGCAACACGCCACAGACAAACCCCAAACCAACACCAACACAGCCCACAGCCACACTTCCGCATCCCACAGCACCACCTGCACCACCATCTACTACATCCTCTACCAGCACTGAGGACCCTGTCATCCTCACCACCAATGTTCCCATTCTACCCAAAGCACGTCCGGGGCACCCACCAATCAATACCACCTGGGTGGGCCCC
This sequence comes from Durusdinium trenchii, assembly GCA_963970005.1. NCBI lineage: Eukaryota > Dinophyceae > Suessiales > Symbiodiniaceae > Durusdinium > Durusdinium trenchii. The sequence continues at coordinate 207,052 of CAXAMN010026595.1, forward strand.
CCCACAATTGTACCATGCTCCACATTCAGCAACACCTACACGCATCCCCTTACAGGTCACCATCCCACGTCCCCACCGGAACGGCCAACTTCTACCCTTCAACTTTTCCACTGACATCAAACACTACCTCAATCCCACAGCACATTCCACTCGACGACCAGCCACGTCACGTCCCACGCCGCCAACTCACTTCCACCCAACCACTACCACCAATACCACTACAGTGTTCCCACCAGTGCCTCCTATTCCAGACGCACCGCTAACAGAGCAGCAAGCGGCCACACTCCAACAGACCATCCTGCGGATTGCGCGCCAAGCCGCAGCTGCAGCCGCTGCCGAGCTCAATTCACGCCGCAGTAGCTCATAGTTTCACCCCGCACCACTCTCACACATCGTGTGATGACCAAAAAGAACACAGTCTCCATTCAGTTTTTTCACTTTTCGTTTTTGTCTAGACCGTCTTCAATGCACAATACACTTAGATCGAGACCTCGTTCTGCCTTTCCAGTTCCATTCTTGACCGCAGCCGTTTTTTTCAAACTCGTGATCCTTACCACCAACAGTGCACAGCCTCCACTCTTGCCTTTCAATGGAGAGCACCGCCGATTATGATGAGCAGTCTGAGGTTCTGTTTCTCTTCAATGAAGAACCGGAGGAACTACCTCCACAAACGCACGATCCACCTTCCCCGCTGCAGCCTCAACCAAATCCAGTTCCCACAACTTCGCAACCTGCACCATCAGCCACCACCAACATCTCGGCAGACCAATCGTTTTGGGCCGAAGTATACACCCTCCAACCACCCCACGCCCTGATGGGCATCCTCACTGACCTTCATGTCCACCGATTCGTTCTCCACCAACACCTGGACAGCCTCAACGCCCTTACTGACACCCCTATCGGACATCAACCTCTCACTGACACACTTCCACCACCCGTCCAGCGGCTCATTGCCATTTACCACAACAACGTACAACGCATCCAGAGCCACACGACACGCGCTTGGCTCTCAATGCCATTGACACCATGGCCCGTTTTCCCCCAGCGGCATACTTCCTGGATCCCAACCTCACCGCACAGACCTCCCCACCAACACATACAGAGACAGATCCTCCACCCAGTTCCACCTCACCTCTCCGCTTCTACCCAATTCCCACCGCCGCGGCCAGGCATACAACTTTGCAAGATGTCGCCACCCAAACACCTCCATTTTCAGAATCCATTCTGGCCAACCCACTTCCACCGCTTCTCATGCACGAATCCCAACAGACCACCCCTCGAGCAACCCCTCGAGCGGCCACCCATCACCGTCACATCCAGACGGACATCCACGCCATCGTCCAGCTTCCTTCTTTTGCCGGCCTCATCCCTCCAGCAGACACCAACCAATCGACCACCTCCCCTCCTACAGCCAGCAGTACTTTCCCCACCGCATCACCCAATCCCACATCAGCCACCAACAAACAACCACACGATCGATGGCAATACGTCAACCTCATTCCCACCCCCACTGTCACCCTGCCGGAACAGCCCCACACTCCACCGACATTTCCATCCCCCATCGGCGGCACACCGCGCAACAAGCGCTCCAAGACACCTCCTCGCACCACTACCCCCACCCGCACCCGACAGCCGGACCCACGCACCGGTTCCCCGACCCCCCAGAGCACCGCCTCTGCCACCAACCGACATTCAACAGCTACAGTCCATCCGCTTCCAAAGCGACCTCCACCATCACTCTCTCAAGCCCTACAACATCATGCTACCACCGAACCCCTTCAGCCCGTGCCCCCGGCAACTGGCTGGCCGTGCTTCCAAGGCGGATCTCACACGCCTACACCATCAGTGGCACCACCGACAGTCTTTCCCTCACCCACGCACCCGTGGCCAGCACATTATCACCTTCCAACACAACAGCCCACCCCCTTCATCCCACCACAAGCTGGTTCCTCCGATTTGGGTCCACCACCCCCAGTGGTCATGCTCCACCCCTCTACGACAAGGGTGGACACGCAGGGGCGCCCCCCTGCCATTATCACACCAGAACTATGACCCCGCTACGGTGGCATGCAGATAACCAGTGATCAAGCAGCCGCAGCTTCTGAGGTGCCTATCATGATTTATCCGGGCATGATTCACACAACAACTATTCCTACCCATACACCTTCCGTAGTGTTCATGTTTATGCATGGTTTTGCCACCGCCTTCTACAAACATGCCCACCATCATCTTCGGACATCGGCTCAACTCAGTCCGCAGACCAACACGCTCGGTTCCACTTTGCACACGAAAAAACAGTGCGTTTCAGCGGCGAGTCACTCACTAACCATGGACTTGGATCAACACGGAAAACTGTTTCTTGATTTCTGCAGTATTCCAGTTTTCTCAGCTGTTTCCGGTTTTTCTTCTTCCTCTTTTGCCACCTTGGTCTCGGACAGGATAACTGTTTACTGGCACTGCTTACTCCCTCATTTGACACTCCCAGACGTGATCTCGCATGTTCAGCTTGCTCAAATCAACAATCGGTGCTCCTCGCCCCACGATCCAGTGACACTTTGCCCAGCCACCATGGACGCGCAGTGGCAGCAATACTACTGGAATCATTATTTGATGCAGCAACATCATCAGCAGCTTACCAACCCGGATACCACAACTTCACCTCCCACCACCACTCACCACACCTACAGCCCCACAGGCACCTATGGCCCGCTCACCCACGCACTCCGCACACACCACGTCCACCACTCCAACCCGTATGTGACTCCACCGTACACACCACCATCGCAGCATACACCACCACCACAGGCACCAACCTCACAGCCGGAGTTTCCACCTCCGCCACCGCCACCCCTGCCTACGGCCGAACCTGTCACTCCACCACCATCGACATTCCAACACAGCCCACCGCCACCACCCACCACACGTGGCAACACAGCGCCTGCCCCACCACCACCCCACATCCCATCCCCCACTCCACCTATTCCAAACTCTTGGAACCCAACCGAACAACATTGGGACTCCAACACTCTGCACGGCCACCAACTACACCGTACAATCCAACCCACCCAGTGGTCTCGAAAAGCAGGCGTGGCAGGACTCCCAACCTTTGAGGTTTTCCCGTGGCAATTGGCTTACCACGGCACCTCCGAGTTCACCGCCCGCACACTGAGCAACGGCAAGTACACAGGTTTTATTGCCACCAGAAGCATAGCGGAGTCAGTTTTCGTGACCCATTTTCTCCAACAACTCCATGAAAAGCGCCTTGACCTTGACGGCATCGCGGAGACCCTACACACCCAACAGAGCACAGACATCCCCAACAAAACCACCCACGCCCGAGCGTTTCACGCTCCCCTCATCAAACTACTTATCGACCAACTGCAAACTCACTCCCCAGCACCTGCGGAAGGCACCGCTCTACGCGCCCTCAAAAACACCAACGACGAACTGGCCCGTGCACGTCAAAAGCTCCACGACCTGGGCAACCCACTCACCCCAGTCAAGAGCACCAGCCGATCTTCCGCACCGGCCGCCCCATCCCATGCACCCACTCCACCACCACCCAAACCACCAGCCTTCACTGACGTCTTGCAACCACCACATCCAACGCTGCAAGACGATGTCCCCGAAGGCTGGAACCACCCAGACATCCAACAATCGGTCACTACCTTCGACCCCACCATCCAAGAAGCCGCCAAGGACGTCGTTCGTTTGCTGCAAACAAGCAAAGTCACCACGCAGCAGCTAAAAGAAGCAGCCACAAGGTATGGCCTACCCCTCAACCGGGTCAACCGGCTCCCCATTCGCAGCCTACAACAGCTTGTGGGTGTTGGAGCAGCCATCGGGTGCTGACTCGCCATCCTTGCCCAGCAGCAACCCAGCCACACCAACCTCACCCAACTTTTCCACTTGCACCGAGCACTCTCCATACTCATTCACCGCACCCAATACATCGACCGTGCCGAGGCCATCTTTGCAACCGGCCTCATCCATATCACACTCCTTTTCGCATACCCTTCCAACACCCGTCGCTCACAACAATGGCGCAACCGTCTCCGCCAGCTCCACATCCTGCCCCACACACACCACTACCACAACTTCCTCTCCTCAAATTCCGTCTACATCAAGCTCCACTTCAATTCCGACCAGCCCCAACGCTGCTACCATCAACATGGCCACTTCTATGTTGGCTCCACAGCTATTGGCATTCCCCACCGCGAGCACGATCGCCGTGCCAAACTCAAGCAACTCCAGAACAACATCCCCATCTCTGCAGAACTCTCCTTACGTTATTGGCACTCACACAACAACATCCACCACTACACTACCATTCAACTTACCTCCCATGACACGTACGACCAAGCCTGGATCCAAGAGCACCACTACATCGCAAACTGGATGCCTACGCTCAACTGGCCTTTCATTTCCCACCACCTCAAGCTCAAAGCTCAGGGCTGGCAGTTCACAAAACACAGAGCCCATTTCTACTCCAGATTAGCAACCCACAAACGACTCTTTCGACGCCTTAGGCAACGCCAGTACACCCTCAGAGAACCACACCTTTACACCTCCACCAAGCATCACGCCCTCCAACTTCTCCGCAACCTTACCAAACACACCGCAGCCTCTTTTGAAGCAGCCAAAGAGCTACGAAGCGGCCGCCACACGGACCTTGAAGTCTATGCAATCCGACGTATGGCCGCAAACCTTGAAGAACCCGGCCGCAGCAGGGCTCTCCATATCCTCAACAAAGCCCTCCTCTACCGCAACCTCACACCGCCAAAACCAAATATTCCATTGACAGTACCATTTCTGGCCCACGACGATTTCACCAAGCACTCCCACCAATGGCTTCGTACCACCATTCAGCAGCACAAGCACTTCACCATCCCCCTCCACCTCCCCTCCCACAGATTGAGAGAAGCTGCACACAAAACCCTCCGTTCCCACCTGCATAACCACCGCACATGGGAGGACACCCTTCACTCCCCGCCAGATCCAGCAGACCTCCCCTGTGCATGCGATCATCTTCGCACCCTCTAGCAGGATCCCGATACCCCTACCATCAACGGCCACTACATCCTTACACTTGACCAACTCCAACTCCCCACTCATCTCGGCATTTTTCTCAATGCCAATATGAACAGCACTTACTACCCCAGCAAGGCTCGCTACTTCATCACTTTCAAGACGGCCTACACTAAATGGCTCAAACTACAAGGGCTTCCACCATCCCTCGTTCAACATTTGCAGCCTTTCCTTGAGCACCAATGGCGCCTCCACAACACACACCTCAAGCAGCAACCCCGTTTTACGGCTCGCCTGCTTCGCCAACTCCAAGAACATCTTGGCCAACACACATTACTTCACCATGCCGACCATGAGCTCCAACAACTCAGGCTGTTTTGCCCTCGCCAATATTTCACTGGCGTCTTGAATACATGGCAATCCCCTGAACTTTTTGAACCACTTCCTTACATCAATGCCGCCAATATCCACGATCACCTGGCCGCCACTGTCCCCCCCATTTTGCGCACTCGCTACAAGTGGGGCTTCCGAAAAGACTTCAACATTCCCTATGGCGTTGTCCACCTCAAAGAGAAGAAGCACTGGCAAAAAGGCCGTACAATTATCTCATACTTCCAATCACTCAGTGGCAACCTGCTTCGCATTACCAGCCGTGCCCTTGACATCATCCTCCAACACCTCTACCCTCAACATCCCGGCCAAATGTCCATTCCCCAGCTTTGGCACCATTTTCACAGCTACCTCACCCAAACCCCACCAGACATCTCACTACACGCCACCAACGATGACCTGGTCGGTTTCTTCAACTCCGTCCCGCAGCACCGACTCATCGATGCGGTTCACTCCCTCGTCCACCACTGGCAACAACAGCAACCCACACACACCCTGACGGTGGACGTCCAGGCCACCGGCAATCCCTTCCACCACTCACACATTGGCAGACACCATCGAAAACACCCTACCCAACGCACCATCCAGCCTTCCGACATCACCACCATCGTGGCTTTTGCCCTCAACACATGCATTTTCCGGGCTTGCAACAATACTTACAAACAAATCCGAGGGGCCGGGATTGGATCCCAGCTCTCTCCAGCCCTATGCAATGTTGCCATCACCCTCATTGAGCATTCCTGGCATCAGCTCCACAACAACCTCCTTCAACACACAGACCTCCACTTTACTTACTATCGCTATGTCGACAACCGCTTCATTGTCCACAACGAACATTTCCTTCAACACCCGGCCATCCAAACCCTCATCCACCACAATTTCTTTGGCGACCCAGTGGAACTCGAACCGGTGGAGGATTTCCATCTCCTCGGTTTCAACATCGACCTCCCACAACGCACCATCACCTACATGCAACCTTCCCAACCCTGGAAAATCCGGGATTCCACAACCGCCGGGAGCCAGCGCTTGGCTCTATCAGGCCTCCAATCACGACTCCACACCATTCGAAAATACACATTTCCACCTTCCAGCGCTGAAGCTGCTGCGGCTGAACTCATGGGCCTATATGTCCAAAAGGGGCATAACTATCACGCCTGCCACCGGTTTTTGAAAAAAGCGCCGAACGCGGCGACTTGTGTGTGTCCACCCCTGGACAAAGGGTTTTCCACCACCACCTTTCACAGGCAGGGGGGCAAGGCCTCCGGCGACGAACCTTGCCCAATGAAGCTAAGTCGCTGGAGGGGAAGCACCAAAGGACGCTTTGGTGTGTACCTGCCACACAACTTTTGCACAAGCTGTTTACCCCACTCTTCCGCGTGTTGTTTCATGGTTCTTCATGTATTCCACCCCACAAACAGGTTTCTTTCAGCAGCCGACCGCAGACTTGCACAGCTTTGCAGCCGCGTCTTTCGAGTGCGATTGGAAACCATGTTCAACCATACTGTTTCAGCTGACTTTTCCACCTTGCGGTTTTTCGCCAACCTTCCCATCGGAGAAATTGAGCTAACTGAATACAAATTGTCGAAGTGTGTGTGTCGGATATGGTCCATCCAAAATGTTTTTTCCCAATTCCAAAAAAACAAAATGCCGCATAAGCCGAATCTTCTTTGTGCCAAGTAAGGGAGAGAGTGTGTGTGTAGGAAATGGTCCACCCAAAATGTTTTTCCCAACTGCAAAAAAAGCAAAAGGCATCATCAGCCGAATCTCCTTCATGCCACCAATCGAGAGAGAGAGAATACTGGGCTGGTCTTACGGTTCCTCTTAGCGGGGAGGCAAGCGCCCCCACCAAGAAATGCTGTCATGTGGTGGGTGCGGCTTACTGCTCCAGCCCCGCACGAGGAAACCAGCCCCCAAAAAGGGAATCTCTTTGCGACAGAAGAGAGGGAGACTCTGTGTGGGAAATTGTGCACCCAAAATGCTTTTTCCCAACTGCAAAAAAAGCAAATGCTTCATAAACCGAATCTCCTTTGTACCAAGCAAGGGGGAGTGTGTGTGTGTGTGTGTCGGAAATGGTCCATCCAGAATGCTTTTCCAATGCTTTTACACCATGGTCCATAGACCACCCAAATGTTTGGACATGTTCCATAGAATTTTTGAACATGGTCCATAGACCACCCAAATTGCATTTATCCAAATCCGATAAAAGCATTTTGGTCTATTGGTATGGCCAAAGCCCCCTCCAGCAAAAGCGCGTTTCTTCTTGATGTTGACCTGCGTTTTCAGTACTTGCGTTTTCAGTGCGTTTTCGCGCGTTTCCGAAAGAGCGCGTTTCCTACCCGGCAGCGTTTTTTCACAACTTAGCACCTCGCACGCAAATCACAGCAGAACAGCGGCGGAGACCCACCAGCCCCAGCCAGCGCCAGGGCGCACATCCGACCCTCTGGAGAAGACAATTGGCTGATGACAATTGAATTGGTTGATGACAATTGGTTGGTGACAATTGGTTGGTGGAGGTGCGGAGCGAGGAGGAGGAGCGAAGGAGGAGCGGGAGCGGATACCAGATTAAAAAAAAAAGAACCACACGTCAATGTGGGGAACTATAAAAATCATGCATATCAACTATCATCTATATTAGCGCATTTATAAGAGGCTGCGCACTTGCGTTTGCCCCGTGCCAGGTAGATTGTCATGCAAATCGTTTCAACGTCGGCACCGAGCTGACCGAGCCGAGGTTTGGCTGCACGAAGCACCCCTGGAACCCAGGCTTGTGAGCCATATTATAGACATGTATAAACTCCCGCAGTCCCACAGTGTATTCTACACAGCCTGAAAGAGCTTGTGGATGTGTATTAGAATAGTGAGACCCCTAGAAAGACCTCTGGGCAAAAACCAACCAAATCCATTCGTTGCGAAGTCCCCTGTTAAAGTACAAAACACCCTTGTTTGCGCTTTACAAAGGAACCCCAAGCGGACCGCTCAAAACCCACTCCTCGTCGCTTCGGACCTCGTCGAAGAGTGTCAATGGGCTGGGGAAGTTGCTGTTCTGCGATGGGACCTCAGAAAGACACGACTTGGCAGCCATGTGGCCATCAATGACCAGAATCATTTGTAGTTCCTGTCTTTTCCTTGGCTGTGTGGGTAAGAAAAGCCTCGTACATACTATCATCAATCCAACATAAATGGCTTAAGTTCGTTGGAAGTTGGAAGCCTGTTTTGAAGGAACATCATCTTCCAAGAACCACTTTCCACTCCCTCCCGGTGTTCTCCAAAATAGTTTTTTCTTCTCCAGGCCACATGTAAACAACTTCTGCTTTGGGTCGCAACCCCGTTTTTTTGATGTTTCTTGAGGGGCCGCCCGCGCCCAGTCGTTCTGAGTCACTTGGACAGGTCGGCAAACAGCGTTGAACGCAGCTGGTCCGCTGGTTCCGGTTCCAAGTCCACACGCCAAAGTGACCGGCGATCGGCTCTGACCGAAAGACAAGATAGAACCAACTAGGATCATCTAGTCTGGGTGTCCTACCTGGACTACCCTACACTACTATAGTACTTAGGGATCTCCAGCCTGGACACCCAGCCAGGATGGTGCAGGAAAGTGATCGTGATTTTGACCACAACTCCTTCCCCTCTCCTGGCAGTTTTCGCGGCCGAAGCCCTCTTCTGACTGGATAGCTTCCATCTTTGCCTCAATCTGCTGGTGGGCAATATATCGTGTATAGGGCTCAACATCACCAACAAACAGTTGAACCGACCGATGGGTACTTGTTGATTCCAATGCGAAGGACTCAATAAGCATAAGTGGTTGAGCGGCCAATGCCAAACATTACGACATATAGCTCCAATTAAATAGGACCATCCAAACCCACTGGTGAAAGGACAAAACATGTTAAAGATCCAACCCCCTGCGGCTTTTCGCCACTTCCTCATCTTCCTCCTAGTATCTAATTCTTGGCGGGGCCGAAAACAACACGATCCGATCCGACTCTGATCACCGAAAAAACGCTTTTGATCCGCCTGAGGGCAGTGCCACGCAGTGAAATCCGCAGTCCTCCATGCGTTCCTCATCCTGCCAGTTCCGCCGCTTCGGGCACTGCTGTCGTTTTCGGGGTCGAACCCGGCGCGATCTCGGTTCCGAGCAAACCATACCCTATAGGGCTCGAGTCGTACCTTCGTTTCGAGGGACTGAGGTAGGTTTAAAGGGTCCAGTCATACCTTCTGAGGAGGCACGACTGGAGCCTTAGGGCATATGAAGACCTAGACCTAGCGAAAACATACTATTCTCTAGAGCCGTGCACCTCAAATCTCCATGCGTGTGCTGACGACTGCCTGAGTTCAACTTGGCTTAGAAGAACAGAACCCCCAGGCTTGAACATCACCCCAAAGACTTGAGCTACCTATGCATTGTCCTGCCAGCTTTGCAGGTGTGAATCTAACCAAGCTTTGCACATGTGAAAAGTGCTGCAAAGATGAAGTGAGTGTGCATCCTTGTGAGCTTCGGTCTTGGCATCTACATGCCCATGAATCATAAGTCCATCCACCCAGAACTGCCACTGCCACTGCCGGTCTCCGCCGGTCTACCGCCCAGACCCGAAACCGAGGACCCGTCCGCTTGCATGTCTGCAAAGGTCCGCTCGGTGATGACGAACAGGGCATCGTCCTGGAGGTCGGCTAACCTGCGCGGTCGGCGCGAAAGCCCCGGGTGGGGCGTTCCGTGTACATCTTGGAAGGTGTCCCCCCAAACGCCAAACGGCTAACAATCCAAGTACTTAGGATATTCCGAAGTCCAACACCTGAGAGTAAGGGGATGCTGGTTTTGTAAAATGTTGGACCTGAGAAAGCTAGAAACCAGGTTGGACCAGGTCCTACATATATGGTAATTTGATATAAGTTGACAAAGTACCAATACCAAGAGGCTGTATATGAACACACAGCGACCAAAGTGTAAAAGGGCCTTGCCAGAAGCGATCTGTGGGATCTGTAAGCATGCTTCCAGCAAACTAAGCAGCACCAAAAACTACTCTACCGGCAAAAAAAAACAAGAGCAGCCCACCAGCAAAAAGCAAGGCGCGGCTCCGAAAGCCATCTTCCAAAAAAACATACTGTTGATGCAAACGATGCCACTACAATGCAACATGCGTTTTCTGCACCACCAAGTCACCCAACCCCTGCTCACTCTCATTGCTTTGCTTCAGCTTTGCTTCGACGGGCTGGCTTTCGTAATGATATGTCATAAGTGGTCAGCTAGATTCATCTAGTATCATCTAGTCATCTATGATGTCGAACGTTATTTTTCCAGCATGTCAAGGTAAACAAGATACCACTTTTTCATCCGCACCCTACATCCCTCTACCTGCACACAGGTGGTAATTAGTTACCTCATGTTACCTCACTATGAATAAGCACAGGAGGTCCCACTTGGACCTATGTCTGTGTTTCCACAGGTCCATATGTCTGAACTGCCAAGGGCCACGACAGGAAACCCGAAAGGCTTGCTTTGACCCACCAAGACGTCTTGAGTCGAACGAACATTGAAAAAACGCTCCCACCCAACGAGAACTGCCTCTTCAGCGCAGCTTCCCATTGATCACTTGGATCTCCCATCGGCAACCGCGCCAAAGCCTCAAAAGTCCATACGATGCAGGCAGAAATGGCCTGCCCATCTACAGGCAATCTGCATCATGTTTCTGGAGGCTGAAGGGAAGGTGTGACAAGCATGACAGGCCAGTCCGGCGGCATTCAGAACTTCGATGCATTTCGTGTATTAACGATAACTCCAGGAATATATCATTATAAAGCTCTGAGTACATCATGGTGTAAACCCAGTCCCATGCGCTGGATCTAACCCAGTCTTAGCTGCTGGCGGGGCTGTAGGCAATTCTCAGGAAGGGTGGATCACTTGAGGATCGAATCTCCTGGACCGGAATCACATGGCGGACAAACGCGATGTAAACGGACCGGTTTTGTTGTGAACGGACGTGCCGAATCACCAGGGTGTGGGTTTGAGATGTGTTTTTGTTGGTTCTCCTTTTGTGAAACCCAATGTGCACCGCACCGGACTGCGACCAACGGCGGACTGCACGAGAAGTCTCGACGACTCGGGGGTTTTCATACGAATCCAAACAAGGCCCAAATCACATTGATCTACCGCGTGTCTATGTATATAAAGCCCATTAAAGCCCTTTGGTTCTGGCCTCCCTTAAAGACTCTTAGAGAGAGAGAAAATACATGTGGGCATGAGGATCACATGGTGTGAGGGATGGTTACAGCGTGTGATTGTCTCGTATCATAAATTTATGGTGTGGGTGTGGGTTGATTCAACAGCAAGCAATTCAAGCAACCCCTTTGATCAAAGGTTGCAGGTCAGACAACCAATACAAAAAACGAAACGAAGTCTGCAATGAAGCATGTTGATCCTCTGAAATCAACTTGCTGATGAACACTTAACATATCCACAAAGGCAGCACTATTTCAACATCATAATTTCTCATGGTACTCTGCTGATTCTGAAATTTGGGCAATCATCCCATGTTCAAAACAAGAAAGAAGCCATCAATCCATTTGATGCTTATCCTATATCTTCAACTCGTTCCATTCTGCTGGCAAAAGCCCTTCATTCCCACACCTGGCAACTGCGGGCGGGCAATGGGACGCTGATGGTAGATTCCAACCAACTCGGCACGCCACGGGGAGATTTCATCCATCTCCATGCACACTTCAAGGATGAAATCTCCCCAATAAAACCATCCCCCCCAAAAACATGGGAAACATAGGTCAATGTTAAGTTGCAGTCAATAGTCCAAGATGATGACAAGTTGATTTCCACTATTGACATGTCAATAGAGATCAATAGATGTCAACTTGTCATGTCTTTGGCTGCTGCATGGCACCAGCCGTGGCACCAGCCGTGGCACCGCCCAGCACCGCTGCGGCCGTCGCCGTCCTCCTCGATAAAGTCGAGCAATGGCATCCTCAGTGTCGAGTGCACAACACAACACCCAGCGGAAGAGCTCCGCGCGGAAAGAAGCGACGCCCGGTCATGGGATCCATTGTTAGTTTTTGCTCGAGTCCTTCACGGTGATCATCAGGTGTTCACGGTGATCATCAGGTGTTCACGGTGATCATCAGGTGTTCACGGTGATCATCAGGTGTACATCATCTGAATCTCAGGCTGTATCGAAGTGGATGCCCAGGCTGTATTGCAGATCCAGCACAGACCTGTTTCTTCAAACATGTGCAAAAGAACCTTTGGAGGTCTCCCCAAGCGGAGTCGCGTCACCCACTCCGACGGATTTCACAGCCAAACCCGGAGCACCAATGACTTCTTCCAATCGCAACACGTTTGCATGTTCAAACACTCAAAAAGGACAACAGAACATGCAAACGCCATGTCAGTCACACCCAGCCACATCCAATTGCTTCAAGGTCGGTGTTTCCATTCATATCCCTCCCTTTCTACTCACCCGGCTGCGGACATGTCGCTCGTGTACCACACAGGTGATTTCACGGCCCAGCGCTTGGCACCTCGTCCCGTGAGATTCACCAGCAGGAGCGGTGGCTTGGTCAACGGAGGAGAACGAGGTGGTGTTGAAACTCAACCGATCTCACCAATGTTTCAGAGTCAAACTCGAAAGCACTCAAAAAGAGAACAGGTATGTTCAATGCCTAGGGCCCTAGGGATCCACCCCACATACCCTCTGAGGTCTTGTGCTTGGACCCTCCAAACTGACATAACTGATTAGGGAATGCTGGAATGCTTAGAGTTGTCATGGTCAAGTTCGTGACGGGTTCGCCCAGGGTCCGGTCTGGTGTCAAACCTCCCCAACCTCCGAGGGCACCCTCGGATCTGTCTGCTTTGGGGTGCCGCGTGCGGAACACCGGGGGTTGCCGGGTGTGTGGAAAACCAGCGGACCGGGTGCCGTTGGGCGACGACGTCAAGCTCCTCAAGTGAATGCAAACGTGCCAAGTGTGACAAGGAATCCCAGCTAAGCGTTGTTCCCCAACACGGACATGGCACTGGCATGAGACTGCCATGCCAGGTGGGATATTTTTGAGTCATGGAGTGTCTGGGTTGTGTGTCAGGGCAAGCAACTGTCTTCATCACATCCATTCGATTCAAGGTGCAAACACTGAATCCTCGTAGGAATCCAGATCAAAAAGTCCCCGGCTCGGGCCACAGGACCTCCTACTATAGTTGCATTGTCCACAAGCCACCCAACAGCTATGGGCCTCTCAAAATCCCCAGGCAACTTTGCCACACCTTTGAAAGTACAAGTACCCCTGACACTGTTGGAGAATGTCCAAAAACCTCCCAATGTTTCCAGGGTGGCCTGGACTTTATGTATTTTTTACATACGCACTATATTCATTATTTTGTTAGGAAAAGTTATTGGTTGGTGAGTGATCCAAAATAGAGGTCACTCAAGTTCTATCCCCCTCTCTCTCTCTACATACACACACATATATTGTATTCTGTAGATTCTTGGGCACAAACCAACTTCGTACCCGCCCATGGGCGCGGGAATTCCCGGCGGATTCGGCCGACCAGGCCTTTGGCAAAGACTTAACTGGCCGGTGGCTTCCTCACTCCGATACATCTGACCTCTGGGCACCTGAGGCGGACAGATCGTCGTCTTCGTGCGACTCGCGACCCCGTGCGACGGATAGGACGAAGCCTACCAGTGTACCCCCCCGGTCTCAAGCTTTGGACCAAGGTTAACTAGAACCTACATGGACCAAGGTCGGCGTGAAGAGACGTCCCCACGTCATGCTTTGAGTTTGGTGAGTTCGTCCCAAGCCAAGATCCTTGGCGGTCAAGCCAAGCCTCATCTTGCGTGAGACCAACGCTCTGTTCAAAGGGCACGATCTTGCAGGGGGCGTTATGTTACTGTCGTTGTTTGTTGAACTCTCCCCGTTTTCCGGCACCAAGCCGTTTGTCAATGGGCTGTACATTCACAGAACTTACATCCGGACAGGACCGTTTGGATTTGAACATAATGAACTGTTTCATTGGGCCAACAACATGTGTTCTGTCCTTATTCCTGGATTTCAGCGGCATCGAGGCAAAAAGGTGTGTCTGGCAGAAGTGGAAGCACATGTGTGGCTTTCGTGCTGCGGTGTGGCAGCTCCTACATGTTTGAGGTGAACATAAGAGTGAGTCGATTTGCACATCCAGTTGGCAGTTGCCACCAGTGCGTAGGTCTTCGTAGGTGGATTAGGCCAATGAAAGAATTCCTTATAGCTGGGGTACTAGGTTGGGTCTATCATATTACCAGTAACAGTGGAGGATGATGGTTAGTAAAAGCCTTTCTCAAAAATAGTGATACTTATTTACTGACTCATACCATACCGGGAATAATTAGGCCAAATTTATATAGATTTTTACTCATCATGACTCATAGGTCATTGGAATCGACAATTTCTCGGATCACTCATGGACGGTCATTGTCTCACTCCGTGGAAAGCCTAAGATTTTTGCTGCGACTTTCCACTCCGTTTCACCTGAGATACTGAGGAACCATCTTTTGTTCGGACCCACAACGAACTCGTGGGGGTTCACAGGTGTCCGCAAGAGAACCGTACCGTCCTCTCATGAGAGCTTAGGTGGTTCCCCTACTTGGGGGTTCAAAGGTGGCAACCCCCCCAAAAAACTGAGAAAACCAATGAAAACACCGTAAAACCACACATCTTAGGCTTCACCATTTGGCGGATTTGGATGGATTTAGGGGAACCCCATGAGGCTGCACAGCTTAGGCGTCCCTGCCACGAAGTGCAACTCCAAGGACTTCACTTGATGCGCCCGGTGAAGGAACTCCTGGCGAGGAAGAGGCCTGGGGTTTCGCATGGCTTGGTTGGAAGCGGAATCTGCATCTGATGTCAGATTTCAGCAAGAGGGGTGTTGTTGTTTTTCCCGACTTGAAACGCTTGAAACCGGTTGAACATTAACTAGACCCCACAACCAAACCCCTGGTACACTGCCAAATCACCACCCAAATTCAATGGGCATGCCGAAATGCAACAATGGTTCGGTATGGTTCGGTTGCTGGGCGGCAATGGCCTGGTGTGTGAGCCATGAAATTCTTCAAGTTGTTGCAAGTGTATCATGTTGTGTTGTCTATCTTCGACACCTCCAGTATCTTTCACTGAGACTATAGTGACTATAGTGACGAAAGCGGCTTGAGGTATGTTTATGTTTATGACCTTTTATAACATATTATATGACTCTATATATACCCAAGCTGGCGGTCACAGACCACAGACAGCTATAAAGTAAAACAACAACTCTATATATATATATATACAATAGTCACTACTAGGACCCACAAGGGGTGGTTAATGGACACCCCTTAACCTCTAAGGGGCTATCAATAGACACCCCTTAGGGTGTCCTTGTATATAGTAACGCCTACAGTATCTTTCCATCTTTGCGCCTGTCTTCCCAGAAGGGTCGGGAGGCCGATGGCCCATCGATCCTCCACCTTTTCCGCTCATGTCAAACACAGTGGTGTCTTTTGTATTATAACACCTCCCAACAAAAAAATCGAAGCTACTGAAGTAGGGCAAACATGATAATATAAACAACCAACACTGATCTTGACACGATGACCGGGAGCTCTTTGTCTCTCACGTCCTACGGACGCATACGAGGCTTCGTCTACCACCCCGACGATCGAACATCGATCGGCCCGGACGACGCGGACGCGGACGCCACTCGTCGGACGAGTGTCGGTCCTCGTATTTCCCCAAGTCCGCCATCGCTGAGCCGTAGGCGTTGAGGATGTGCACCTGATCTGCAGGATGGTGAGAGTCTGAACGAAGGGTCCAGCTCCACCGCTCCAATGGCCAAAGCAAATCCACGCCTCCAGGGTGTTTACCCATCCCAGGGGTGACCTTCCAAACGAGGAGGTGTGGGGAAGTACCTTGACTAATTTCTCATGACTAGACTCGCTAGACTATATTCTAAAGGTATTTGTCACACAAACATGAGCAAAAAAAGGGTATGAACACCTGTCCAATAATAAGGGACCAATTGACCAGGCCCTGGCGCACTGCTGGCGCTGTCTCAACCCCTGTCCTGCCAGGAGCCTCGAGGTGTCTCTGATTCCAGTAGTGCTCCGCCAAGCGGCAAGCCTGTTGGCTGGACATGATCCCAACCGTGACACGATTTCCAGAAAACCACGTGATGACCACCTGTAGAGTCTAGCATAGTCTGGCCTAGTCATCCATGCATAGCTGCATGCCATTTAGGACCATGTACACATCTCACTGTTACGGTTCATATATATTCCTTCAGAATCAGCAAATGTCTCTGCGAGCAACGGCGACGACTGACTGGTCCGATCACAATATTCTTCGACACGAAGATCTAAGTCTTCCTTCGTGCCAAACCAGCTCAGATTAAAACCAGCCATTGGACATGTCATGACATATCGATCAAGCTGACATCTCTAGCTTCCGATGTCCTCTCAGTTTCTCAGTTACTCTCCTTCAACCACAGATGTCACAGCCCCCCCTTGATTCAATCTATCAAACCCGTGCCCTACCGGAACACCCACCAATCCAACAAGGTACAGAACAGGAAGCGCCAAACCACTCCCAAGCATACCCAGAAACATACGACCCAAGCACTCCCACGATCACGGCACCTCGATCACGGCCATTGGGAAGGACAGCATGTCGATAATGATCTGCGCTTCCGAACGGCGGAAACCAACCCCCGGTGTCGGGGGGGCCCGTTCGGGTCGGCTACGGACAGGTCGGTCGGACGGCAAAACGAATGAGACCAAGCACGCAAAGCAGCTGCAAAGGATGATGGACATGTGAGATAATGAGTTCCAACATGTTTTGAAGCCTGGAAAGTGTCTGGGTCTCAAGCGGGGGAAATCACTGGAACATGTTGGCGCAAAGGGATGCGCTTTCAAAAAGGCGTCACTTCTGGAAACCCGGCACGGCGTTCCAAATCCGACTAGCTTCTATATATTGCCCTTGTTCCTAGGAGCGAGGAGCTACTACTAGTAATGCCCAAGGAGCTACTGGTAGCTTCTTGTTCCTAGTATGTAGTAATGACCTGTTACTAGTAGCGATGCCCTACTTGTTACTAGTAGCTTCTTGTTACTAAGAAAGAGTACAGGATGACGTCTGGGGACTTGAAGCACTGAACTTTCTTCGCGACTGGCGACTGGCCTGCCTCTCGGTGTGTGAACAGCAGTCTACCAATTTGTTGCGGATGAGCAATCCCTTGGCATGACCACGAATGACCAAAACCAAAGACCTCCAGCCATCAATTAGCCAACATTCCAACAATATTTTGACATTGAAGAAAACCAAACTCATCTCTTCTTACCGGCACCAATGTTTAAGTGCTCTAGGACCCGAAGTATTCCACAGGGCGCTGAACCGCCTCACCTGCTGTGCGGTGGGAGGGCATTGTTCGAAGTCCTTTTCGTCGAGGCCTCGGCGGTTCCCGGCGTGACTCCGGCCACTAGTAACTTAAGGACGCTACTAGTAGCTCCGGGGATCGCTACTAGGAACAAGGGCATTACTAGGAACAAGAAGCTACATTCGTAGCTCCTTGGGCATTACCAGTATCAAGACTCTCTTCCAGGAGTCACATGTTGGAGTGGTTTGCTTCGTCCCATCCGGGGTACCTAGCCCTGTTCTCCTTCCTTCCCGTTCGGCAGATGTGACTTCTGGTACCCGAATCACTTTGACACCCCCATCTCAGACCAAGAAGACCATGACAAAAACACCCACACCTGACATACTGCTCTCTCTCTCTCTCCCTCCCTCTCTCTAACTACTGCTGTACTGTCTATACTACTCTTCTCTCTGTCTCTCAACTTGGGCCTCGCCTTTCAGTCTGGCATAGTTGACGTACTCCTGGCAAACAGGCCGGCACGGTCTTTTATGATCTTTTATGAGGCACAGGACGTCCAGTTCCAGCTTCATGAACAAATAAAACTATAATATATATATATATAGGACAAAAACATCTGATCTAATCCAACAAAGAGTTCCGGTGGAATGATCTGATTTGATACAAACGCACCAGCTCTCACCAGCCCTTTCTGAATGGATCTCTCGCCGAGGGAAGGTCAGAAATTCACACTGGCGCGGACCGGAGGGCTCCGTGCGGGGTTGGTGGTCCGAGTCTAATAGCGGGAGAAGTCCAGATCGGCTGCGATGACATGCTTTGGCTTCCGATCTTCCTGTGGCACCTCAGAGCCTGGCTCGACAAAGATACTGTAGATGCGGCCATTGTCATTGGGATCTGATCCATCACTACTGGAGAAGATCACCACTGGCAGTTCCTCAATCCAATAGACTTCGCGGAAATGTCGCCCTGGATGATCACATGTCAGGCCATCAAATCCAAATCGTGCCTGCCAGGCCCGCGTGGGCTGCTCCCTGTTCCGATCCTCATCACCAAACAGCTTGGCCAAGGTGTCCACGGTCCTTCCTTCGTTTGGGGGGCGCACGAACCCAAAGGTATATCCTAGGCTGGGCCCAGCTTAGCCCGACTCCTTCAGTTTCCCTGGAAAATTCAGGGTTCCAACCAGGGTTACAGTATGTTACAGTCGTCGTTGGTTCAACCTGTTCGCAGTGTCCCCTTTTGGGGTGTCCCCAAGCCCCAATCCACAAGGTGACCTGCAGATGATCCACTGATCCACTGGGCCCTAGGATGCTTCAGGATGCTTCAGGGAGTGGGGGGGAGTTCATGGGACCCCTACAATATAGATGGGTTCCGTGGACTCCATCCCCTGTTTGGTATTCGGAGGTTCATATGAGTTCATAGGAGGGAGGGTCATTGTAAAATGGGAAAATCACCTACTACTGCGATCTGGCCTCGCTTGTCCTCTGCCTCGAGGTCACTCTCCACTCCAAAGCCATACTGATACCCATCTTCATGTACATCAAAGCGCAGCTCCCACACCGCTGGCACCTCACTGGGAAGCTCAGCGGCATAGCAACGTGACCTGTTCGCGTCGGAGATGCGAGCAGCTCCCAAGGCAGCTCCCATGTTCCAGGATTTCCCAGGCGATGAACTACCAGATTGGGACACGAACGTCAATTCGGCTCTTCGGATGTTTTTTTTAAGAATCCCAGACCATGCATGTATGGAATATAATGGAATATTTGCTGTCCAGGAACCTGGAAAGAATAACCATATTCACCAGGTTTGGGGGATTCACCCAGTTCGGGAAAAAAAACAAATCAGCTGATGCGCAAAACTGTGATAGTTATTTACATTGGGAGACTACTGCTGCACATGCCGCCGAATGGTCTTAAGATGTCCTGGGGAATTCTCGCAGGCATCATAACCATGACAAGTGCTTGATTGTTTAACAGGCATTTAATACCTTGCTGCAGTCCTAGAAAAGCTGCGTTGGGCTTGAGCGACCTGTTAAAGTTGTTCTAAAGTTGTCGTTTCCAATCGTTTTCCATATCTAGCCGTGCGCCCTACGCCCCCTGCTGCACCCATGCGCCCCGCACACGGCTCAGGCGTACCTTGAGTGTTGCAGCTTTAATCGGACAAATGGGCCCTTCAGCACCACCTGAGGCCGTTCCGCCAGCTCGCTGTGCCAATCGAGTACCAACTTGCTACGTCGTGACTCGGTCTCCGCATCAAAGAGCCTGCAGGCTCGGACATCCCGCCAAAGCACGACACGAGACTTGGTCCGTGAATTTCGGGTTACGGTTACAATCAGTTTTGCAGTTTGCACCTTGGACATAAGCACCCATGACATTTACAAGACTTTACATGTTGTATTATAGGGGGTGGGAAATGACCTCCAGTTTCTTTTCCCAATGAAAATACACCAGTGACCCACCATGTGGCAAGCGCCCCGGTTTCTTTTTCCGCCGCGGTGAGCGATGTCACGGATCCGCGTCATGGGGACCTGCCCCGGAGGCCAACGAGAAGCACCGAGAAGGCTTTTGTTGGGGGTTGCGTTCGGTGCTCGGGACTATATATACTCAGCAAAGAGGCGACCCCACGAGCCGAGCGGTCGGCTGCGCGCGAGCGGGGTGGTGGATGGGAAAACCCCGGGCCGGTGTCTTCCGCAGGTGGATCGTGGGGATCAATGAGTTTTGGCTGGGTCTCTTTTGGTGCAAGAGGTTCGAGAGGACATGATAGGATTTGAGCACCCATACATGAGTTCACACCCAACAAAAAAAGGCCTCCAAGAACACCAGAATGCACCACGCCCCCACTATACCAGCGACCGCTCCAAAAAAGAACGCTGCCGCCAGACCTATCTTCGGAAAGGACCTGCTAGTATTTTTTTTGCGTCACTGAAGGAGATTAAGGAAGCAGCCGGTTGGCACCGAAAAACTGATATCGAGATTTGCTGTTGTTGAGATTGTCAGGATGTGTACTGCTTGTTTTCTGGGCTATGGATATAGATTCGGGCTTGGAAAATTATGGTCCAGATTCCAAAAGACTGAGGAACAACAACCGAAAACCGACGAAACACGCCGTGGGCCCCTTCGGGCCTCTTGAGCACCTCCCGCGCAGCCGTCTCGAAGCTGCGCCGCGTGTCGCGAAAGAATGCTTTCAGAACAGATGTGGCTTTTCCATATGCTTTCGCCGAAGTCTTGGTCATATCTGCTACTAGGTCAAATTGCTTTATACTAGGTCAAGCAGGATCAGTGGCTCGGTGTGATGGACGTGGTGCGACGACAACTGGATGAGGTGTGACACCGATGAACCCGCAAGTGGACGCGGCTGTTGTGATATAGGATGTTCAGAAAATGTTTTCAAGGCGAACGGATCCTGTCGTTGATATGTTCTGCGTCAGAGCGGTGTTCGCACTCAGTTCGGCTCAAGGCTCCTTCTGACTTCTCTTCAGCTGCGAACAGATCTGCAATCAGGGGTTCCAGTAACCTTGCGCACTAAAGAACATTGAAAACCGTGTCCCTCGTTCCGTCCTTGTGGCAGCGACGAAATCACAGGAGGGCTTCTTTCTTCAGCCTCAGATGAACAAAAGAGGAAGCGGAAACTGTCTTTGAACATGTCGCCCTGCTGCTCGACTTTCAAGCGGCGCAATCCTGTTTCTGGTTCGAGCATTCAAGAAGCACCCCCACGACGTGATCCGAGCTATTGGTGTTCTATAGATTCTATAATTCTATATGATTCTATAGTGATACGTGGGGGAGATGGCAGATGTGGCATAAGGGCCTTGAACTCATGAAGGTTGCCAAGCACTCCGATTTCATCCGATTTCAATTGTTTCAATACGTTTGAACCATGGCGTCGCCCACAAAGCCTGGGCGCAACAGCCAGAAAGGAGCGGAGATTCGCCGGCTGGGTGGAGCTCACGCTGCACCACCCGCTTCATGTGGAAAGCAACAAAGAAGCCGCAAAAAAGGCATCCTTCATTGGCTATTGGCAGATCTGTTGAAAAACTCTGTGCGCTCGTTCGCTGCCCGGCCTGCCACTCTGCACAGGCCAGAGACCCAAACCCGAAACCGCAAATGGCTACGGCGGGTCGAAGGCAAAAATGTTTGAAATCAACGCCAAGCATTCTCTATCCCCATACACCCTGGATGCTATGGGAGGTGATTCTGACGGTTCGGTTCTGATCATGGTTCCACGGCTTCGTTCTTGGTACCCACTGGTCCTTGTGTTTGGCTGTGCAAGTGGGTAATTGAAACATGGAGGCTATGATAGAAGTAACCCTTGATTCAACAGAGATTCCATCGTGTGCCATCTATAGTCTATAGTCCTTGGAAACCTTGGAGACCTTTGGAAGGATTTAACTCTGCATTCTATATGTGTTCGTCCACCCAGGCACCAAGCAGTTGATGTACTCAAGAATTCGTTCGTGTGTTTTTAATGCTTAGAAGAAAGCAAGGGAACTGCAGGGACGGGACTGCGATGTCAGCCATTCATGCCGGGCCTGCTTTGCCTTGCTCTTGGACGCAAGCTTCCTCACGTCTTTGGCAAGGCAAGAGGTGCTTCTCCAAACCTTGTCCCACCTGAGCCGGTTACTGCCGCTGTTGTCTCAAGGAAGGTTCGACTGTAGACAGGCGTGCGAACAAAGCCCAAGCATGTCCAAGCCAACCATGTGCTGTGGCAGATACACGAACAGCACATAACTAAGACCAGCTTTCTGTGGGTTTCTGTGGTCCCTTCTACGTGCGATATGTTGAGAAGTCATGAGAAATCCTTTTCACTACCAGGGGCCTTGAACGAGGGTTTTGCACAATCTTGCTGCCAAGACGCAGTAGAGCCACATGGTCTGTTCTTCTTCCCGAAGCCTGAGAAGCCGGGCAGAGCAGTGCTGTGGAGGTTCCACCGGCGGCGCAGCAGCCATGACTTACCCCTTCATGGCTTCCCCCCCGGGTGGTTGTTCATAGAAAGCATATTAGTGGTGAAATTTGTGACCTGCACGGAACACGCCGTTATGCATGGTGTTACAAGACACTCCAGTCTGACATGGAAAGGCCATAATTTTCTTTGGTTACAAGACACTTCAGTTTTGCATGTCTGCTTAAGTCCATGTTCATGAACTAGAACCGCCTTTGCTGAGCCAGAATTCACGGAGGGGTCCTGGTTGGAAGGGGAATTAGAAAAAGAAACTGGAGCTGATTTCTTTTACCTCACCCCCCCTTGATTTCTTTAGCAAGGGGTGGGGGATAATATAACATTATATCATCTGTATAGCTATTGACAGCCTCAACAGTAACAGTAACATCTATTGACGTAACAATAATTTGCCCGAACACTCCACGTATGGAGTTTTGACCTGCATATTGGGGTCAATACATGGGGTGGCATATATTCCAGACATTTCCAGACATGGTGTCTGAGTAATTCTTAAGTGCAAACTGATCCCAAACACTCCATGTATGCCATATATGCCTACATTGACCCCCAAAACCACCCTAATGTAGGCATGTATGGCATACATGGAGTGTCTGGGGATTAGTCACAACCCTACCTTGGGTCCGTGACAAAGAGGAATTCCGTGACCACGCTGGGCTGCACCCGGGCCGGGACCAGGCCGCAGCGCTCTCGAACAAAGCGGATCACATCAGAAGCCTCGGAGAATTCGATGGGATAACCACCCAGCCAGTCTTTCACATCAGTCCAGAAGTTCATCCCACGCTGAAATTGAGCCTCAAAGGCCAACACGAAGGGATTGCGGTGTTTCTGCAAGACCTCCTCTTTCAGAAGCCACCAGCCATACTCTCTTTCCATCTGTCCACGGTTTATCTCATCCAAAGACACATAGAGCCGCTTGATGTAAACCTGCGTGAACTCGCGTCTTTTCTCTCCATGAACACAAATGCCAGCTGTATCAGTAATCTGGTTGTTGAACACAATGTTCCCAATCTTCCCAGACTGGATATCAGGTTACATATCACCTTTTCGCATCTTGACAAGGAGTCTGAGCCTGTTGGAATGCCGGGTATTTCCTGGTGTTCAACATGCGGTCCTTGTCTTCAGATGCTTCTTCTGTGGCCAAGCAACAAACAGTTCCAGTGGAGCCTTCAATTCGCACCCGCGGTCTAGCGGTCTGGTGTTTGTGATGTCCCGAGTCCCGACGATCAAGTTCGGTCACTTTGAAGCAGGATCAAAAATGGGTTCCCGTTGGCTGAGGGACATGGTGTCCTCTCATACCCACCCCACCCCCAAGGTGTCAACTCTCGCCTAAGAATCCGGGCCGGACCAACACCTGCGAAACTGGAGAAGGCCTGCCACCCCTGCCATGGTTCGGGCCCTTTTTCGGAGTCTTAGGGAGGCTTGTGTCGCTTGCTTCCCAACAAATCCCACAACATTCCGACGATTTGGCTTTCACCGGCCCGTTGGTCCAGTTTTTCGTTTGCTCCAGTCTCGGCACCCAATAGTCGGGATCTCGCACCATCTCCCGCGCATAGAGCGCCAGCATGAAGGCACCTCCCCCCTCCTCCGGTCGTTTCACAAGGTGACAGCTATGCTCCAGCGCTTTCCACAAGTCTCCAGTATGATGAAGAGCGCCCCACGAGTAGACCACATCGGTCCTGTGGACCCAACATCGGTCCTGTGGACCAAAGGGGTGATGGGTTCTGGCCTCCTTTCACCTACCTGTGGACCCCCAGGTACCATCGCCCGAAGTCCGGAGTTGGTTTCCGAACTGTCGGAAGGTGTGTTACAAAAATATAGTCATAATGTGGTGCCACTGTGGTGCGTAGAGTGAAACATATACATATATATATTATATATAATATATATATATACCAGCACCTTCCAACAGGTCTCCTTTGGAGGGTTGCTGGGCCCTAACAGGTTTCAATTGGTGACCTCTTGGAGGTGCTGGTACACAGATATACACAGTATGATGACGTCTGACGATCTATTTTTCTGGGACTGGAAGTATTTGTAAATCAGTTGGTGGAGCGTCGGCGAGCTCCTTTTCTTTTCCGGACAGTCAATTCCTCACTTTTGATACCAATCTCACATGCATTCCTCCAATCTCCTCTGACGTCATGGGTACCCTCTTTCGCCGTTTCGTTTCGTTTCTGCTGGGTCCTGTGGTCCAGATCTTCTTTCTTCAAGATGTCACCCAGGTAAGCGTCCCAACGTGTGGCTTTGCTGATCTGGCTGCCATACCTTTGTTGCAGCGCCCTGGTGCTGGTCAATGAGTCAGTTTGCCGATCAAAGGATAGAACAACACTGGCACTGGCCACGGCAGCTGCTGCTGAATGAATGCCTGCCAGTGGTTTGAACGTGTACCGTATCGTGGAGATTTGCAGCAACATGGGATTCTTCTTGTGGTTAATCTCTGAGACGCGTCGCATTGAAATTTGGACCCCTCCAAATACTCCGAAACAGCCCTTGTGCTTTATCCCACCAGCACGGATAATGACCCGATGGCACGATTGATATACTGTATTGGCTCTGTTGCTGTGGAATGGAATTCACAAGGAGTTTCTAAGATATTCTAGGATCGCTAACAGCACGAAAGCACTTGGGTGTGGATGCCCTTTTGGTTGGGCTCGGCAACATTATGCAATATACATATCAATACAATACATATCAACATGATATATCATGATATGTTTCCATATGATGCGGATATAAAATGACAACAATGTAGTCAAAGAAGTGTGTATATGATTCTTGGGATTCTTCGTCTAGCCCACAACCCATTGTGGGTGGACTAGTAGGTGGACTGAACCTTCATTGCAATGGCTGTTTCCCCAATGAGCTTGCTGCCTGCTCTCTACACATGTATAATATATACACTGTAATTATGTTGGTTCTTGACTAGCTTTAGTCAAGCTCATCTTTACATTCGGGTGTGTCTGCTGTGAGCTTCGTCTGGAAGGCCTAAGGTGAAAGACATGGCCCTGCTAGGAAGGCCGTAAAAGGCATGTGAAGCTCGGCATCGCGGCATCGCCGTTGCAGGCCGGATGTTGGAAGTTTCAGGAGATGTTGCGACTGCGAGCTTTACTCCCCTCCTCCATGCACATGGAACCCCAAAACCACGTCGGGTGGTAGAGGAACATGGTCGCAACCACCGGGAACAATTCCCAGGTTGACTTTGCCGGGAGAGTATCAACCGTTAAAACGGTGGAGACGGACCGAGACTCCGTCATTTGGCGGTTCAACAGAATGTTGATGCAATTCCTGGGACCGTGACCGGTGCGAAAATCGACCTTGCAGGCAAAACACCACTGCCGCACCCAACATCCAGAAAGCTCAAATTCTTCAGAACTTGTCCATCTGCCACTTGCCAGCCATCCACAAATCTGCCCATGGGGGACAGGAAGTTCAACAAATTCATCATGGAGATCAGCAAGGCCTCGAGATGAAGACGACCACACGGTCCAGACCCTCACGGTCCCGTTCCAGCTGACGGTCCTGCTGAGTTGCTTTGACCTTTTCTGCTTTGGGAGGCCATCGCTCTTAGGGAGCGGAAGCCATCGCTAGGTAGAAACGAAGAAGGAACACAAGCGACCGCACACCGGGGCAGTTGCTAAAGCTATGGCGAAGTGTCGGCCCAATGAGAGGGGAGTTCTATGATACACCCACTCACATATTCGATCAAGGGACATTCTGCAAGTCGCCAGGACCAGAGCTTGATGAACTTGAGCAGTTTAGCTTGTGGATGAACGAGTTCCAGTTTTCTCCGAAATTGTAGGTCTCCTTAGCTCTCAAGTAGCTGCTTCTGTTGCTTGTGTGTTTCCTTTTTTTGCGGCAGTGCCTTCATCAAACACGCAAGGACAGCTCTGCAGATCACTCTACTTACCAGTTGAACAAAAGAATACCCGTGATTTCCAGTGATAATGGCCATCGACTGGATATATGTCCATGTAACCATATCACCATATCAGTCTGGATATGACATGATATGACCATATAACCATATCACGATAATTTACTGATTCTTGACCATCCAGTGATATCCATAAATATTCAAGAACCACATACCACCCGCCCCAGATCAACCTCGCCGAGTCCACCGAACCTCTCCCACTCCGGGTGCGAACGCCCCCTGAGTCCGGTCCGAAAACCCTCCCATGAGGGCCGACCACACCACCGTTTGGGCGGGCCGAAGACGCCCGGAAAACGGGCCGGCCTCGGCCCCCGGTTTTCGACTCCCACCGAAGGGTCTGGGTCATAAAGCACTGAGGCCATCGAGAGTTTCAGCAGACATCCCAGCAGCGCGCGCATGGCCGCCAGGCGACACGACCAGAGGAGGTCGTGGGGGCCAAGTCCACTCCGAAGCTAAAGCTAATTGAATTGACCAGCACCACCCAGGTCGGGTGGTTTATAGACCCCCCTGAAGATGTATTTTCTATCTAATAACCACCCGAACTGGGTGGTGCTGGGACCTGGCGATTCTAGCTAGCTGAGTTCAACCATCTGACAGGAGAGGCACATCACGGATTTGAAATATGTCTTCTTTGCGAGGTCGCGACAAAGGCAATGCAGAGAATTGTATGCTTTTTGGTAGGAGTGTGTCTTCTTTTTGATACTTTTTTGACCACACAGAGACAGAACACCCAAGTTTAAGGACATCTTGGGATGTGTTGGGTTTTGGATAGTTCGGGGAAGCGCGTGCAAGGACATGTGTGTGGAATCTCTAAACATATGAAAAATCAAAGAAGCTGGCTCCTAAAACAGAGTTAGTACATGTTAGTACTGTAAGCGGTTCGAGCGGATTTCTTCCACCTCTCAAGCGGTTTCTTGTCTTGCTGAGCTGAAGCTAGTGGTTGGAGCCCCTTGGCAGGAAAAGCATCTCTGACCTTCCGAAGTGGCCGGTTTCTTGGCAATTCAAGACTCAAAGGCTGGTACCAGGGAGTCTTCAGCAAGCCCGACAAAGCTTGAATCGGCTTCTTCTTCAGACCTCTCGGACATTCGGAGGGCCTTAATTACAATGGCCAGCTGTGCGGAAATTCCCTCTCACAGCACATGTCATTCATTTCGTCATTGTGCTACCAGAATATCTTAAATGTATGTTTTAACCTGACATTCTTGTGTCTGTTTCAGCAGGAGCCCAATGGCTGCAAACACAGAAAAGACTGCTGGGAAGTTCTCTGGAGGTGAACATGGCCAACATCTAACATCATCTACCAGCACCGAACCCAGGTCTCCGTTGCATGGAGGGTTGGGAAAGGCCCGTGCCCAGGTTTCAATTGGTGACCTGTCCTCATTAACTTCTTACATACCTGGCCTGCTGGCTGTGTCACCCTGAAGACTCCACGAGAGCTTCCCGGGGCGTGGGCCACGCGCCCCGTGGAGTGGACTACAAGGATCACGGAAAGGGTACCCTGATGTATAGGTTCAGTCTGGCTATGAATCAGGCGAGGAAATCGATGTGTTGGGCTCTTGTCCCAACACCTCTTCAGTTGGGCTCTTACGGCTCTTCCGGCGCTTGTTTCAATCGAACCTCGCGCCTGCCAGCCCTCGTGGAAGATGGCCTCGGGCAACTCACCCTCCGCCAGGCCAGTGAAGAAGGGCACGCCGCCACCCATCTGGCAGAAAAGTCCGAAAAAGGGAGCCCCTCCACACAGAGAAAGAGGTGCACGGGCAATTTTGCTATCTTTTGGGCCGTTCATCTTGATGTGGAGTCTATTGGGAGATTTGAAGAACCAAAGAACAAAGTAAAAGATGAAGCATGCAAGTCTTATGTGCAGCACAAACTATATTTACATGGCTGTGAGTCAAAACCCCAAGCCCCAACCCTTGGTAGGTTGACCATGTCTGGCAGTCTACTCTGTTCGTTTTCTGTGGTCAACCACGGGCCCTGGTTTTGACCTGCAGCCACATAGACTCAGTTTCTAGGTGGCGATACAACAACCACTTGCCTCAGGATGTCCCTTCCTTGGAGAAGGGGATAGTAGACTGATGCATGTTTGCCGATGTCTTGTGATGTTGCTCATGGACTTGAGCTTTCTTCCCACCAAGCCTCTCAGTTAAACATCGACCAGCACTGCAGGCCTAAATCCTCTGCCCCTTCCGGATTTGGTTCCACGGTCTTTTTTCTTGCAACCCGGATGAACCAGAAACGCTCAGCGGACACCCAAGTGGAAGACTTGTTCTTCACATCACCGTTTTGGAGGCCGAGCACAGCCCGGTGAAGCAAAATCTCATACAATCTCACATCACCTGCCAAATCCAGCCCAAAATTGCTAGATCGAGGACTGATTTCGCAACCATCTCAAACACGTTCGTTGTGATGCAAGCGTGCCTCCAACAATTTTGTGTCCAAACATGTGCGGCCGTTCCGAACAAATCCCAAATGAGGACAATGGATGGGAAAGATGTGACTCGAGTTCTCCAACCAAGCCAGGACTTCCGTCGCCCAGGTTGTTAGTCCCATCCGGCGGGGTCGGTGAGTCGTGGAACCGGGCACCCGCCGGGCACCGGGACCTCCGTTCGGAACCGGGCATCCGGATCCATGGGACTGCCTGACAATCTCTCACAGCTCCAAAACCAATTCTCTTTCGCTGCCCAAACCACAGCACCTCCGGACTTCCTCCGCTTCCTCCCTTCCCACCTGGTGCATCACTTGCGCGGCCAGCGCAGTCGCGGCCACCTGGCGGCTCGCAAGAGAGGTTCTGAGGTTACACAGGTCATTTTCAGAAGTCTTTGAATCTGCGCCAGCACCACCCACAGGGCGATTTACATGCACCATCCTGTCTGGGTGTCCAGGCTGGAGATCCCTAAGAGTGTAGGCTAGTCCAGCCAGGACACTTATTGGTCCTGGTATAGATCCTTTACATTATTATTGCAAGATCTACACTCCCGAAAACTATCATGAACCCTGAAAACCACTGGTTGGTAGAGGAAAACAATCTTCCATCTTACCATTGTCAGGGTCTATGTGAGTTTTCGGGAGTGTAATGGTCCATGACCAAAACCTCCGGATGATCTCGCTAAACAAACGGCTGAAGCATGCTGAACCCACCGGTCATCTCCATCGGGTGAGTTCTACGGACCACGGGTTGGACATGTGGACAAGCAAAATACTAGAGTCGGTTTTTGTCGCATTCAGTAGCAACCATCCACTCGGATGGGCTACCCGGTGAGCAGAGTATTGGAGGGTGAACCCGACACATTTACGGTTTCAGAGTAGATGGCACAATCCCCAAAACGTGGTTTGTATGGACCCCCATCAAAAGGACATCTTGGGGTCTGTGCCATCTACTCTGAAATCACTGCAGTGTGTAGAAAACACCTATCTGTAGAATGGGATGTCCAACCTCGGCTCTCTGCAAAATGCCAAACCACATAAATCCAAATGAAGTGACCCGAGGCAACCCCAACAAAAATCTGGCAAGTGAGTCTATGAAATGACCAAATCATGTTCTGTCGTGAAAGCTGGAGAAGAAAACAAAAAAAAGGAAGAGACTGGGAAAAACAAACTATGTAGAATCTATATGTATCTTGTATGTGGCTGTACTAGTGGGTATTATAATGAGTTTCTGTTTCTCTTGTGTTTCTGTGTAAAACAAGCTTCTCTACAAAATAGCATTCTAAGTCTTCTCTTCAGTGACCCAGAATGACCTTTTTGAAAAGGACCACTCTACAAAATGCAATGTTCGGGCTTTGGCCTTGTTCCTCCCTCACTGTAGAATGCGTCCATGAATTGTATTTTTTGTAGATGTCATTCTATAGTACTCTCTGCCCAGGTATTCAGAATCTGCAAAGTGCTAAAATCCAAACCAGGAAGAAGCTCCGCACGTGAACACCTGGCTGCGTTTTTTGGAATACGGAGACACCCAAAGAGTGCCTGGAAACAAACTAAACTTGGTTGAAAGGTCTCTCTCTTCCAATAGCCAGCCTACGGTGAAACTTAGCAGTAGCACTCGTTGCACGCAGTGGGTGCACACTTTTCTAGTTTGCATGCCAGCTGGGGAAAACCAGTAGCAAACTGCGGCTCTGATGGATTCTGATTCGCTTGTGTCAGGCAAGCCTTGAGATCCGACCTTTCAATACAAAGACTCCAGAATCCAAACAGAGCATACCGCAGGTGTACAGTTGGGCTGGGATCAGAAAACGCTTAATAAGTCGAAATAGAACCTAATTTGTCCATCCAGGTCTCTCAAAGAACTTCCGGGCCTGGCAAAAATTTGTTTGTTGAATTTTTCAAGTACCAACAAGGGGAAACAAGTCAATGATCCCTAAGGATCCTTGGATCCACAGAAGGGGTTGAACCCTCGATTGACAGGGTTTTGGGGTACATTAGAAGGATAAATTGATGGTCAGCGACTGTTAGGGGGAGTCTATAAACCAACCCGAACTGGATGGTGCTGGTCACTTTCACTTGTTTTCCACCAGGGCCCACAGGGGGCCCTGGTTAATGGGACACCCCTTAACCTCTATATAAGGGGCTCATTCTTGGATACCCCAAACCGAGGGCCCTAGCATAGTTCCACCTTCAGATGAATTTGCGATGCCTTGCTTTCTGCCCAAATTGTTGCATCAACTGCATCGCATGAGGCTTGGATTTTCAGGGCGTTCGGGTGGGATTCAAATCGCCCCACACGCAAACTCTGGGACAAGTATGTGTTTGTTTGTTTTCCCGAATGCGTAGCGAAGGGTTCTCGTTTAACTCTAGGGGTCTGGGGGTAGAGCCTTGTTCGCGACCGGTTGTTCGCAGCCGTCCGCAACCGTGCGCAACCGGACGCAGTAGAGCGCTTAGGCGCTGCAACTGCTTGGCAGGGCTGCGTGATGTGTGTGCTCCGATGGGTGTTTCCGCTTGACTTTTGGAGGAAGCCTCGTACGAAACACTCGTTTTGCAGACTTTGACATGTGAGTTTTTGAGGAAGTCTCGTACGAAACGCTCGTCTTGCAGCCTCGAAGCGTGTGTCCTACAAGACTGTCCCAGATAGAGTGTCCCACAAGAGTTTTGTATGAGTGTCCCACAAGAGTGTCCCGCAACCGTGCCGTACAAGAGTGTCTCACAAGAGTGTCCCTTAAGAGTGTCCCACAAGAGTGTCCTAGAAGAGTGTCCCACAAGAGATCACAAGAGCATCCTACAAGAGTGTCCCACAGGAGTGCCCTACAAGAGTGTCCCACAAGAGTGTCTCACAAGAGTGTCCCGCAAGAGTCCTACAGGAGTAACCCACAAGAGCTTCCTACAAGAGTGTCCCACAAGAGTGTCCCACAAGAGTGCCCCACAAGAGTGTCCCACAAGAGTGTCCTACAAGGGTGTCCAACAAGAGTGTCCCACAAGAGTGTCCCACAAGAGTGTCCCGCAACAGTGTCCCACAAGAGCGTCTCACAAGAGTGTCCCTTAAGAGTGTCCTACAAGAGTATCCCACAAGAGTTTCCTACAAGAGTGT
>CAXAMN010026595.1:242479-308002 GCA_963970005.1 Durusdinium trenchii
GGGGAAACATACATACCTAGAAAATTATAGGTATGTATGTATGTCTGGGGAAACATACATACCCAGAAAATTATAGGTATGTATGTATGTCTGGGAAACATACATACCTAGAAACTAGAGGTATGTATGTATGTCAAAGGTATGTATGTATGTCTGGGGAAGCATACATACCTAGAAACTATAGGTATGTATGTATGTATGTCAAGGGTATGTATGTGTGTCTGGGGAAACATACATACCTAGAAACTATAGGTATGTATGTATGTCTGGGGAAACATACATACCTAGAAATTTATAGGTATGTATGTATGTCGGGGGAAACATACATACCGAGAAAATTATAGGTATGTATGTATGTCTGAGGAAACATACATACCCACAAAAATATAGGTATGTATGTATGTCTGGGTTCGTAGTGCCTACAAGAGTGTCGTGTAAGAGTGACCCACAAGAGTGTCCCACAAGAGAGCGTCCCATAAGAGTGACCTGCAAGAGTGTCCTTTAAGAGTGTCCCACAAGAGTGTCCTACAAAAGTGCCCCGTAAGAGTGACTCACAAGAGTGTCCTACAAGAGTGTCCCACAAGAGTGTCCTACAAGAGTGTCCCGCAAGAGTGTCCCACAAGAGTGTCCTACAAGAGTGTCCCACAAGAGTGTCCTACAAGAGTGTCCTACAAGAGTGTCCCACAAGAGTGTCCTACAAGAGTGTGTAAGAGTGACCCACAAGAGTGTCCTACAAGAGTGTCCCACAAGAGTGTCCTACAAGACTGTCCCACAAGAGTGTCCTGTAAGAGTGCTCCACAAGAGTGTCCTACAAGAGTGACCCACAAGAGTTTCCTACAAGAGTGTCCCACAAGAGTATCCCACAAGAGTGTCCCAGAAGAGTGTCCGTAAAGAGTGTCATTTGGGCATATGGAACTTGTTTGCATTCGGGTTCGTGGGTTCCATCTTGTTTTTCAAGTGAAATTTAACAACGCATCCTTGAGCTGAGGACAAAACAACTGACTCACTGCATTTCAGCTTCATCTCTGCAACTTTGAGGTATACCACGCATGTAGACACCCTTGATGATCATGGCCCAACAACCTTCCAATTCATACCGATTGACTACTCGTCCCTGCTCGTGGTCTCACTCGGCTCCCAGCCTGGCGACACTGCCAGCTACCTGGGTGCTCCTCGTCCATGCGTTCGCAGTCCTGACCGATCGGTCATATAACATATGTATATATGATTAGACCTTATCAATCTAAAAAAAACAAAACATTCATACACAACCTAGTTCATCATGCTGTATATAGACTACTATATTACTATATAGACGTTAATCAACAAAAACATACATATTCATACACAGCCATACTGCATCACGTTGTTCTTTTTCTGTGTAATGAATGAAGCTTCGATTATGTGGCTTTGGTTCCGTTTAGACTCTGATGCTCGATCATGAGTCATACTGCCCCCCCCCCAAAAAAGCAAAAAAATGCATTGTTTGCTCCGCGTCAGGCCAATTCAGCTTGGTGGGAACCAGATGGGACAAACGCTATGGGCAATTTAGGTCGATGGACGCACTGTGGGACCTGGATCTGGTAAAGCAAGTAAAGGCGGAGGCCGGGAGGCCCTTCACACCTTCTTCATCATATCGCACCTTGGTCCTATAAAGGCCTGTTTCTTTTTGGGGGAGGTGCTGGGACCAGGCTGATTGTTGTTGGGATCACCGAGATCGTCTCTCAGGACTCTCAGGATCCCCAAGTACAGTAGATGCATTACATTGTTTCAGCATGTTTGCAGGGGGGTCATTCCATGTCATCAACGAACACCCACAAACTCTTGAGAATATGCTCGGTCACTCCTTCCACTTTCATTTTCGGCACGCCAACATTCTCCCTCGGGGAGACCCTCGACAAATAAGGGTTCACCTGCTTCCATCCGGTTGGATTTGGGTGGGGAAACAACCCCCCCAAAATTGTTTTTTGTAACAACAACTTTGCCTAACTTTGCCCCCTCCCAGCTTTTTGGTTCACTGTTTCTGCACCCGCTGCGTGCACAACCTGCTGGACAAGAGTGTCAACGCAGTGTCAAGTCTCATATCTTGTGAGTGATGCACGGTGATGCCACAGCGACATCCACTCTACATTTACTCCAAAAATGGAATTTGGTGAAACTATTGGGAACCCTTGCTCTCAATTGGTTTCACCTCAGCCACAGAAGGGCAGGACAAGTGGAACGCTAGGCGTAACGCTGCTGAGAAAAGCACTCACGCTGATGGCAATGTGAAGCCATAGCAATCTGTCCTTAAAACTGGATCGAAAAAACACAAACTTGAAGTGTGGTCAAAACAGCTGTTTCTCGAACCAAGCGCAACTCAGAGGCGGCAAAAAAATAATACATCAGAAGGTTGTAACATTGACATCAGTTTGAAGCCCTGCATGGTCAAAGGCTGCTCAAAACAAAACACCAAGTGATGGGCTCATCCGTGTCGCGAAGGCTTGCCGACATCTTTTCTTCTCTAATCCAACTTCCATCCTGCAAATCCGCGATGAGCAAACTGGCAAACCACAATGCTGCAAAGGCAAGTTGAGACGGTGGTGTGCAAGGGGTTGGGTTAGGTGTTGTGAAAGAAAACAATTGGACAAATTCACCTGACCAGCGATTGACAGAAGAGTGAAAAGTGAGCAAAGACATTGCAACGCAAAGCGCTGAGCCGAGTGAACAAAAGCTGAGAAATTGAAGCTAATACAACTAGCAAACGAGTTGGTGGCATAAACAGCGACTCGTCCTGTTGGCTAAACATATAAATTTCATCTGCGTCACACTTCACTTTGTTCGGCTTCTCTGCCTTAATTGCCTCACGGCAAAACGACAATAACCACCATGCACTTGCACACGCGTTGAACAAAACATGTTCTGGCTTTCATCGCTGCCTGCTTTGTTTGTCTTCTTCACTCAACGTTCACCAAGGCACAGCATCAAGTTTGATTGAACAACAAGCTCTGAGCTCTGGACTTTCTTAAGGTCATCCACCTTTGAAATGAATCAAACTGAGCTAAGGGCTTTGTATAGCAACGTGATGACGACTTGAACGAAGCATCCGACGAAAGCAATGTAATGCAACTCTATTACATTTACATGAAGCATGACGAACCAGCAAAAAACACAATAGCAAAACTAAGGTCATTACGTTCTCCAACTTGGTAAGCAAAGTTTGCATTCCACGTTATGGAGTGGCTGAGCAAACGACATCGGAAACATCAGTCGTGATTTTGAAAGCGTTGCCAATCTCCTTGAATGTCTCACCATCCTGCAATTGCAACAGGCGGTGGGCGGCAGCAAAGTCTGCGCCTTTCGATAAGCAAGTGCAAAAGAACAATGCACATGACAAGGAACGCAATGCATTACGCAAGAATTTTGACGTTGGGATGTGAAAATGGCTGAGGGAAATTTCTTCATGAAGTTTCAGCTGAACAAACCACTTCTGTTCTTAACCTACCACTAGTCAAAGGCTCCAAAAGAAACAAAGGCATAAACTGTTGCATTGACTTTTGCAAATTACAAGCCTTTGATGCTTGAGTGGGAGAACTGATGGAGCACAACCCTACTTTTATTCACACGACCAATCAACACTGGCTTTAGCACAGGAACTTTGCAGAGGAACAAACAAAACAAACATAGGGGTCTAAAACAAGGTTGCTTCTTCAACAGGTTTGCAAGCTTCAACGTCTTTGATGTTGAGTAGGACTTTTCTTGACTTTTCGTTTTCACAAGTTTTTCCTACAACTGACAAAAGGGCGCAGCAAAGGAACAAGGGCATGGCAAAACGTGTCATACAAAGTCTTAGTCTAAATCCTCTCTATCAAATTGAGGAAGATGTTGAGAAAATATCATTCAACAAATCCTGAGGAATAAATACGCTACTGCTTGTTTTTGTGCATAAAACATTTACTTTCCTCAAAAGAACATGGCAAAGGAATAAGCAAAGGGCAAAGAAACAATATGTTGCGTCTAAGTCCTTTCGAAGTTGAATATGAAAACATCCAAATAAACAACCATGCAATCGCCCCAACCGTGCTGAAACAAACCGTGACAAGGCAAAGGATGCCAGAAAGAAGGCTGAACAAGCCACTTGTATTTTAACCTAACACTAGTAAGAGGAACTTCCAAAGGGAACAAAGGCATAAACTGTTGCAGTGGCTCTTGCACATAACAATGCTTTTGACGCTCGAGTGGGAGAATTGATGGAGCACACGCCTACTGATTCACAAGACCAATCAACACCGTTTTTAGCACACGAACCGTGCAAAGCAACACATGAATGGAACTAGGGATGACAAGGCTGCTTGTTCAACACTTGCTGTACCACTCAAAAGGCGAGATGTTGAGGTGGGAACAGTCAAAAGGACATAGCAAAGGAACAAGGGCATGGCAGGAAATCATACAAAGTCTTTAGTCTAAATCCTTCCTGTCAATCGAACCAATTCCATCCTTCTTTTTCACTTGGATGCATTTTGAACTTGGGGTGGGGAGCGTTCGGAATCCGTTGTCCTAAACCGAAACGAGCGTTTACCAAAGGAATTCTAAAGATGAGTTGTGTACCTTGTTGTCTGCAACTGTTGTCAGTCCTTTTGCAGTTGCCTCACCCAAACAGCTTTGGTCTGAGTTGGAGAGGTGGCACCTTGCAGGGCACAAAGATGACAAGTTGGGTCTTTGCAAGGTCTTACTTTGGTCAGCTATTGTGTATAATCAGGAGCGTTTGCGACAAAGCGGAAAAAAAAAAAACGAAAACTTTACATTAAAACAACAAAACATCCCTGCTCGTCTGCAAGTAGAATGCTTTCTCACATTCTTAATGTGATGTTCTTCCAAGCCAGCCCTTTCCCTTCAGTCCCCGCCTGCAACAGTTGGGATTAAGACTGGTTTGATGCCTGATAGCAGAAATTGCTTGATATCCACTGGCTTCCATCCACCGTCAGGCATCCTTGCCCCTTCCAAATTCTCCTGCACCCAAGCCTCATCCTGCTTGAACTCTTTGAGGGATTCATTTAAGGCTCTCTGGACTGTGTCCTCCGACTCCTTGGTGGTTCTCGTGAATGCATGTAACATCTTGCGCCACCACCTTGTTTTGCGGGACTTTCTCCAGTCCTTCAGCTTTGCAGTTGCGTTCAAATTCAGAAGGAGTCTGTATGCCTGTATCTCATTCCATCTCTACTTGCTGACATTGCACTTCTGCTGTGGCGATACACGTGTTCGTGCCCCATTGAGCAAACCAACTTCCTCAGCGACTTCACGCGACTGCGTGACGACCACAACTTGTCCATGTTCGAAGGCGGCGCGGGCAAGGCTCATCAACATCTCCCCACGCTCACCGAGTTCCTTGTCAAAGATGTTGTCAAGAACAACTTGCAAGCGAACTCCCGCATCGGACAAGATTGGAAAAAGGTTTTCTGCAACAGCCGGCACGTAGGCTTCATCGCTAACTCGAAAGAAATCTTTGAGAAGTTTCAGGCTTCCTCGTATCAAAACAGTGATGCACTTTGGGTTGTGGTTTGCCCACGTCAGCATGGCTAAAGCTACCGCAACGGACTTGCCCGTGCCGGGTTCAGCATGAATGGCAGAGACTCCCGTGGAGGTCGCATCGGATAGCACACTCGTCACCAAATGCTGAAACTCTGTGGCATTCACGGGGATGAGTGGTATTGAGATGTTGGGCACAAAGATGTTTCGGGCTTCCTGTGACATCTTGGCTCTATCCATCAGTTTATCCGCAAGGAGTCTTGCGTGGTGGTGGGCATCGTTGACATTCTTCAATAGTTTCAGCTTTTCAATCGGACGAAAATTGTTGTTTGCATCCAAAACTTGCTTTCCAATGTCCTTCAATGATATCCCTGCCACACTGACAATTGGGTCAAGAAATGTTGCCAACCAAGGAGTCTCTGCGGACCTTGCAGTCTTGCTTGAACACTTGTATCTGTCTTGCGTCGTTCGAGGTATCTCAAAGAAAGCCAAGAAGAACTTGCCAACTAGAATGGACAAAGCCAGTGCAATGATCTTGAAGCGGCGTTTTGCCATGGGAACATTGCAGGTCTAGACAAGTATAATGTATGTGCATGACACCAAGGTTGATGCATATACATCTTTATATTTATGTTTATGTCAAACATCATCTATATCTTGTAAAACACATATATACAACCAAAATCAACCAAATGATGTTTGTGCTGTTCGGTCGCACATCAGGAAAGGATTGCAAAACCCTGCTCTCAGAAGAAAAGCCACGAGCATGGCACAAATCAATCCACACATCCAAGCTTCATGGAGACCTGCCACCAATCGGGAAAATCTACCATCCATTTTGCACAAAATCAGCCACCGACTTTGGGAAAATCCATCACCGCCTTTGGGAAAAACAGACTCCGTTTTTGTGAAAAACATGCTCCGGTTTTGGGGAAAACCATGCCCCGTTTTTGAGAAGAACTGCCTCCGTTTTTGGGACAAAGCGGCTCTGTTTTAGTGAAAAAGTGGCTCGGTTTGGGGAGAATTGGCGCGGTTTTGGATTGGTTTGGGACAAAACTCAAGTTTCACTGTTTGCACGCTAAGCATGTTTGGGCTTGGATTTTTTAGGTTTTAGGATGGGGCATCTCTAAAAATAAGTCAACGGTAGAAGGGTAAACTGCTGAAACCTATAAAATTTTGCCAAGTTTTCTTACAAGTCCCTCACCGAACCGAAGCCCTCCTCCACATCGTAATATATTTTTTCCAATACCTTTTCTTTTGCCAATTTTTCTTTTGCCAATTTTATCACTAAAAAAATTAGATTATATTTTTCTGATATTTTCTTACATCATAAAATCATAATGAACTTACACTAAACACCTTTGGCACTTTTTGGTTTTCTTGTGTTTTACCAGATTTGACTTGCAGCTCATGGCAGAACCGCATATATCGCATACGCACGGTCGTTTCGTCTTCTCTTGGTAATATCTTTGGAAATATTGTTCGTCGTTCGGTTTTCTATTGTAGTATCCGTCGTGCTGCCTTCTCCATTGGGGTTTTGTGGGCTTTTGCTTCATAGCTTTCTTCAAACTAGAAGACGTTTCGCTGTCATTGAGTTCTTTGTTGCCAAAACCGTTCCAAATAAAAGCAAAGGTTTCATTCGTCATCGGGATTTCAGCTCCACTACTTACAAAGTAACAACGCATATGGTATATATATACTTACCTATATATCTTAATATTTATTTTAGTATGTTCATCCTCAATAGGAACTATGTATATCAGTTTGTGTTTGTGGCATCGCATACAAGTCCCTAACATCACATAAATTTAGGCAATGGTCAGTAGATGGGGTTTGATAAAAATGAATAAGGTAATGATGGACTGCTTTGATTTTATAAATTGAATAAGGTAATGATGCTTTGACTGCTTTGATTGTATAAATTGAATAAGGTAATGATGCTTTGCCTGCTTCGATTTTGATATGGTTGATTAAACTGAGGAAATCAACCATATTCAAAATCTGGTTTTATTCTGTTTCATTTTATTTTCAAAAAACTTCACTCAATCAGCTGTTTTAACATCTTTTCCCCTCCCCTCCCCTCCCAAAAAGTGTAGGTTACATTTCCTAGCCGTCCCCCTGTTTCATACCCCGCAAGGGGGTAGGCGATCCTCCCTTCCTGGCTCTGCCGTCCGGACTTCCCACTCGTCCGATCCGGCCTTCGAGCAGTAGGCCACTTGAGAACAAATCTCGCACAGCAACGTGGCCGGGGCCTGGCTGTTCGCTGGGGGTCGTTCGGTGGGCGAGAAAGAGCCCAGAATTCCACATGTTGATCTTCATGTAGCACATTCCAACTTGAGTGAGAAAGAGCTTCCAGCTCCATGCACCAAATGCTCCCAAACCTAAGCTGAAGAAAAGAATCTCATGATGACATGCATTTATGTCCAGCTATAGAGATGTCGAGATGAGGATCCAGGTACTCTCCTTTTAAGACCAAGGCCCTCATGACTTCGAGCTTTGTGCTTTTCGAACAACACTAAAGGGACCCGGAGGGAAAACCCTGCTTAAGTTTAAAGGCTGAAGCCACTCCAATCAACACTGCAACCAAAACCAACCAACACTTCCAAACAGCCGCTCTGGCCCACGATGAGGCGGAATAAGAACGGCCATCCGATCGGATCCCGACCACCGGATCGCGAACTTGGATCCACGGTCTGAAAACATCAAATGATGATGAGCAATGGTAGCTGAACTTGTAGATGAATCTTAATATTTCGTTCTATATTTCGTAACATATCATAACAATCATTAATTGAGCAGCGTTTTTGGGGTATGTGGAATGTTATCATTTGTCGGTGCCTACGCTAGGAGCCTACGCGTGCTTACGCCACCACAGTGTTTACCTACGCAAGACAGTGGTAGTTGAAGCATGTTGACGCATGTCTGCGTGAAGCATACGCCATGGAGCTTGTGCGTTGCTAGTGTGTTTTTTGATATGCTGCCATTGGGTTTCACTCTTCAGTGTGCACAAACATTGGACTTTTCATTCACCAGCAAATGAGGCAGAGTCAGAAAAT
Source organism: Durusdinium trenchii (assembly GCA_963970005.1). Taxonomy (NCBI): domain Eukaryota; class Dinophyceae; order Suessiales; family Symbiodiniaceae; genus Durusdinium; species Durusdinium trenchii. The sequence continues at coordinate 251,041 of CAXAMN010026595.1, forward strand.
GAACTCGATGTGGAGCAGCAGCTGCTGCTGCTGCTTTCCTTTGTGGCCTCAGCGACATGCCTTATAAGCGTTCGCCGTGCCGTCTTTGTTTTGACAGCGTTGTTTTGGAGGCGATCCTTAGAGGGTGGAACATACCTCTGTTGGCGGGGACTGGAGGTTTGGGCTCATGGTCACGCGAAATGCCAAGCGATGAACTCTAATGACTCTAATAATCTCACCCACTTCCGGGTAACCCCGTTCTTTCATCTGCTTTGCTGTCCCCCTCCTTCGCCCGGCTTTTCCATCTCTCCACCCAAAAACCTGAAAAAACCACCCACATGCCTTGCTGCAAACCCTGCAGTGGGGCAAATGCACCAGTTGCTCCAGCTCCCAAGGCTCCGGATGCTGACCCCTCCGTCGTGACGATGGGGTGAATGTGACGTCGTGACTCACCGAGCCGAGTTCCCTTTGGAATGTCTCAAATCTGTTGAACATCTGGCTGTGAGTCAAAACCTTCCCAACCAAATTGACATCCCTTATGAAGGGATCTGTTCATTTGACCCGGGGTCAACCAGGGTGCCCGGGTTTTGACCCACAGCCATCTGATAAGAAACACCATAGGGATTTGAGGGTCCGGACCCCTCCAGATTCGGGTACCCCTACTGAACGCAGGGGCCGAACGGGTCGCGGCTGGGTGATAAGAAACACCGATATTGGACAGGGTAGAACAATCTATGTTGCTCAAAACCAGGAGAAAAAACGTCTTCTAACCGGTTGTTCTTTCACCATTTCCTTTCGCAACTCTTTCGCAGTAGTTGTCTTGCTACATCTTGCTACTGCAAGCCAGCCATATAGATTCTGTTAGGGCCTGCATCCCCACGTTTGTGGCCAGGTTCCACTTCTGCCTTGGAGGCCCATGCGGAATATCATCCCTAGGCTACCACAATAGTGGTAGCCTGGTAGCCCACAAGATGATTGTGACCAAAATACCAAACGCCTTGAAGGCTTCATACCAGGAGTCACATGTTGGAGGTTGTTTTTCGTCCCATCCAGTGAGTGGATGTTCTGGACTATCCTCCAAGTTCGGCACCCCGTCCTGTGACTCCTGGCGTACTTACTACCAAGTGCTTCCAACGGGTCACCAATGGACAACCCCACCCTACCTATAGGTCTCCATTGGGCACCCATTGGAAGTGCTAGGTATGTATGATTGTATGATACTGTATGATGTCATTGCGATGTCCGAATGACTTCGACATGCTTCTCCTGGATGCATTGTCACTCGCGATCAATTTGTCTACAGTCAAAAAATGAAACGATTCCAAAGAATGACAATTGCACCAACTTGCACCATAACTACAAATTGCCCTACCCCAGCCATGCAGAAGCAGTACACTCAGTAGGCAAACATTGCCAATAGATATACTAAACACGTGCTGACATCCTGTCGGACCTAGCTATCTAATAGGTCTAGATGTTTCATGGTGTTTCTCACGGTCGCTGTTGAAAAAAACATAAACATAGATGCCAAGCTGACCTCCACGTCACCCACAGGCCCCACCTTGACCTGGTCCAAACATCAACAACCTGCCAAGCGAAAAGCAAGCAAACACGACCTCTAAATGGTCGTGCCGTGCCAAGACTTTCAAACAACAACAAGCTATAGTGATCATCCTGGAATCGATTGAGATATACACAGAAAAAAAAGAACCGACTCGCGTATTGATATTTTACTATTACTGTACAATCTATTACATCGACCTACATCGACAAACTAACTATCGATCATCGTGGAATAACACGGAAAACATAACCTTTTCCCGTATTAAAAATAACATCGACAAACTGTTGATCATCCTGGAATCTATTATATCTATTGAGAATAGACATTGACACAAACTCCATGAAACTCCTCTCGTATAGACTCTATATTCCCTTGCAGTGGTACCATTGATGGTCTATCTAACTAGGTGCGTGGGATTGCGTGGGCCTCTATAGCTGAGAGGACCCCAAAACACCCTCAGGAACTATAAATCTACAGACAATCATTTGTTAAACATCTTGGTCTACTCCCCTGCAGCTTAACATGGAACCCCAAAACCACTGGGTTGTAGAGGAAAATGGTCGAAACCACCGGTCAATTCTTAGATTTCATGTTCGTTTGCGGGGGGTACGCACTGCAGTACGACCGGTAAGTCGCAGTTGTTGCCACGTACGTCACCTCGTGCGGATCCCGGGCGATGCGACGGAATCACATCCCATCACTCCCGAGATCCGTCTGGGTGTGTGCTTTAATAGGGAGACATCCCAACCAATAGGTTTTGGTCTATGTCCTTTCTCCATTTGGAGGTCTCGGGAGGTCTCCCTATTCTAATACATCCAATTCCCAATTCGGTCCTTGCCGATCGAAGGTCTTTTCAGCAACTCCGCATACTCCACGAACATAGGACATCAATGGACATCACTCTATAGTTCGTCTCCGGGTCTCTCACGCCACACGTCCCTGCTCGATGCGTTTGGGGAGACACTTCTGAACAAACAGCATTTGGGTGCGCAGGCGCACCTCAGGTAAGGCCTCTTGCACCCACTTCTTGCCAGCCACCTGGCAGACCGAGACATGCGACATGCGGAGATGTTTGGGGTCTCGTGACGGGTCTGCGAATCGAGGTAGCGCATGCTTCGAGGTCCAACATCTAAACACGAAAGGAGGAGGGTCTCCCACGAAAGGAAGCAACATCTCCCACAGCCTTTTGACCCAACAAAACATCTTCCGAACCATTGGTGTATAGATGATGATGTATATATATAATACAGAGTCCAGAGTCTCTGTTCTGAAGTCTTCTTCTGTTCTGTTATGATGATGTAAATGCAGTATATAATAGTATATATATAGAGCACAGAGTCCCGAGTCTCTGTTCTTCACAGAACAAACGTCCAAATCAAACCATTGACATCCATTGACCATGCATCGCCTGTTGAAGCAAGCCGCCCTTGACGGAGGCAATGAATCGGCACACAGCCTGATGCCTGCGCAGCGGAGGTCCAATCTGGAAAGTACATCAGGTACAACCTATAAGACTAAGATGAACCCTGAAAACCACTGGTTGGTATAATATGTATATATATGTATATAGAGGAAAACAATCTTCCAGGGGGCATAGTTTTCGGGTTTTTCGGGAGTGTATAGAAGTGGGTGTGGCTGGTGTGGTGGCGTTGGGCGCACCTCGACCCATTCGAGGATCTTGGACAAAGGATCTACAAGGATCTTCGCCGTTTCCTCTTCTAATCGACATTTCAACATGCTGGTGATGCAAGCATCTCTGGCATCATCCCACAGCCAACACAGCTAAAAGCCTTGCTGGGAGACCTATAATTATATAGATTATAGATGAAAAAAAAACAACATTGATCCATATTGATCCCACGAACTCCTTTGCCTAGTCTGACACGTTCCGAACCACTTACCGAAGCCACGGAACCGCGTGGCCGTAGCCGCGCAGCCCCGTGGCCGCGTGGGTCTTCTGGTCGCCTCGGCCAGAAGCGGCGTTGGTGCTGACGGCAGCAGAAGCGCACGGATTGGCAGGCGCTGCAAAGGGAGAGATCTCGGGTCGCCTGCGACCCGTGCAAACGGCTGGTGGTGGATCTGAAGGAGCCGGATTGGTGGGAGGGTGGAGGATCTGGAGAGCCCATGTGGAGTATATCCTCATTGGTGCGATCATGAGGCCCGGGGAGATGCGATGCTTTTTGGTTGAGTCAGTCTTCCACAATGCTTCAGCCTTCAGCGGACACTTTAAAATGTAGGACCTCATTTCTCCCTTGCATATCAATATCTGACCACCTGATCTCACACGTTACGAAGGCCTTGCACACGGCGCAGCTAAAAGGGCTGTGCAATGTGACCTGGGTCGGCACAGCGTAGCGTTTGATAACGTGGCGCCAACGTGGCCCGACGCAAGGCGTGCCAGCTGCTACTCAGGCACCCTGGATCCATCAAAGCATTTGATGTCTTTTGCAGAGTGAAACTCCAAGTCCGTCTCCAACTACCAGTATTATAACATCAACTAACTCCAGTACTGTATACAAAACCATAATTTGGCAATGGCTCAGTGGAAGATGAGATATTCAAGAATGTGGAATGGCAGCAACACCATACAAGTCCAATCCACTTTTCAACTCCTCACAAGTGGATGCCTAGGGAGATGCCTAGGGCTGTTGAATCATGGGTCAAGCCCTATGTCAGAAACATCCTTGAGATCTTTTTTTGAATCACTTTACCAGGTTGTGGACAAAGGCTTGAGATGGACTCTGCATATCATGTGTCGCAAACCAAGGCCTGAACACTCCATGATGATGCCTTGATGCATCTTGATGCTCTGTGAGTTGGTTTGTCGATTGTTCGTTTCGTTCTGCAGTGAGGAGAGTCTCTGTCGCTCTGCCAGTTCCAACACGAAAACATGTGGAGAAAATCACTTCAGGTGAACCATCTCCGAGAAGTAGCGACCAGTGTCTGCCAAGCTGTCCGAGACGTAGCGGCCAGTGTCTTCCAGACTTGACAGTACCTCCTCCGTCGTGATATCCAGGTTGGCCAGCATGTAGGACAAGAGTGCCAAAAAGCCTGTGGTAGCTTGGCCCATGAAGCGCGTGATCAGCTCCATGTCAATGAAAACACCAAACATCTCAACACCTGCACGGTTCACCATCAAATAAGTCAAAAACCTGGAATGATCAGCTCGCTCTTCAGCGCGGGAGGCATATCCGGCTGACTTCAAAGCAGCTTCACTGCAAGGACTGGGCCCTGACTTTGCAATGGCATAAGACAGGATGCTTTTCGTCCCGGCAATAGTAGACATGCACATCTGAGTGATGCTGGCCATGTCCATCAACTGTTGGCCAATCTTGAGAAGATTGAAACAAATCAGGAACAATCCAGCAAATGCCACGAGGATGTTGTGACTGGTGACCACGGTGGACAAGCAGGCCACCAAACCGATGACTCCAAAAATAATCGTCGTGCTTATGTCAGGTATCACAAACCACATGGCAAGTGCCCAGGCATTTTCAAGCATGCCATCCATTTCTTGGTGTGCCTTGGTCATCTCCTCCCAGAACTGTCCGCTGTGCTTCCATGCAGCAGGGCCGTCGGCAATATTCTTCATCAATTGTTCCACAAGATTTCGGCTCAAGTGCAAAAGCAGCCAACGCACACTAGTGCGGCCAGGTACGTAGAGAACAATCCAGCCGAACAGCAACAGCCATCCAATAAAGTACATGGGATCTGATGAAAAAGCTGGGCTCAATGCCAAAGCCAGCAGCGTACCAACCAACAATTCTCGCAAAAGCCTCTGGACCAGGTCTCCATTGCATCGACAGTCAAAATCATGTCGTCTGTTTCCGCTCAAGATGCTCAAGGAAGTTGGCAACTGGTGGCCAGCTTCGCATCGTGCCAGTAGCTTCTGGAATGCCTCACTCTGCAAGAGTGATTCAGCAGCCCGTGTGGCACACATGGCAGATGCTATAGCTAGTCCTCCCATCGCTGCTGCCATGCACACAACTTTCCGTCCCACAATCTCGGAGATGGCCTCGTTCGGTCGCACCAGGCCATAGATGCAGCATGCTAAAGTAGCAAGTCCCCATAACCCTCCCAATGGAGAGAAACAAAAGTTTTGGAGCCATATCCTGCTGTTCGGCCCCAAAAGCTTCTTCTGTTCAAGCTCTTGCCACACGTTGATCTCCAGCTCTGCCTGTGGAAGGGGGTCATAGGCCACGGGAGCCATGGCCAGCCGGGCTCGGGCGCGCTTGGCTCTGGTGGTACAAACCGCAGTAGGAGATGCTGGATAAGCATTCAAATCCAAACAACACCCATCTTCTCCCCCCATCCCAGAGTTTTTTTTCAGTACTTTTCACTAGCAGTAGCGGTATGTGACCCCTCAACGAGTTCCCCAGCTCCACTCCAGGAGACCCGCCCGGCGCAGGCGCAGCACGGCGGGACGCGCGTCCGACGTCGGACTCGGCCCTCCAGGCGATGGTGTGCGACGTGGTGCTGGTCGGCTGCAGCGACTGCAAGATCTCGGCGTTGGCACGACAGAGGCGTTGGCGTCTTGGCACCATGCCGGGCACGGGTGGGGATGTTGCGGGTGAGGCAGCTGGTTGGGAGATTTAACTTGCAAAGATGTTGGAGGACGGATGAGAGTGAGGTGGAGGGTGTTTGATAAAAAGGTCCGAAAATAGACATAGTCTCATAATGTCTCATAGTGATTTACAAGGCACCAGCCACAAAACATCCCCTTCAAACAGTCTGCCAACATCTGTCAAATCCATTTACTCTACCACCAGCTAGTTGGTACCTGGTAGGTCACCTGTGGTTCAGGAGCAACCCCTGATTCTCTATTCTGCGAGCCAACTGAAGGGTAGATTATATCCACAAGTTCATGGACCCAAATAACCTCATATAAATTGCTGTGCACCACAGCATCTATGAGCCTGTGATCATAATTTCGAGGAAACCACTATGATCACCGTGAACGCACAGGAATTCAATCACCTGGGAGGTTCTCCCTGATAGATGCCTTGTACCTGATAGATTCTTTGTGTTTCCTTTGGACACTCATGTCAGTCAGACATCCATTCAATTGGCAACACAATTGCTCTGGGACTCCGGCTTTTCGCTTGGCCTGTTGAAACTTGGACAGCTCGCAAAAACCAGCAACCCCAACGCTGTGGGTCCCGGTCTTAACATATCGTGGTTCTCCTTCTGCGTTCATGATCACCCCAAATAGATACAAAACCTGTTGACCAATATGAAACATGAAAACATCTACGTACATTGGACAGTTGGACATGGGTTTCTGTTCAGCCTCCAAGTGGCTGTTTCTTCAGTCAAGCATGGAGTGAGACATCGCAGGTTCTCATGTCGCATACACATATATATATATGTAATATTAATTAATAGTTCCACACATATACACACTGTTTGGCCTGGCTACTTTCGATCCAAACGTGTCTCACCACGTGTCGCCGTCTGTGGAAAATGGTCGCATGGTGTCAGCCAAAGTCGGAATGCAACTCGCCTTCGACAGGTTGGGAGGAATTTGGCGTAACTTATCGACAGGAAGTTGGTCGGTTTGTCGGTAATCGCTTACAACTGCTGTGAATTATTGGCTTACATTCTACACTGATGAGCAGCAAACGACTCATTTGTACTACAATTATTAGTCAAGGGATACGAAGAAAATTATCTTTATAGCTCTGTGATGCTATGTGACGGGGATGGTTTGGTGTCTGTGACCTCTGAAACAAGGTCATGCCCCACTGCCTTCTGCTTGGCGCTGGGCTTGGGTGGAATTGGATTGGGCTCCTGGTGAAGCGATGAAGGTCTTCCAGTGAAAGCTTTGAAGGTCTTCCACGGTGTTGTTATGAGAACCTCAAGATACCTCAAGATACCTCAAGACTCAGAATCAGATCTGTTATACATCAATACACCAGGGTGTTGTATTGAAGTGGGTCACGGCTGGTCTGGTGTAACTCAGATCTGCAGCTGGGCGGGATCCATGGATCGCCATGTTTCGATGGATCGCCATGCTTCGATGGAACAGAACGGCTACCTGCCGTCTCTGCAGGTCTCTCTGAACGGACCGTGACAGATTCTGCTCTCTGCAAGAAAAGTCTGAAAAGTTCACCCACCCCAAGTCCAGACCAAATACACCTGCAAAACGCCTGATCTGTTGAGTGGGGACAATGAACATAGAACATAAACTCCATCTTTAGTAACTAATGAACATCATATAGACTTAAAGAAAACATAACTACAACAGTATAATTTTCACAGCTTGGCCCGCTCCTCATGGGTCTTTGGGCTTGGAGTGTGGAGTGTGTGTACTTCGCGGTGACTGTCCTCGTCCTTCTTTCGGTGTGTGTCAAGCCACCTGATGGGGACCTGGGAACCTGATGGGCTCTGGTGGTCGAAAAACCATTTGTGTCACCTTTATCCTTCCTGCTACTTCTTTTTGAATGAGGAAACCACTCCAATCCCACCCCCAAAACCAGCTCCAGCTCGGGCTTCCCTTCAGCCCCAGCTTTCTCCATGCTGGTTTCGGACTTCGCGCGGGTGGCCCCCCAGCCCCACCCTCAACGTCTCTGGAAGACCGCCGGTCCCACATCTCCTGGGTCTTGGCCGCCTCGGGCGAGCCAGGCACTTTCGCCTGTCGAGCCAGGCCGGTGACCCGTAGGCGTGGGGCGCAGCGGCACTGGTCCAAGTACCTTCTGAGAAGGTGCTTGGATCCCTAGGGCGTTGATCATATATTAGATAAGTATATATGATGGTAGTTGATATACATCACATACGGTTTGATTGTCTGTTTGATCAATAGATGGTGGTTGATCATATATTATGCTATACCAAACCGCCCAAATGAGCTCCGATCCCTCCGGTTACCACGGTCGCTAAAACCGCCTCGAGCAAATTCGCGGTGAGCATCGTTAAGAAGTCCTGGAATGGTCATCCGTGCGTTCGAGACGAGCCACATAGCTATAGAATACGCTAGATTCAGTATGATTCAGTCCATTTTTTTGGCTACAATCAGCTCCGTCCATTGGGTGTTTTTTTCGTGGTGAGTGTATACGTCATGTTTGTGTCATCGATCGTCTAGGATTCAACAGTTCAGAAAGGACAACACATCAAACTATGTCATGCGATTTGCTCAGCGTGATCTTCTGGAATATGCCAAGGCTATGACTGCTTTGGACAAGGTGACTGCAAAATTCCGAAACCATCAGTTCCTCGAAGTCCCGAAACAAGTAAACATTAAACAAAAGCACGTCGACGTCTGTGCGGCGCACGGAACTCTCCTCCTCGTACATGCTGATGAGCCTCATCAGCTGAGGATTCTCCTTGGTGATCTCCTCCAGGAAGGCTTCCAAGGCCTCAACCAGGACGACCAGCGTTGGAAAAAGAGAGGACGACAGGATGACTGGGCGGAGAGAATCCAGCGACGATTCATCGGATGGATACGGGTGGTGACTTCCACCCAGTGAGTTGCGGGAGGTGGTCCATTGCAGGTGATATAGGAGAAACTCTTGGTGGTTAATGGACATCCCTTAACCTCTAAGGGGATATTAGACACCCGAGACAAAGGTCCCTGGTACACAACCAGCCACTTCTCCACCTCTTCTCCACCCTTGGCGCCGCAACACCCAGCCTTGGGGTCCTGCGCCACCGCCGCCCGAAGCCGGGAAAAGCGCTCACCTGGAAAACGGGTGGAGCGATCGGCGCCGGTGAACGAACACTTCGTTGGAACATGACTCTCCCTTCGTGGCTGGCAGGTCGGCGAAGAAAGTCCTGTTCACCCGGTGGTTGGCTCCCTGTTCCTTAAACTGTTTGATCAGCTGCTTCCGGGAAGGTGTTCTTCTGCACCTCACGAAATCACAACCATTGCCATTAAACGCAAACATGGTCGCACAAATAAAGTATTATATACATGTGTAATTATATATAAATGCGAGTGGATCTTAATCAGCGAAGTTTGAAGCTATCACTGACGGTCCATAAGCGGCGTAGCGTCGGAACGGAAACCGCACCTTTTCTAGTCGCTTGATCCTTGAGCCAAAGTACATATGGTACATATATATGTACAAGTTGCACTGTACGTGTTGCTGCACTTCCATCCGCACCCCCCATGTGAACGGCAACAATATGTTCCGATCACACACGAAAATTTAGGGATGTAAGTGCTACAAAAGAAATTGTATGATTTGCCGCGAGACTCATATGAGGCTCATACTACGAAACATGCTGGACTAAAGCGGACTTTTACATATAAAGTGTGCAACTATGGCTCAGAACCTATGAAAATCGAATTGAACAAGTGAGACAGTCACGAGGCCTCGCTCAGTATCCACTCAAAAGAGCATCGCTTTGATGTAGATCCGAACTGGTGACTTCCACGTAGATGTCACATCGGCGACTGACTTCACACTTCTCAAAAGATGTAGGTTTTGGTTTGGATACACTTACAGAACGGCAAGTCGGAGAGACAGTCGGTGATTGTCTTCCTTCCATTATGCTCATGGTATCAAATCGTCAATCCGGATTTGCAACGATACACTTACAGCGTTTCAGGTCAGATAAACATCCGGTGAATGATTTCCTCCCTGGTTTGCATGGTATCCTCATAGTCGTTCAAAGAAATCACCACTGGCGATAACCTCTCCATCCACGATGATCCCAGCTGCCCTGAGCATCCCACCGATCATCTTCTCCCTTCTTGGACTTTCCCTTGGACTTGCTCTTTCCCTTCCCCTTTTCAGAAGGTTGAGGTACTTCGCGACGTTCTTGCGTTAGCGCCGGCCTCCAAGATGTTCCAGATTGGCCTCCTCCTTTGGAATGTCCTCGGGATGATGAAGAAGTTGTACCTTCTGCTGCATGTGCGTTGGCGGCAAGATCTTCCTGCAAAGCTTGCTCAAACACATCGGTAGCACTGGATGGTGATTTATCATGTGGTCTGGCTTTTGGAGCAGCCTTCGCCTTGTTCTCCTCTGCTGATGAGGGCCCGAAACTCTTAGGTGCTGTTGAAGGTTTTGGCTCCTCACTTGGTGCTGACGACGGCTTGGCCTCGGTTCTGGGTGTAGATGCTGGCTTTGCCTCAGCTCTTGACGAAGATGCTGCTTTCGCTTCAGACTTAGTCGTTGATGTTGACTTAGCTGTTGCCTTGGCTGCCTGCTTCTTCTTGCCCTGAATCTCCTTGGCCCTATCTCCAAAGCCTAGACGATTGGTAAGAGCTTGAACATGCTTATGTTCTACCACGCTCATCCATCTCTCTGTATGTCCAACGTTGGGGTTTCTGGCCATTGACTCTATGACTTCCTGAGCTTGTGGGGGCAACCTGATCTCATGTTGATCAATGATCAACAGAATAGACTTCTCCCACTTGCTCTTCATTCTCGAGTACATGATGTTCAGAGGATCGATCACCTTGTGGTAGGGTGATGTAACGTCGGTTCTAAAGTAAGAATATGTCCGACACCCATAAATCGCATGGATGCACTTCTGTACCAATTCAGTCATTGCGCTGGCTTTCTTCGCTTTCAACTCCTCAAGCTGGGCATCAGTCAAGTTGGTGGGGTATTCGAAGTTGCCATATTCCTTCTTGAAGGATTGCGGAGTATGACCAAATGATAGGATCACGAGTGCCACCTTGCAAATGAATTGCTCTCCTCTGAATCGGTGCCAGGCCTCCTCAGTTGTAATATTGTTGTCGTTGGCAAAGATTAACATCATATCATCTGTTGGATCCAATGGTCTCCCATCGTCATCGATTTCAGTGGAATCTCCTGTACCGAACTTGCTTATCACATCCAGACGCTTCCTTTTCCAATTTGCTTTGAAGTCGGTAAGGCTGGTGCAATAGTAGCTCTTGTACATCAGGGAGATCATGTTCAGCACACATTTGACCACATACCTATCCATCAAACCCGATGCATTCACGGAGACGTCCTGACAGTAGGCTCTCTCTTGATGCGCATAGATTCGAGGTTCCGGTACTCGACAATAGATGGGGAGATCTTCGTTGTCTCTTCCTTCTTCGGGATTGAACTCGGTCGCTCCATGCTGTGCATAGTATCCCGGTTCATCACGATCTGTCGGTCGATTCGCCTCCGGATGTAAGTCGTCGGTGACGTCTTCATCCTCGGGCTCACCATCTTGACGTTTCTTCCCCTCATATTGTTGTGTGCTCCTCTGGATCTCGATGATCACGTTTTGTTCGTCTTCATCTTCTAGATCAGAATCACGACCGTAGTCGATCTCGTCCTCATTGAAAGATGGGGTCTCGACATTGTCACTCTTGAAGTTTTCTGCACCATCAGACGGTTTGGAAGGATCTAGATTGTCCATGTCCTCGTCGTCGTCAGCTGCTTCAGTTTGAGCGATGTCTTCTTCACAAGCCTTTCTGATCTCGTCCATAGTGGCCTGGTCCAATATATCTTGATCATCATCTTCAGGCTCCTTCTTTTCCTTCTTTTCCTCTTCATCGTCGCTCACAAGATCAACGGGTGAATCGGAAATGACAGTGTTGCGAATACCACACGAGAGTAGCCTGCCTTGACAAGATAGACACACGGACAAAGATGAAGAAGTCAAATGCATACATGATGGACACAAAATATTGCCATCCACGTTGCGATACCCTTCACATGTTCTGGAGATGATTTCGTCCCAAGTTTCCTCACTGACGGAATCCTCGATCAGCTCTCCATTGCCATCGAATTGTACTTCATCGATAAGGGACACGAGCTTTTGGACGTTGTCATCTGTCGCCGAGGCTGACTTCGTGACTTCGTCGGCTCTCTCGAGGATGGTATGCTTCTGAGCAACCCAAAGTCCATGATGTGCCGCTAGAACAACTTGCTCTCCAGTGCTTCCCAGCAGGAGTCTCCTCCATGCCTGAACGTAGTCGTCCCAATACCAAGCACCTCGTACACATCTCCATGGAACTTCTCTAAAAACAACAGTGTAGGAATTCTCCGAAATTCTTCCCCCAAGCTTCCTCAAAGTCATGATTGGAACATAAAGGCAAACGGGCATTCCCACTCTTGGCCATCTTGATCTCAGAATCTTTGATGATCGATCATCCCACGGCGCAAAGTGGTTGAAGAAAACACTACCTCTATATCCCTCCGTTCCACCAGGGACAATTCCTAGTTTCATGATTGACTCAATATTGGAAAGCGATGTCATGTGAAAGCTTCCTCCAAGCTGCATTGCCACATTCTCTGGAATGAGATGTGAAGTCCACACAGGATATATTGACACATCCTCTTCAAGAACAGTCTCTCTTCCAGAATTGTGAGAGGCAACAGCTCGAATTGCACAAGGAACGATCCAACGTTCATGCTTCAGAAATGACGGTGCATCTGTGCTGTAATACATGAGGTTTGCCCAGTATTGCCTTTCCTCTTCGAGTGAGACATCCTCCCTTGAGATACGAATGGCGGCAATCTGATAGCGTACTCTGTTCTGCAACTTCTTTGCATGCCACATCGCCTTGCATAAATACTGGTATCGCTCTGTCTTGACATCTTGACGATGCCGATCACCTGAGATAGTACTGATATCGACACCATCGTTGAAGACATGGTCATATTCCAGGATCTCATCGATGTTCACCCATCCACCCTCATTGCACTTCGGGGACACATGAGGTTTTCGACCGCGGTGCGATTGAATCCCATTATGCTTTCCCACTCCATGCCTGAGTAGTCTATTGAGTCTATGGCTAACCTCGTTGACCCGCTGACTCTCCTCGCTGAACTTGTCGATGCGAGTTGCTGGGTTCATCTTTGGTGGATCCGTGAAAGTTGCATCTCTCTTCGGTCCATTCCAGTACTCCACATAGAATGTAACTCCATACTGTGGAATGATCTCGATGCTTCCTCTATCGCAAGTCACCTCAATCTGCCGATATCCAACCTTGTGAACTTGTTGTTGGTCAGGAACAAGGTCTTTCACTTTGGGCATCTTTATTCCGAGTGCTGCAGCCTCCTGAATAAGTGCATCAAGTTCCCACTTTCCATTAGGACCTGATCTATCAACCCTGTGATTTGCGACCCTGTACTCTCCTCCTTCTTTGTCATCGGCAATGTCAAAGAGGTCGACGGGCTCTTTGAATCTGGTGACGAAACTGGCGTTCCCAAAGGCCTTCTTGGTTGCCTCGACCGCTTTCGCGTATTCCTCTTTTGCAGAGTCTGACGAGTGTGGTCTACCTTTGGCTCTCGGAGAGTGAGGTGGTACCTTACCTCCTAGTTCCGGTTCTTCTTCGGGAAGTTCAATATCTTCATCATCCACATCCATGTAGTCCTCGTCTTCGACGTCTTTGGATGACTTTGCTTTCCTCTTTCGGCTTTCAACATCACGTCGGATGATTGCCTTGTCGTCCTCGGTGAAGCACTTGCGCATAGTGTCCTCCATGTGAGAGAATGAGTTCATCAACTCGTCCTTCTTCTCAGTGTTGGGACAAATAGCCAGGTGATGTTGGTTTGAACCACAACAATAGCACACCTTTTGGCTCACTGCGCGTGCTCTGACCCTTCTGAGGTTGTCATAGGCGGTTTTCCAGTTGGAAGCGGTTGCTGTACCTTGCCCACTGCGCTTGGCAGCTCTTTTCCGTTCTTCAGTATCTGGATTCGATGTCGGGTAGTGCGACCATGTTTTCGTCGGGGATACTGAACGACCTTCCCCATCCTTGTAGTCTTGCGGATCAAGCTCAGGCGTAGGTGGTTCAGGCTCCTCGACTCCTGGAGTGGTACTCGCAGGGTCGGCTTCGCCATCCTTCATCTCTACATCAGGCTCTTCCGTAGACGTTCTCTTGGGCTCTGGGGCTATGGCCAGTCGTACCATTCTCCTGAACTCTGGTCTGGTAGCATACCTGGACATGACGGCATCGATACAGGCTTGTTCTTCAGCTGTAACATGGAGCCCTGAAGGTTTATTCCTCTTGGTGTTGTCATTGATTGATTTTCGGCTCGCTGCATAGAAGTGAAGAAAAGACATTTCTATGCCTCTTCTGCATTCATTGATCTGAGCCCAATCCTCGAACAGCGTGTCTTTGAAGATGCCGGCCAGTTCGAGAACACCAGTCCAAAACTCCATGATATCGCCCGCAAGCTCAGAATTTGTAACAGTCCTATATTCATTCAACGAGAAGACGTCCTGGTACTCCTTATGCGTGAAGAAATATTGGATGTAGTCGTGGTACGCCACATTCCCATAGTCCATATACGCTCGGAAGCCATAGTCTTCACTGTCTGGATCATAGTCTCGGTGGATGAAAAGAGTGGATCCCTTCCCTTGGGTACAGTACTGTTCCACAAGTTCCGACGGGGCTCTGATTCCACCATGATGCGAAATAGCTTTCAATGCTCCTTGAATCCAAGGCGGATTCTTCCTGGATAGCATCATCGCACCCTCGACCATGAATTCACGGAGATTCTGCGCTGGATACAAACGGTTCCATTCAGCATTCTTCTCCCAAAGGACTCTAACTCTCACTGCAGTTTCCCAAATGCTTTCTCTTTCTTGTTGAATCGTGGGAGTGCCGCTCTGAACACACCAAAAGTTGAAGTTGCAATTCACACAATGGCTTCTATTGTCTTTGTGTGTGTTCCAATCCTCGGATGCATCACGTTTGTTGCAATCTTCACAAAGATATGGTGCGGCATCTGCAGTGGCTTTGTAATTCTCAACTCTCCGATTTCCCGTCATCCAATATTCCATCCTGTCCTCCTCAGGCTCCGGATCTTTCAGAACGAATCTGATGTCCCTCCATTCGGTACCTTGACTGAAGCTCCCACCAACAGTATGCTTCGTGCTGGTCTTCTTCGGTTGCCCATCACTTGCCGACATAGCAACGTTCAAGTACCTGTCGAAGTTGTCCTGAGAAATTGGGACCTGGATCTCGTCCTCTGCCATGTTGTTCAAAGCACTGACATGAACTTTATTCATTGAACACAATAGGATGACCCTTTCTCTCGTGAGTTGTTTCTCCATCACAGCCCAAATCTTGTTCTTGTCGCCGCCTGTGATATAGTTCGCACTGGGAGCACCTGCAACTGAGTACATAGCTTTCCAGGCACGTGACGATTTGGTGGCCAAGGCACCACTTCGTCTCACTTGGTCTACAATGTCGGTGACAATGTGACTGTGATCATATCTTGCTGGCCCGAAGAACTTTGAATCTGGCTGGATGTTCACTAATACTGGAGTAGTCAGGAGCTGTCCGATCGAATGGACCTTCTCAGCCAACTTCCTTGAGAACTCTTTGAATGTCGCCTCGGTCAACCTCAGTGTGCTGCCGTTCGGAAACATACAATGAAGACACAGCCAGATGTGGACGGTTGTACCGTCCCCCTGATCTTGTCCATGTTCTTCCAAGAAAACGACTACTCTATCAAGAGTATCCAGGATGTCTTGATGCCTTTCTCCCTGAACTTGGAATACACAGCAATTTTCGAATGCCATCTCAGTTCGGATACCGTACTGCATCGTCGTGATTTTCTTTGACGAACTTGCTCTAGTCGCATAGTCAAGGTCTGTCACAAGAATGGTGTGTCCGGTACCGACTCCTCTAATCTGGCCACTCAAATGATCAACATCCATGACTCCTGTATCCCCGTCAATCATCACCTTGTCCTTCTCCTCGGTGTGGCACCCAACTTTGGATGAAAGGAACTTGATGTGATATGCGGCCTCCTCTGGCACATCGTTCAACTTCAAGATAAGTACCATGGCCCTTGCTGAGGGATACTGAAAACAACTTGTCAGATCGAACTCTTCAACCATCTCAACATAGAGCTTTGTCCAAAAACCATCGCTCTCGTTCACTTTTGTCCTCAAATGAGAATCGGTGAGAGGTTGAAGCCCCATTGATGAACTCGATCTATAATTTCCACCCAAAGTCACCCCGACATAATACGTGAGCCTTCTCACATACTGTCTCCAATCTCTTCCTGGCTCGGCTGTACGAGGACCAGCAAACGGAGCTGTAGCGTAAGCAGTGGTACTGCTTCGATAAGTCCAGAGATTGAATATGATGGGTTTGCCAAGGTAGTCCATACCGTTGCACCCGATAGTCGTCACACCTTCAGGAGGAAGCGTGACAAACCATTCTTTTGGCTGTGCAGGCTGTTTCGGCTTCGGCATGGGTTTGCACTTTGGCGGAGCTTTCGGTGGAGGTCGTGGAACATCATACGCTCCATGAGGTACATCGGATGACCAAGGATCCCATTGTTCATTGTTCCTTTCCCAAGGTGGCCTAGGACCTGAACTAGATGAAGTGTAAGGACCGCCCGGTGGTACCGAACTTCCTTTTCCTCCAAAAGTCTGGGTATAGTCATCACGATTCTTTGGTGCTCCACTTTGATCTCTTGCCCTTCTTGCTTCCTCCCTCATCTGTTTGGTGATTTCATCCTGACTAAGCCCTTTGTTCTTGGCATGATGGATCCGAAATTGACACAACCATTGAGGTTCCACCGCACTGAAATCTTTCAGATTGGGTGGTCCGATTGAGGGATTCTCGAAGGTTAAGTAGATCTTCTCCTTTGGCTTGCCCAAGGTCTCCAGATCTGGTTCTTCATCCAGGTTGGCTTCGGATAAATGGAGCTCTGCAATGTACTGATTCAAGATACTGATCGATGTGTCCCTTGCGAGAAGATCTCGATGGACTCCTAGTTCAGCACCAAGAACATTGTAACCTGCTGTCCACACATCCGGTTTCACCTCTGGAAACCATTCTTTCAAATGCTGGAATGCAGCGAGCATCTGCGCATTCGTTTCAGATCTGAGGGAAATGGCAGAGTGCTCAATGACATGCCTATGAATGCATTGATACAACGCTTGGATGCACTGGAAATTGTTGATTGCGGCACATCTTTCCAAGGTTCCTCCCGATTGCCCTTTTGCAATGATCTGAATGAGGTCAGTCAAAGATGTGAGATCTTCGGGATGATTCTTGTTGTGAAACCTCAATGCAAATCCCAATGACGCACCCGCCAAGCTGATGTATCTGCAGCTGCGTTCCCAATGTTCGCCGGTCATTGCCATGTAGTTGCTGCTACGACCTTCAATGGGTATCCTGTGATGCAGATCATTCATGGAATCATAGAAGTACCCGTCCCTCGTGATGTCTAGAAGTGAATCTTTTGACATCGCAGTGGAATTGATACCTTTCATGCCTCGTTTGGCGACCTTCTCATTCAGGTCTGCCAACATCCCTTTGACTGGTGCTTCTTGGTTGAAGGGTTCCGGCATGAATAAAGCCAAGAGATTGTCTGCAAATAATTCCAACCTGTCCCAAACATCATTGGATGCAAACGCCCCATAGGGAAAGTGCTCCGGATTAGGATGAGGTGGCGGCCCAAGAGGTTTGTGTTCTGGTCGTACCTGTCGCTCTTGACTCTTGACGATGCCGATCACCCTCTTTATTCCAGCAAAGAATGCCCTTGTTACCTCCTTGCCGTCGTCCGTCTCTGGGTCATACTTGCTGAGCAACACTCTGAGGGATCTCACGAGGCGCTCTTGGATGGTTCCACCCTTGGCTTCAACGGCACAATAACAAGCGCTGATAGAGTAGACGGGTGGTACCCCTCTCTCCATCCACTTCTCTGCCAGTTGCAGAGCTTGTCCTGGGTCCATGTCCTCGACGAACTGTCTAGGAACAAGTGTAGGACTCTCCCCTCGTCTGCTATCCAATTTCTGGAGGTGTTCTTTCAGCTTCTTGGCTGAGGCCATGCTCCTCCCTGTGGCCCCATAAACAGTAGAACGGAACATGTTGACTACACAATCTCCACGATGTAGGGATGTTGTCAATCTCCAGGGATGGCTCACGAATGCTAATGAGTTCCCCCTTTGTGGTAGGGTTGCCGGTGACAGCCCAACAGTGATTGGATGGAACTCAGCGAACTTCTTCTTGGCAAATTGCTGGATCACGCCAGCACCAAAATGGCTAGCTTGGTTGATCTCAAAATCTTGCTCAAGATGATTGTGAAAGGTAATGACGCTGGCGCATGAATCATGAGTGTCATGGTTGTTTTCACAAGTGAATTTCTTCTTCTTAGAATCGTGAACCGACTGAATGATCTTGTCAAATCTTTTATTGATATTGACTTCTGAACATGGGTTACCGTTTGACACGGAAGGATGCGGCGACCGCGACCAATCGTAAAGCACAGGAGCACGGCTGGTCACATGCTGCTTCTTCCACAATGACAATGCACGTTTGTTCAAAGTCTCTATCATATGCTGCGCAATTCTAAGAGTATACAATTGAGTTACTCTCGTTTCTCTTCCGGCACAAGGTGCATGCTGATGTTTATGATCACACTTCTTCATCAAACTTTGAAACTGCACCCCCCCACGACACAATCCTCCACGGCTTCTTAATGGGTATATTTCTATGACCATAATGAGTTGCGAGGCCATGCATACATCCGTCGAAGTCATGTACGTGTGATTCCGTGCCTTCTATCAGAGTTGTCATTCTATCATCTCTCCAATACTCGCAACCTCTAGGTAGCTCAGTAAGCGCACATGCTCCTATTGCGAATACATGGTCAAGTGCATGGGCAAAGCAATTCCACAATGACCAATACAACTCTTGATGTTTCTCAATCTGCATTTCGGCCTTTATACTTACAGTCCTATTCAAGCGATTCCATGCAGAACCACCAGTGCAAGGACCCGCAAAGAAGACACAATCAAGACTGGACCGGACACATGCTTTCACTTTATTGATGCCATAAGCAGAGCAGGCATCGTCGTCCTCTGTGATTGTCACGATGTTCATGAACTGCTTCTTCAAACAAGTCTGGAGAAAGGTAAACCAATTCTGTTCTTCAGCACACATGAGGACTAAACATGGGACATTTCTTTCGAGCTCTTGTAGCATGATGCATCTATCAAAGATATCTTGAGGACCCTTGACGTCTTGCTGATGGAGTTCGAACTGATATTTGTGTGACCGTCCTGATCTCCTTTGTAAGACCAAATGCAACACGGGTTTTCTTCCCGGAGGTGTGTCACTTGCAACATATTTTGCTGTTTGTGCAATGAACATGTGCTCGTGGGCAATGGTGTTCATCCCCCACGCTTGTATGCCTGTTGCAATCGCCGTGACATCGCCCTTTTGCTTGTTATTGCTGTTGTCTGTCGTTTCATGTTGTGGGCTGTGTCCGTGACCGTTGGAAACGATCAGGAATGTTGTATTTCCTATCCATGGATCGTCCTTACCTACGGAATTACCCTTGAAACGCCAGGAATCAACTTTTGTGTCCTTACCGCTCTTGTAGTACTTCTCAGTCCTACGATAATCAGACAAATCCGACAGCCGGACAGGACAGTGTGAGTCTTCACTAGGGACAAACTCTTGTGTTCTCGGCACATTATGCACTCGGGTGAGTGTGTCGCCATCGCGTCGCCATTCATCTCGGTAATTTTTATTTGTTTTTGGGTTTTTCCCCTTCGAATCCAGGCGCACAAAATGGTCTTGCACCGCACCGAAAGCGCGAATTGATGCACCGTCCTGCCCCCCACTCCCCCCATGAACAAGACGTAAAAGCGTGTTGATCACACGAAGGGTGGCAGGATGACAATTGTTGAGAGGAACCTCTTGTGGCTGGAGCAAAGCTGTATCAGTCGACAAGGAGGCAATAGAAAACTGTAGCACAGCGTCTGGAGCCCAAGGAACATTGGCTAAGGCCAGGAACGGGGATTGAGATAAGCAGGCGCCCGCCTCTGGAGATGAGGATGCCTTGGAGGCATGATACAGGAAGCATGCACGTTCGACCCAATGATCAAAGCGCAAGGCTTGCTGCAGTGGCGTAGCTTCTCGTTCCACACAATTCCAGGAACCATTAACAAGGACCCATGTACTCCGACACGTGTCTGACGGTATGTAGCGACCCGGTGGGAAGCGACGATAATAGACTGGGACTTTGACGACATAGATGCAATCTCCATTGGGGAGATCCTGGACACCCTCTTTTCCTGTCATTCCTTTTACAAAGACTGCACGAGGCAAGACCGGAGTCTGAGTGTATGGGAAATTAGGAATGTCATCCGTCTTAGTCTGAAAGATTTGATGATCGATTTTCTTATGATCGACTGATGGAGAGACCATATCAGCCAACTCTTTGGAGCTCAAATCCTCTGGGTCAAGAAGGTTGATCAACATACAAGCCCGGCGCCACGCAAGTGGAGTCCGAAAGGCCTTTGTATGAATATCAGCACACATCTTGTGGGAGATCTCGTAGAGCAGCACGAAATGGTCCTGTTGAAAATGTTCATGCAATGAGACAATGGATATCCCATGAGTGCGTTCAAGATGACGCATGGTGGGATTCTTCCCGGTTCTGGCAACTCCAATCATACCTTGATTATCATCATGGAACAATATTTCAGGAGCTTTGCCCGAGAGCGTTTGCCAGAGGCCGATGGAGGGTATCCCAAAATTGCGGAGAGTGGAATCTGCCGCGACTATTTCTGCTTCAGGTGTTGAATGGCTGATACATCCTTGACGCTTGCTCCCCCCAGCAATGGGAAATCGTGTATGCTTACCTTGTACGTGCATGTGAGAGCCCGACGTGGAACGAAGGGTCTCACCGCAACCAGCAAAATCAGCATCAGTGAAGATTCCGACTGAGAGAGTTGCGATCGGATCGCCAACCCATCCAATCATGCGCTTGTCTAGAGTGCTGTTGACATAGCACATGAGATGATGCAAACGAGCATCATCATTGCTGGTCCATTTATTCACATTCCTGGCCAGCATGTTGATTGATCTCAATAGATCGAATCGAGCAATTCTGGCAGCGTACAACAACTTCATGAGTATACTCGCTGCATGTGGCGCCAAAGAACCACGGTTTCCATCGTCCGGAGTGACGTCAGATTCGGACTTGGAATGCAACTTACCAGAATACTTGGGGTCAAAGGTGTTAGCACACCATGGACACGTAACGGCCTCTTTCCCTGGAGCGGGTGCTCGTGCGGGATGAGATTTGGTTTCTTCTGGGACGCTTGGTGTCGTGACCTTCTTCAATTTTGTATCATGACCGACAATGTCTAAATACTTCTCGACGGACAGTTTCAACAATCCTTCCATGTTGTATGAGACGGTGTTGACTACTGTTCCATCGTGGAGTTTGGACTCTCCTCGTGTGAGCATGCAGCCGAGATAAAGTCCAAGATCAGTCTCGGGCTCAATCCTGAGTTTCGTTCGTAGCATAGACCAGTTGGTCCGGCAAGTTTCAGGTCGTCCACATATATAACGAGAAGAAGTTTCAGGCCTTCATGAAAATACATTGATGGCCATTCATCACCAATTGGCTTGAAGCCAAGTTGGCGCACCTGCGTATCGCAGTGCTTCTCCCACATTGTACCTGCGTCCGGATGTCCATACAAGGCTTTGAGGAGGCGTACCACTGGTCGATGATACTTTGATACATCAACATCATCTGGCCACGCGTCTGACGGTAACTCGACCCAACAGGGCGGTCCCGTAAGAGAAGCCTGAATGTATGCCTGAATCGCATCAGCGAGCTTGACCGAATGTCCGGGAACACATCCATAGAAATCTGCCCATCTAGAAGATTCAAAGGATGCTGGTGAATTGCCCAAGTCCTGAAAGAAAGCTGCTTCCCAATTCTGATTCTTCACTTTGTTTCCTAGCAATACTCCTCTTCCCTTAAATTTTCGTCTCTCATCACTCATTGGCAATTGATAGTTCTTTTCCACAATGATGCCATGGACCCTTGCAAAATGCACGACCTGCTTCAGCGTGAGCGCTTCTTGTTTTACGTTGTGATACTCCCGAATCACAGAGAAGTCGAACACTCCTTGCTCATGAAGTCCCAACCATTCTTTTCTCATTGAGGCTTTGGCCTTGGGATTCTTCAGCATTTCTGCTCGACTAACAGGTCTGGAGACTGCTGCATTGAACAGGTTCCGATAAGCACTCATCGGGTTCGTTGTGTCGGCATATGTGTATCTTTCTCGATGTTTGGAGATCGAGTTGATGCAGGGCATTGACGGAAATGACAAGTGATGATCTTTCAAGTTCTTTGTGAAATCTTCGGTTGTGCATCTATTGGATTCCGTTGGCATTGCATATGCTACTGCCATATCATTGAGGATTTCTCCACTGTTGACATCAATGATATTGAGTGGATCCCAAGTAGCACGTGGGCCGAACCCATTCTCCACACTCGTCCATTCCTCCCATTCGACTAAGTAATCGTCGTCGCTTGGGAGTTCTGTGGAAAGTGTAGATGCTGAAGATGGACTATAGCCCCCCATGTCATCGTCATCGGTGATCAGTGTCCGATCTTTCTTCAGATCGATGAAGATGTTGGGCGATACGTCCTTAGGATCATCATCCTTATCCTCCTTCTTTTTCTTCTTCCTTTTGTCCTTGCTGGATCCCGCACCTTTACTCTCTCTCTCTCTCTCTTTCATCTTTTCTTTCTCGAGAGCTTCTTTCTTCTCAGCGATAGCTCTATCAGATAGAGACAACGCTTTCCATTCTTCTGGAGTATATTTTGATCTTGGTCTCGGTGATGACCTGAAGAACCTTCTTCCGTCTGATCCAACCTTATATGGATTCCCTTTCCTGTCCAGTTCACGGTTTCACCATCATCATTCAAGTAGATGATACCATCACTTGCTTTTCCCATGGACATGTGATCCATTGAAGGATCTCCAACTGGCGGGTGATCTTCCCTGCCGGTCGAAGGTGGTACCTTCGCCTTGGCAGGTTTGGACAATATTTTGGAGTGACCGCCATCAGGTTTTGGATCATCATCATCACCGGGATCATCTCGTTCTTCATCATCTGCTTCATGATCTCCAATGGCGTCTTCGTCGTCCTCATCCCTAATCTCCCTTTCCGCAAGCTCCTCAAAATCCATACCGGGCTCAGTTGGTTCGTAATCTCCATAGTCAATCATTTGACTAGGATCTCCGACCTCTGGCTCTCCATCTCTCCTGTCACGGATCTTCATGCCTTCCAACGTGTTGTTGATCTTCTCGTATCCTTCCTTCAATGGGAATTCGATGGGAGCGAGGAATACCAGGGTCTCTGTGAGCTGTGGTGTGAGTAGCTTTCTGATAGGGCGATTGGCATCAAATGCAAGGCTTTGATGTGCAAAAGTTTCAAGACTCCACACTCTGTATTGCCTCGACCAGTTCATCCCGGGCTTGATCTCATATCCGGCGAAAATACCTGGGATTCCCTTGGGATCAAACTTGTGCTTCTGCTCAATCCTTCCTTGACTGCTCGGCATGAAGAAGACCTTTGCACCAAAGGGAATCTTCTCTCCATGGAACTCTTTTCCATGTAGCTTGTACCAAGGGCTCACTCCATCCTCTCCTTCCTCAATGTTCAAAAGATGGCTGACGCATTCTACTGCATAGCTCCAGAAACATGGTGGTAACCCCGCTTCCAAGAGACAAGTTGCGGTTGTCATCATAATGAACTGATTGTTCCTCTCCGCCAGAGAATTGTTCTGAGGATGATTCGGTAGAGAGTGATCGAATGGGATCTTCAGCTGCTTCATAGCCGTCTCAAACTCTGGGGCTTTGTCGGCATAAGCAATCTTGATCTTCTTCAATCCTTTGAAGTGGTTTATTGCATTGACCACGTCCTTGGTAAACCTCTCTTTCGACGGATAGGCCCATATGACGCCTGTGTACCTGTCACGAATGACGAAGATCTCTCGATCAGTACTGATCCCTTGATCAAGGATGTTCCTCGTATCGACAAAATCAAAGGTAACCAGATCTCCAAAAGCTTTGAGCTTTCTCTTGAACGCTCCTCGATGCGTCTTGAAGTGTTTCATCTTTGCTCTGATGCATGACTCACAGTAGGGATTCTTGTAACGATGTGTGAGTAGATGCTCGATTTTCCTGGCATCTGCTTTCAGAGTTCCTCTTCTCACCATTCTACTTGCACCGTCAACAACATCCACCTCGATGTCATCTGCATCATCATCGTCAGCTTCTGGTTCACTGTCTCCGGCGACATCTGATCCTACCTCATCTTCTTCTCCCGGAGATGCCTTGAACTTCTTATTCCTCTTTCGCCTTTTGACTTTTGGAGGCTCAATCACAGGAAGGTCGTCATCATCACACATGATTCCTTGAGGATCCACATCACAGTTGATGAAAGTCGATTGGTAATCAGCTTCATCTTCTCCTAGGGTGAACCTTGCAATCATCTCCGCCCTTGTATCGTCGGTGGGAGTACAGAAGTCACTGCCCTTGACAATATATGGGATGTTTCCCTCTACTTCTAACATGATTTTCTTGTAGTTCGGGGAAACCATGTACGGATTGCCGCAGGCTGGCCATATGAATGTGTATCCTTCCTCCATGCATTTCTTTCCAACAGACAGTACTGAAGGAGACTCATCTAAGACGAATGGGGAGTAGGTAGAGTCAAATTCGTCGAAATGAATGTCGGCGACTCCCTTTGTGGATGTCACTCCATTTGCAGTATAGAATGACATTGATTGGTCGCTTTCTCTCACTTCCAGACCTAATTTCTTGGCTCTGCCTTTCGATATCAAATCATACCCACATCCTGTGTCCATGATGAACTTCGTTTTTGACCCTTTGGCTGGAATAGACAATGTCTTTGTGTCTGCATGATCTTTCTTTCCCTCGCATACATGAGGAATGACTTTATGATGGAAAACTAGGCCGTCATCTTCGTCAAAAGACATAGTGACCGATAGGTCACCCTTTGGTCCAACTGGTATTCGGACCCTCTTGATCTCAGTGTAGGGGACCATCAATATGCCTCTCGCCTCTGCGACCTTTTCTTCAAATCTGATTTGTTCTTTCCTCGTGTAGCAGGTGAGCTCTTTCTCATCGTATCGTTTGATGTCCGGACGTAGAGGTTTCTTTTCTACTACCTTCCATTTGTCCCTGACTGAGTAGATCGCTTCGTTCAACATGATCTCACAAGTCTCTTCATCAAAGGATACTTTTGCACCTCCTTCTCTTGCCTTGGCGGATGCAGCAATCCCTTCATCTTCGGATTCGTCCATGAAGAGTTCACCGTCAATGGCTGGGGCTCCAGGCTTCGCCTTAGGCTTCGGTTTGGGTTTTGCCTTGGGCTTTGGCCTATCGTCTCCTGAGTCAGCTGGTGCAGATATCCCTTTCTTAGGAGAGGCTTTTGGGTCATGGTAGAACTTGCAATCCTTCCCTTTGTCACAAGTTCCTCGAATCCACATCCAACATACTGGCTTGTCATTCTTTCCGACAGAAGATCCTCTGGATGGTGATCTGGGTTTCTTGTGACTGAATGGGCAATCTTTCCCCATAGTGCAGTTACCTTTCACGAAGTATTTGCATGGTATCTTCTTCTTGTCTGTACTCGGACTTCGGCTGCGATCCTTTCCATCACCTTTACCTTTCCCCTTTCCCTTTTTGTTCTTGTCTTCAGGATGCTTCTTGGGATTGGGTTTCGGCTTCACTGCAGCAGCGTCTTCTGAGACAACCTGTTCTTGTTGCCCTTTTGGTTTCTTCTTCGGATCAGCTGGTGCAGCTTTCAGTTTTGGAGCAGGTCCGCCTGGTTTGAGATTCTGAAAGATATTGGCCACATTCTTCACTGCCTTCTCCTTTTCCAGGATCATCCTGTCTTCAGTTTGCCGTTCGATGTGCCTTCTGATCATATCACGTAGATGTTTGTATGTCTTCTTGGCATCATCGTCGTTCATGCTGTTGTAGGCGCTGATGTCGTATGCCATGAGGTTTGAGTTCCTGATCTTTCTCCATAGGAGATCCCGAAGAGTTTCGTCGCTCGGGACGTCAACGGGCTTCATTCCTGCCAGAATCTCATCCCAAGTGTGGAAGAACAACGATAAGTTCTTGTCTCCTTGATATTCTAGTTGGTAGAGGTGCATTGAAGTATATAAGACTTCCACATTTGATGTTGTCTTGAAATTCATAAGGATCAGGGCTAGGACCTCTCTTCCCTTTATGAGGCTTGATGTTCTCCCTTTTGCATTGATCCGTCCTCAACTTCATAGCTACACCTGAACCATCATCTTTCGCATCCATGACGACCTTGGTAAGAGCTAGGCCGAGTTTGGCATCGATTGAATGGAATCTTTGGTCTCCTGAGTCGACAAACTTGTCCGGATCAGGATCGTCCATGGCTTCTTTGATCCAGTCGATCCAGGGCTCTTGATCTGAATCATTGGCCGCAATGATGATCGATTGAATGAGATTTGCCTTCCATAGTCCAAGATCATTGATCCTGGGCCATGACGGAACGTTTATCTTTGATTCTTCCTTCCTCGATACTTTCATGATTGTAGAGGTTGCCGGTGCAAGATGAGATGAAGAGGATGCTTCTGCTTCTGAAATCTTGTCTCTCAATGATTTGTTCGCCTCGGATAGCTCAATTGATTTCTCCCTTTCCTCGGCGTACTCATTGTGGGTTTCGGCATACCATTCATACATCTCATCTCGGCTCTCTGTCATTTCATTGTACCCGTCCTTGTAGTGTTTCGCCTCCTCTTTTGCGTTCCGAATCTCATCTTCCTCGGACGCGTGGGTTGGTAACCCGCGGTCTCTGGAACTAGGACGCTTGCTGTACCGAGAGACTATGGGTGCCATTCGTGCTTCTGCTTTTAATTTCGCATTTTCCATAATGACATTCTTTGTCTCCTTCTGGCTTTCCAATAGTGCATTCTCCAGTTCTCTGATCTTCTGTTGAATTTCAGCACCATCATCGCCGAACATAGGAGCTCTCATCATATTCTCTCTTTTCAGCTGTGCTTTGGCTTCGGATAGAGCGAGGTTGGCGTCTTTCAACTGTTGTCGTTCACGGATGGAACCTTCTAGGACTTCGTTGTTGAATATTTCTCCTTTTGCAATAACCTCCTTTGCGACGTTTGCTTCGTATTCATGGTGGCTCGCCTTCATTTCTGCCATTTCTTTAGCAGAGACTTCAGTCTGGCATACAAACATCTCCATCCTCATGCCCACTTCCATCTCTCCTATCTCCGCTCTCGCGTTGAGTTCAGCTCCACGTGCCATAGCTAGTTGACCTCGTAGATGATCAATAACCATAGCTTCCTGATTGCTCTGATCTTGAGATGAGTGAACACTGTGTTGAAGACGTCTTTCCCTGACCTCACTGTTCCATTGTTCTTCTCTCTGGTGTTGGATCACCTCGTGCATGTTGACATTCTCATCCTGTAGCGCAATCATTCTAGCTTGTATCTGGTCAGCTATTCCGACGAAGGCTGTGTTCTCATCCTGAATGGCTTTTGATCTTCTATTGATCGCCAATGAAGATTCATTCTGTTCTTGGATGTGTCCAATTGCTGCTTGAAGCTCTTGGGACATTCTGTCCTTCGTTGCTTTCACAGATTCAAGCTCTGAATGTTCTTGATGAGTTTCTTGTGCAAGCTCTTGATATCTCATGTAGATATGTTCAGCTGTCGATTCCGCCAAGCGTAGCTTGTGTTCGAGCTCTTCAATTCTTATTGTCGCTCCTTCATCTTCCTGTGTCATCTCTTGTAGATGTTCCTGCATCTTCCTGTTGTAGTCAGACATTTGCCTGAACTCCACTTCAGCCTCGTGGTGTAGTCGTGAGTATCCGGCTTGGACGCATTCATATTCTTCATGAAGCAAATTGTATGCGTTTCTCGCCGATCTCAATTCTTCACCCAGCTGAATCTCTCTTCTTTGCTCTTTTGTTCCTCTATCATCGTCACGTCTCTTCTCTATACTCCTTCTTGGGGATCTCGCGGTAGACGTTATAGGCGATGTAGATCTTGTTGTAGCTCTCATCGATCTTCTTGGTCCTACGGGTGCAAGATCGGTCAGATTCCGAGCCGGTGGCACGGATCTTTCCGAGATTTGTGATCCAGTAGGCATGGTGATAACGTCAGCATTTGCTGATTAATCAGTACCCATTGTAGAGTCTGGTGACGAAATGGTGTTGGGACCACCAGGAGCAGCGAATGAATAGGGTTCGCTTCCATTTCCTCCTGAGCTTGACATTGCAGGTTTCTGTAATGACTAGTCTTGTTCTTGGTCTCGTGTAGCTCGTACGGCTATAAAGAGCGCGTACGGCTGATAACCTGCGAGTGGATCTTAATCAGCGAAGTTTGAAGCTATCACTGACGGTCCATAAGCGGCGTAGCGTCGGAACGGAAACCGCACCTTTTCTAGTCGCTTGATCCTTGAGCCAAAGTACATATGGTACATATATATGTACAAGTTGCACTGTACGTGTTGCTGCACTTCCATTCGCAATAAATATGTTGATAGTGTAATTCATGTATTGCCTTCCCATTCTGGGGGGGACCTTCCAATATGCACGCATCCTAAATATATGCTGGAGTTCTTGCTTTGTTTTCTGGGGTAGAGTAGAACTGTGGGCTACATGTTGTTCCAAAACATAGGCATAGGCTACAGTACAATATGTTCAGTGGCAATCCATGAAAACACCGACATCTCTCACTTTTTAAGGTGGTGTTACTTGAAATGCGGCATCAGCAGGCTCTTTCCATAGATCCTTGCTGTTGCCAAACCTCCAAAACGCCCATTTTCAAACATGTGTATGATGAATGATGCCCAATTGCTTGGTGTGGCTGCCGCTTTTCAGAAAAGCATGAGAAATGCACTGCCATCAACGGAGGACATATCCGAAATTGTTTCCATGTCTTGCTTTTTCTTGTATCATGAGAAAAGGTAAACAGTTTGATGTAAAGGAGCTGGCTGATTGCATAGCTCTCTGAAGGCTGCTTGATTTGTTCCAGGTGTATATATAATCTTGCAATTACCAATGCCAATGCTTTAGAGGCGCAAGCAACGTTCGCTGACTTTCTTCCCTGAGGACCCATCGATATACAGAGCCGCCCCACGATGTACAAATATGCCATACAAGAACCGCATCATGCAACATACTACCGCATCATACCCTATCCATCCCTATCCTATATAAGATGTAGGCTTCAGTTTTTCAGGCGTGGAAAGACCTGCGTACTGACACAAGAAAACTCAGGCTTGTTCTGGCAAGAATGCCAAAGGGGGGAAGCAAGGGACCATGGGTTTGTTTCGAGCTGAAATATGCAAGTGAACATGCTTTGCCTTAAACTGCACCTTTGTCATTACACCTTGGTGCCAACCTCAGGGCTAATGTGGCGTTGGGATGCAACACAAAGGCCAAAGCCATCAAGTGATGTGTTGTTTGGTGAATCGCCTACGTATTGTCTCACTACACCACGGTTGTGCAGGTCAAATAGGCCAGCGTAGGAGGACTCATATGACAGTGCTCTCGCGGCAGTCTGCAGTTCCAGCCCATCAAAGAACTGCAATGCCAATGCCACCAGGCACATACTTGAGTTGTTCAACCTTCCCAATCCAAATAGAAATTTGAATCGCTACAAAGTAGTGTGTTCCAGTGTGTGAAGTTTCAATCCTCCTAAAGCCGTAATCCTCCCTGACCCTTCAAAACAGGTAGTGGGAGGTAGGGACGGAGAGGGTCCTTCCTTCGATGAACTATGCCCCTCAAGCAGAACTGCATACGCAGAACGCAGCCCCCCGGAACTCCCTTGGCCACTTCCATATGAATCCTTTCCACTTGATAAAAAAAACGCTGCTCAACTCTGGGCAGCCCAAACTCTTCGCAAAAACGTCCAAGTCGGCTCTCGCACCTTCCTGCGGTCGCGGGCATACGGTCGAGGTTGGTCTTGGTTTCCACAGGAGGTTGGTTTTAAAAAGTCAAAGTAGGATGTCAAAGTAGGTTGGTCTTTGGATGGCGAAAACATAAATTCATCTCAAAACCATGAGGATTACCTTTGCAGCGTAACAAGTAACAACACATTGGGATTGGCGGCTCTTGGACCCGTTTACAACCCTTTGTGTCTCTCTCTCTCTCTCTATATCTGCAACCTCAAATGATAAAAAAACAATCGCGCATTCAGAAATTCCTCTGCACTACACGTCTTTCAGGAAAAAACACCAAAACGATTTGAAATGCACGTTTTTTTTATTGTAGCCATTTTGGCTGTATGCGGTGGCATTTTCCCACTTCCAAAGCCTGTCATATGGTGACAAATGAGAACATGCAGGTATGTCAGAAGTAGTGTTTACAATTCTTTGTGTGTGTCTCTCTCATATGTAATTACATACATATATATATAAACAACATGTTTCATATTTCTGGATGTTGCTGCCCCTTCAACAGCTTCCACCTCCAATCTTTCCTTTGCACCTCCAACTCGCTGCGCCGCCGCGGCCGGCGTCGCCTGGTGGTCGCCGGACTCGCCGTCCCGGAATTCGCTCGCTGCTTCCACCGGCGCTTTTGGAGGCTTTTCGGGCTGAGGCGAGAGACCTGCCACGAGGCGCTTCACGGAGCTACCCGGAGCTGCCCTCTGATTGATGGAGACGTGATGTCTCAACGTGTCGCAAGTATATCAAGCTCCAAAACAACAAATGACCTGTCTGAACTCTTTTTGGATTAAAAACACGCAGCTGCAAACCAAAAGCACGGCAACATGCCACATGCTGGCGGGATTCCTTTATATATATATATATATGTGTATATATATAAGTATGTGTATAATTGTATATATATATATAAATCTACCATTAAACTTTGTGGCGGCACGCATGCTGCTCCCAAGTCTCAACCAACAAAAAAACATACACTGCAACTACAAAAAAACGACGATCTTGTTCTTTTGCTCTGGGGTTCGGTGTTGGCATGGTGAAGAAAGTCGACTCCACTTCATCACGAGCAGGTCTGCCCAACTGATCGGATGTGAAATTTCACGACACCCGAGCCATGATCATTCCCACCAGCACCATGGGTGGGGTGGGGTGGGGTATGTGCGAATGTTCATCATAAGTTGCCTTTTGATTGCGGCGCTCGCTTTTTGATGGCGCAAAGCTATCTACAATCTTCTAGCCAAATTGTTGTGTACAAGTTAATTTCATCGCATCTGGCTGTGAATTTCCATGAATCAGCTGTCTTTGACCTGACGGATTGTCATTGCCCACTCCCTCACCATGGGGGATCAAAGCTATGCCAGCGTCTTGGCGGCTGCAGCTATCGCCAAGATTGCTGAAGCTGCTTTGCTGGAATGCAGGAAGTCGGACCCAAACACATTCTGTGCCAACTTTTGCCAGAGCTGTCGTTCTGCAAATGTTTCCAATCCTGACGCCACGAAGACATGCCTTGAAGTCTCAGAGCGTGCAAAGTATTCTATACTTGCGGCTAACAGCTGCCAAAACAGGGATTCCACCAGCCGAAGTAAAGAGAAGTAGAAAAAAGGACCTCCAGCGCAGCCAAAAAGTTAGCTCTTTTCCTCAGTGTTAGCTCCAAGTATGGCTGTGGTAGCCAGAGATTTCACTCCAAAGTCTAGCTTTGTCATCTAGACTTTGATCGTCATGTAGGCAATGGCAATCCCTCAAGTCAAAGCCAAACGCTGACAGCTGACCCCTGGAAATTGACATCCAGATGCGATGAAAGTAACTTGTGCTCAAGTCACACAGTCGGTTTGTTCAAGTCAGACTGGTTTTGAGCTAGTTTGGGGGCATTGATCGCTCACACACACAAACATGCCTTTACACATTTTTCCACGCTCATTCCCCACCTGTCAGGTGTCACCTGCCGCGCTTCTCCTCCTCTCCTCCGCCTCCTCAACTGCGAGTGTCTGATGGCAGTGTTCCCCGCCGGACCTCAACTGCCAGGTCGGATGGCTGGCACAGGGCATTACTCAATCTTACTCTGCAAGAGGGCTGCAAGTATGGCTTTCTTTTGACCCAACAACCTTGATGGTCTGGTTTGAACGCGAAATCTTGCTGCAAAACATGCAACCATGATGCCCTCACAACACCTGATTTCCCGTGTTCGCACTTTCATCAGTATCGTCTTGAAGGCAGGCGGGTGTAGAGGGAAAAAAAGCCTGAGAGAAGAATCAATAGCTTTCGTTGTCAATGAGAGGTGCCAGGAGCATTGTTCACCTTGCCAGTGATGACATCATGTCATGCTAGGGATGACACCTGTCAAAACAGAACCATATCCACCCCTACGATACCTAACATGATGCGTGTATTGCCTTGCGGTATGCGTCGTTTCCCTTTGCGGTGACATGGCGTCATGCCAGGGATGACATCACGTCATGCCAGGGAACAGCACAAGCGCCCACACAGGTAATCATATTGTTGTGTGTTGTGCGTTGTTGTGGTGGCACACGAAGTGCACTTGCAGTGGGGCTCCCTTGGAAAGCCACTGTCCCGAGAGCGGTCCATTGGACAAGTTCAAGCGGAAGCTCTGTCAAGCGCTATGGCGCGCAATAGCAAGCGGTTGCTCTACCAGGCTTGAGCCAAATACCTGAGCCATGTGTACTGTGTACATAAGAGGCCAGCAGTAAGCAAAAGCAAACACAAAACATACACCATTTTTCCTCACCCCTGTGCATGAAATTGTCTTGGTCGAGATCCAAACGACTAACGTCGGTTATACATGTACTTGTCAATACTCTTATCTGCAGAGTATTGAAATGTCATTGTTAGCTGTAACAGGAAAAGCTCAGCCAAATATGTACAAATCATACGAACATCAAATCCATATAGCTAAATATATTGAAGGGTCTTGGAAGGAATCGGTTTGCACAAGCAAGCGAAAGGCATGCGCTTAAAAGTCGGTACGGCTGGAAGCAGTGGCCTGGGTATGTTGGATCGTAACCTGGAGCGGATAGTGCCATGATTCATCTCTTGGACCTGTCAAAAGGCTATCACGCGGCAAGTGCTTAAATCGCTCACAGGATGTTAC
The DNA here is from genome assembly GCA_963970005.1 of Durusdinium trenchii. NCBI lineage: Eukaryota > Dinophyceae > Suessiales > Symbiodiniaceae > Durusdinium > Durusdinium trenchii. The sequence goes on from CAXAMN010026595.1 coordinate 284,367, forward strand.
AACATATACGGCGCCTCAGGCGCAGGCACGGTGCCAGGCTTCTGACCCAGGAAGCGGTATTCGTTCATATTGGGATCGAACATAAGTCCTTGATAGAGACCAACCGGCGTTAGAGTGCTTGGGTCTTTCGATGCGTACCTATGTGCAACTGTGTGGGCATGACTCGGCCATTTGATCCAGCTAAGTGCGGCTCCAAACATGGAGTCATATTCTCCAGATCCATGCTTGGCATGGTGTTGTGCTTGAAGTTCAACCCATCGGGCCTCGAACAGTGCTGGTGTTGATGTGTGAAAGGGATGCGTACAGCGTTGATCTCGGACAAAAAGTGACGTCGGTAATGGAACACAAGGCCACATCGGGCGTGATGGACTGGTCATCGCAACGATTTTCAGTCGCCGGTCACATAGTCAAAGTGCGCGCAAAGACGAATGGACAAGCAGCCAACGACCTTATTCATGCCTCTCTTGCGGCAGAGTCAAAACCATTTGCATCATTTGCAGGCCTGCGCGCGATCATCATCACCATCAGCAGTGGGATGGGATATGCTATTGTTCAAAGCCACTTGATTCCAGACCTGCACATGATCCACATCTATGTCAATCCAAACCCTCATTCCGTCGCTGAACCATTCTGCTCAGGTCTGACCACTCAGCTGGTTGCACACGATTGGCAGCATCTCACTCGGCCCGCACTGTCTTCACTCCTCTCTTCAAATTCAATACCTGACTGGCCTCCACAAAGGCAGAGCTGCCGTGGTTTCTGACCCCAGCCTGCCTCCACTTCCACAAGAAAATTATATAGCACCACAAGCGAGCGCCTCACCCTTTTTTTTGCCACCACCCAAGTAAAGGAAATCCTTTACGGGAACCATCTTTTAAAATAGTCTTGGACTTCCTGGGTTGATGTATAAATATATATATACACACATGGATGGTCTGGGATTTTACGATTCGTTCCTTGGGGCCTTCCGGGCTTCTGCCACGCTTCATTCATGCCAGCTTCGCCGTTCGTGCCGTTGGCACCGTTGGCCACGACCTGCCGGTTGAGGAATTGGGAAAGTGGTCATTCCGTGGGTGCAGCAGTAATTTGCAATTCTACTAATGTAGACAGTTGATTTATAGACCCTCCCCTACCAGAATGTGTTCTTCTTTATAACAACCTTCACATAGCAGGTTTAAAACAACAGTCTACATTATATATATATACATACATAGAAATAATGCACTTGAATAGCTTCGATATGTTCATCTATCATCTAGCGGCATACCCTCTGACAAACGTTCGTGATTCTGCATACCCTCTAATGATGTTACATCCAGAGTTGTCCATGACGACTTGTGATGCTAAACTGACAAACCGTTGCTGAATCAATCTGATTCGTTTGGTCTGGATGGTCCAAACAATATGATAGCAGAACAGAGACGGGTGTTGCCGGAACGACCAAACTCATGTTGCCTTAGCCGCCAATCGTCAAATTCGCTCATGATTCCATGAAAATAAAGCTGGAGGCTGTATGCAATTTTGATCAAATAATGTTGAGTTACAGCTACGTACAAAACGCATCTATTGCATCCGTGCTTCCACGGCTCGTGCGGGCCTTCGGCTCGGGCGCGGCGTCGTCTCGGCGCTGGCGCTCGAGGCTCGGGGGCGGCACATCGGGCCAAATCTCGCTGATGACGCCTAAGGGGCAGGGCGACCGTTTGGTGGTCCAAGCAGCGGAATGGGGCAGAAATCCGGCAGGTGGGGGGTGAGGTTGGGAGCAAGTTCAACCGAGAGTTAGGGTTAAAGGGAAAATGGGGATGGCTCTGATCTAATGGGTGAATATATCTAAAATTGTTTCAGGTCATAGGCTTGTGCTCAGGATGTTGACCACTTTGGGCCTGCATTGAGGAACAACTCTAGCACCTCACCGGTGGCACGCTGCCCGGTCAACAAGCCTCGTCATGTCACCAACTTGCGATGAAACTAGACGAGACTTCTCCTGCAACTGTGAGTCAACCGAAACTGTCCAAACGCCTGCCCGTATCAAAGAAATCTCCAATACCGGCCGCCAATGTCGCATCTGAGAGCATGGCGATATTCTGCAACCTTCCTGCAACATGCCAGTGTTGCGGGCCCTGGTCACATGATCACACTCTACATCCGTTTTGGAATTCAGTCGGTCATGGCAATCAATCAAATTTACCCATACAAATCAGGACTACACTACCGATATCAATACAATGACAATGCAATGGAAATAACGGTGCAGCCCCTGTAGAATTGGAGCAAAACACCAATGAAGTCAATTCATGAGGAGTCCAAATTCCCTTCAGAATCAGAAATCCTACCTAATGACTTAACGTGTTTTTTCCCAAAAGAGGTCTCTATTTAAACCTGAACAGCATGAATCCAGGAACTTGCCCCCTACACTGTTTGAATTTCATATATATATATTCATATATACAGTATGTACAGTGTTAAGAACGACGATGCCTGGTGATATTAAACAAAATTATGCGGAACTTACACCAAGTTGGCATGTCCAATTTTAAGAATATCACACATTTCCCGGACATTGCCAACATCCCATCTACAAGCCATGCGTTACGTTCGATAGAATTGAACCATCCATTTGATGCCTGGGGGAAAGCTCCAGAGTTTGCCACCTGTATGCTTCAATTCGATGGAGGTTCCTTCTGAATCAATTTGGGGATGCGTGTTAAAGCCAGCAAATGCCATCAAAGCTGCAAAAAACATCGTCGAGGCCCATTCTGTCCTTGTATTGTAGAATTGCTGATGATATAATGATTTCATGAACGGATTGAAGCACCGAGAAGAATGATGAAGCATCTTATCATCGAATCTCGTTTTCACGGGGTGCCCTTTCTATCGAATTGAAACACCCTATTTCACTTGTAGTCACTGAGAAACACAGGAACGGATGCCTTGGATGTCTTGAAATCCAAAATTCATCGGACATGGGACGGGATTTCTTGGCACACACGCAGCTGGCACCCTTCTTGGACCAAAAAACCAACTCTCCCGGGAAGTTTGTATCTACAGGAATCCCCTAACTAGGGATCTAGTGGAATGTCATGGTCCAAAAAGAATATATGATTTTTTAATATTTACTTTATTGCAATCATAGACAGCAGCACGTTGGCCGGCGAATTCAACGTCCTGGATCTATAAATTTGAATCACGGAACCTCCAGAATGAGAACATCTGCTGGCTACCAAAACCATGCAATAACGCACTACTGCCAAATAAATGACTTTTTCAGTAGGTTGAAAAAAGAGAGCACGCGTTAGTTATAAGCCCTTGTTGAAAACACTGAATACGGTCAATTATAGACTAAATACTGTCAATACAATTATAGATTTGACTTACTCCTCTACAATAATAGACCTACTTTAAGCCTCTTACAAACTAGTTGATTAATCAACAAAGTTAAAATCTAACCAATTAATTACGCGTATATGTTTACCTTGTCTCAACCAGTGAAACCAGCTCAATACAATCAAGTGCTTTGTAGCATCTTGGCAAAGAGTATCCCTTACGAAGACCCAAAACATACAATTATATATAAATGCCTGCCAATCGTTTGCAATAATAAGCTCAGCTTGCTCCTCTACAATAATAAACCTGCTTTTCTAGGTGACATACAATTATAACTATACTGTCAATAGAACACATCCTTTCACTTCCAACTGTCTCTTAGGTGGCACTAGTAAACTGGACTTTCTCCTGTACAATAATGAGTGTCCAGTTGAAGTGCAATTGTAAAACAACATTTCTCCTGTGTAATAGCAAAGCTCTTTCCAGATTGAATTGATTAGTTTTGAATTTAGCGTCCAACAACAGCGGTCATAAGGTCTGAGGTGTCTATTATTGTGACGAACAACTTGTTTGCCGCATATGTTTCACTAGCGGGGGGGAGGTAAATTATTGCAATGTGAACATTCATCAAAAACCAACCTTCTTGATGTATCGGCATTTGCAGATTTTTCCGAAGAAATGGCACAGGAAATCGCTGTGCCATCCGGATATCTGGATTGCCAATGGATCCCAAATGGTGTTTACTACACGAGTCTGCAGCGTTCAGCATCACACTGTCACTCACGAGGCTCAGCGTTGGGTGGATGTTCCGTCGGGGTGGCCGGAAAACATGGGAGAATGTGAATACGAATGGCTTGTGTTGGCACTTTTTTTTCCAACAGCAAGCCTTGTGAATTGCTTCACAAAAGATGGTTACACCGTTACAACCATCAACTACTCTCTCTAACGTTTAACATGGAGCAAACTGACTGGCTGATGCCTCCACAAATCCCCGAACATGCTGTATGGGTGCAGAACACCCTGGGTCATTCTGCTCACGAGGTACAAGGGGATACCATAAATGAGTCAAAGGAGGTTCAGGTTCTTCCTCTCAGCAAAACTGATGTAGATGAAGTTGGTTGGCTGGCTGGCTGGCTGGTTGGTTGGTTGGTTGGTTCAACCTCATGAGGTTCTCTAAGCGATGACCTGCCCAAACGCCAAACAAACCATCGGCCTCTGAGGCGCGTTGCGTGCCGCTGCGGCGCGCTGCTCCCGCAGCCAAAAGCCGCTGCGGCCCTGTGTTGGCGGCGACCAAAGCAAAAACGGTCTGTGATTCAAAGGAGAGTGAAGGAGGGCATCGCTTTTGGACCGAAATAGATTTGGAAGAACCAAAACCTTGGAACATAAACTGATACACAGGCCGTTGTCCATTGGGCTAAATATGATGCTTTGTGATTGTCCTGGCTCTGTTTATTGGCCGCTTGGCTGAGCTGCAGAGGTGTATTCTGGCAGCCTCCTTCCATTTTTTAGGCACCCTCGTGGAAGAGGATGTTGCAAGACTACAAACTCCTCCAGAAACACTTCTTCTTGGTGCTTTGAACTCACTTGAAAAATACTATATGATACTACAGTAAATCACCTCCAAGAAAGGTTGAATAAAACACATGTCTGATTTCTCACCACCCAGAGACAGTTGTTGCTACGTTTTCTTGGGGTCGGCTCATGAAACTCAAGCTGGCTCAAACGCGCGGTGAACACATCCCCAGGAGTCCAGCAATGTAAGCAGTTCCGGGGGCCCGTGACCCAATGGCTTTTGGTTTACTTATGTCTACTTCCCGAGGTCCCGAGGTCCTAGTGGGTCGGAACGCGGGTCACAGCTCGAAGAACGAACGCGAAAAACACCCGCAACCACGCGGCCACGGGGCCTGTTTGGTGCGGTTGAGCCAATTCCCTGGAGAGATCCATACGTTTACCACCAGGCGTTTGGTCATTGGTGGGGTGCCGTCAATACGCAAACCCAACCACCGCAGCAGCAATTAGATCATCTACTTGAGCTACCAGCTTAGCGCTCCCAGCGGAAAGGTTTGCAGCTACCACCCCGCTTTGGCATCTGCTTCTTGCACTCCATTGCTTTACCAATTCCATCTCTCGAACCGGTTTTCGACGTCGGCGAGTCGGTCAGTCGTTGCCTGCATGATGAGGCGACGGCGGCGCTGGAAATCTCTGGCCCGTGGAGTTGGTGGTCGGTTCGGAATCATGTTAGTTGGAGTCTCTATAGGAATAGGGACCTAAAGTCGTTCGCTGGCGCAAGTGGAAAGCAGAAAATGCTCCAGGAAACAATGCACAGGGGTGAGCTCTGCCCCCACTTGGGAAAGCTCGAGTTGCCAAGTCTTTCTTGGACACATGTGGCTTGTGGAACTGCCTGATTATACCAAACCTGATGTCTGCCGGGCTCCATGGTGTGTGGCTGGTCTTGATCTACAGACCTCGTTCAGTTTTGGCGCTTTGAGCTCCTCCTTCTGCATGACAAATTGCGTAGCCGACGTGTTTTCGTAGATGAGATCAGACTAGGTGTGGTGATTGGTTGGGATTCTTTGTTGCACGGTTTTTGCTTTGAAACATCTGGAAAGGGGGCCCCCATGTCCATACTAACCGTGCCAACTTCTTCACTTAATCCAACCCCTGCACAATCCAAGCCCAAATGCGGCCACGGACGTGGGCAGAAAAACCGGAACCCGCTCGCTGCTTGGGCTTAGCAGGTCATCAACGAAGAGAAACCACGGATGTGCGACACGGTCTGGATGACTCGCGACGTTTTCCTCTAGGGATCCACAAACCTCTTGAGGTGGGAGATGTTCGGATCCACAGGGTGTCCCACTGGAGGGTTTGGGTCCAAAGCCTAGCACAAAAAAGGACCGAACGCAATGTCAGTCATCATAAGTACGTATATCCCTCTCACGGCTCTTCGCTTCCTTTAAAGGTGATATCTACAGGAGATCAGGGTCCTTACGACCCATCGGTTGCTTGGCCACCGCCTGGCCACCCGCCCCGGGGACCGGTGTCATGTCTGTTCTTCCTGGGCCGTTTTTGTCTCGGCACCAGACCACAGTCGTTTGAGTGCACCTGAACACAGGCTTTGCACAGGTTTAGTGGCAGGCACTCAAGTAACAAGCTACGAATATTTGGTACGGTGGGGTTAAGCAGGATCACCTTCCCGGCCCCAAAAGAGGAACGATCCAACTATTTTCAACCACTGATTCTGATGCTTTCGTGAATGCGGCCATGTTGGCTGCATCCAGATCCTGAAACATGGATGGCTGGGTGATGCCAAGCAATTGCAGGCCATTTGTTGTGCAGAAGTCAGACTTTTCATGATGTGTTTGCTACAAAGATGTACAAAGGGTTCAAGTGCATCCAAGCCGGGCCATCCAGCGTCTTCCTGCCGCGCCGCAGCACCGACCGCGACCAAGCCGCTTGCCGCTCCACACCGTCCGTTGCTGCGGTTCCACTGACTCCGGGCCCGGTGAAAGTGGTGAGGTCTGTGAAGCCAAACCAACCCAATATGACACGCAAACCACAAAATGAGTTGGACAATGGTTGGCATATTATGATATATTATGCCCCTTTCGGTGAGGTTTACATTCATGAACATGGACTCAAGGGGCGCTCAGTGCCACTGGGCAATGAAATAGCATGCCAACCACGCTTATATAATATAGAATCAAACTATTACATAACAAAAAAAACACCCACCGAACAAGACACCAACATATATAAAACACTTAACAAAACTTTCTCAGTCAACCAATCGTGGGGGCTTCCTTGGACGGCCATCGTGGGGGCGAAGACAAAGAATTCCAATCCCAGACCCTCCATGTCCAAACATCCAGGGAAAACAGGCAACGACGGGCCCCCCCTATTCCTTGGCTCATACGCAACATGTCATGCCCACAAGGAAGGTCCGCCCTTCTCCGGGCGCCGAGACCAGGTCCCCGCCAGCTCCGACCCTCCACGCAAGCTGATCTCCTCAGCGGTTCAGCGGGTGGAGGGCATCGGACTCCAAGTAGCCACCACGGTGTTTTCTCGTGTTCCGATCATAAAAGGACCTATATCTAACATGAAGGCACGTGGGGAACACCGGCATGCCGGAATGCCGCAAGCTCAGTCGAACAAAGCTATGAAGTCTCAAATCTCAATCTGTTTGCCATCATCCTCAATAATCTTGCACCTTCTTGTGTGATTTCTTTCTTTCATGCATGGTACGGGGTCCAAACGGCATCCAAATCCTGTGAATCATGGGATGACGTCTGCAAATCCTTCCGAACAACATGGTCATGATTTGGGTCTAAAGCTTGGACCAAAATTGTGCTCAGCCGTGCTAGGTTAGGCCAATTTGTCTTGCCCGATTGCTATGGAAGTCTGGCCCCACATCCATTTCAGTCAGGGCACATTTTTCCTCTTTGGCGTCCTTCTTCTCATCCTGCTTGGGCTCTTCTTTTCTTGCCTGACGGCCAAAGTGTTCTCTTGTACACCCCCCCAAGCTACACTTAAACCATACCGCCGGAGGTTTGTTTAAATGAGGGAGCGCCAAAACGGACTGCTTGAAAAAGGATCAGGTTGGTTCACTTTCACAGCAAGAATGCATACTTCAATCTGCTCAATGGTCCTCTCACTCCTATTTCGCTCTTGATTTTTCTGGGAGTCTTGCAGGGCATTTTTTCCCTCAAGAACTGCTTTACGCCTGTCGGGTACATTTCGCGACATCCTGCAAGTGATGCTGTCCAATCAAGTTGCATCAAGATGCATCAAGAACCCAAGAACACCGGTGGCATGGTGAACATCACCACTTCGATGGAAACGTCTGAAAGGCTTGGGACTAGGGGTTGGGGTGTTAAAGAATCAGTCCTTGATTCAGGAGTCAAAAAACCAAATGGACAAACCACCCCTTCCAAACAGTCTACTGTTGGCTTCCCGAATGCTCGGGGTCTCCGATCTTGTGACCTGACGAGGACAAAGCCTGGTAACGCAGTGAAGAATTCGCCGCCTCCCTCAGGAATGTACACGCCATTGCCGCATCCCCACGTTAAACATCTTGAAACACCTACAGTAATTATTGACGTGTAAGATTTGTGACTTCAAACCTTGATCTGGAGCGAAAAACGTGTTGCACTGCAAAGCATGGTTCCAAAGTGAGACTTTTCCAAAGGGTAGTAGAATGTCATATCCCAGAGGCTCATGGACCCAAACCAACTGCTACATGTTGGTTCGGTCCATTTCACCCTGGCGAACTGAGGGTCCAAACCCGAGCGAACTGAGGGTCCTTTCTGAGCCTTTGGGATTAGTAGATCTCGCCTTCAACGTCTCCCCCATCAAGAATTGCCTGGCCAGCCTTTTCTGCCCGCCGCTTCGGCCGCTTCTTTGGCGGCTCGTGCGCCTCACGTGAGCGGCAGAATGTTGTTTTGGGGGGCATAGAGGCCTCCTGACAAGTGGCAGTCAGCAGTTCAACACGTGTGTAAGCAGTCAGCAGCATTCAAAAAAGAACTATGCCTAACTTGTCAAGCTTCTCTTGACACGTGGAAAGCTCAATATATCCGAAGTCGAATGGCTCATGGATCTCGTTGATATAATGTGGACTGTGGATTCTCCAGAAGGTCAGGTCAACCAAATAGTGAAGTCTTTGGGCATGAGAAGAGATCCCAAAAGACATTCTAAGACTAAATGTCTTCATGAAAGCTCCAGATCAACGGTACTTGAATGGACAGAGGATGAACGGGCCAAATGGGCGGGATGCAGCCAATGGTCAGCGCCATGCGGATGCTTCTTCTACGACCCATCCGGAGGCTGGGCTTTTTCAGATCGGGCTGAATACACAATGCAACGTGACCGGATGGAACAACATGCAGCGGATTCGTGGGCCGTGGGCCCCGTGGGGCCGGCATCCTCACTGGGTGCGGATCTCGATCCACCCAGGAAAGGCCAAACAAAAACTGTCCTTACTTGGTGTGACTGAATGGGCAGTTTCTGCGGCATGAACCAAGAATGGCCCCACCTTTTGATATGGCTTGAATCAAACCGGAGGTACCCTCTGGTTCCTGGTTCACTCCAGTTCAACATGCACCACGGTGACCGTCATTGCCCTTGGCGCCACCTTGATGCACAAGTATATAAAAAAGCAGCTGACGAACCTTAGGTCAAACTTGCAGCTTTGCCCACCGACAGCATCTCGACGAATAAACGTCAAACAGGAATGGCGCAGTATGCATTGTTGAATGAATATGAATATAGGTCTAAAGATAGGCGACAGATTGCAACAGGTCTCCACTATCCCGGTCAAATCACACAACGTGGGCCCCTGTGTTTGCAATGAAGGCAAATCAATGCAAACAGTGCAACAAATGCAATCTCAATCTTCCATCCAACTGGCTCTTCATACACATCGGCCATCATCAGGCTCACTCAGTGGGAGTAACCAAACGTGTCAACGGCCATCTATTTATGCGCAAATCAGCGTCTCCCTGCAGGATCTTCCGGGTCGGGGTATGCAAAGCCTAGCTAGTACTAGCTAGCTGAGTCCCCGGACGAGACCAAGCCAATGATCAAATCTCTTCTCCTGGTGGCCATGGTTCGCTTTCGCCCAAACGAGACCAACGTACGAGACGCGAACCGCCCTCGATCTCCATCCCTTCACCTGAGAAAGCTTTGGCCCATCGGAGCGTGCGCTAAGCGGACCGCGTGACCGGTCATGTGCGGGGGACTTGGAGTGGACGAAACTGGCTTGGAGTGGAGGTATACATGGTAATTGTAGACTCTTAGATGCTTTTCAAGAAAAACCAAAGAGTCTACACATGAGTCTACAATTACACTACCATTGATTGGATTCGTGGATCGTAAGTCTGCTCTTGCCGAGTGGAGTCGAGCGGATTTAGAGACCGAAGTCACACAGAAGTCCTCACTCCATGTATGGTATATTTACCGATCAGTTGGGGTGGTTTTGGGAGTCAATGGGGCGGCATATATGGCAGGCCCATGGAGTGTCTGGGCACAGAAGTCCTCTTAGAATTTTCGTCAGTTTTGGGGGGGATGAATACCTTCGCACGACAACAGGGATCGGTGCTCCAGACTTCCGTCCAGACTTGGGATTCCCGGCTGCTGCGGTGGGTAGATGTTCCCGAGGATCGAGAAGATGAACATCATGGACAACAGGAACCTGCTGCTGCGTTGATGTCCGGGTTGCGCGGGTTGGTCGGATTGGTTGGACCGGACCTCGGATCGGACCGCCGGATCTCGGGGTGACACGGGTTGTCAAAAGTCTTGCACCTCGATGCTCCAGTCGTATCGTTTTCGGTTCAGGTTATGGGGAGCATTCAAGGGGTCTACTTCAGGCCCAAGGATGTCACAAAGCGGTGCCAGCACATGTCGTGGGGGTCACTGGACATCCACGTCCGGCGGCGCAGGCTGGGCTAGACGGTCTTCCGAGAAGAACTATTCCTTGGGAACTTCAATGTCAAGGTTGAGACCCTTTAAGTCCCTCTTTAAAAAACATGTATCATATGATATAATATATAATATAATATATAACACCTTCCCTTTCGAATCAACCAGCAACGGGATTTCCACAGATCATGTGTCTTTCAACAGATCATGTGTCTTTCAACAGCTCATGCGGGTCTCAAACCAAATCTGTAGGAGAGTAGGATAGCGCCAAATTAAAGCTAGGTTGTAGAGACATCTTCATTTTGAGACATGCCTGTGACCATGTGGGATCTGCCCACATGTGTTTGTTCTTCTTTCATACGGGTCAAAAATTGTATGGCCACCAAAACAATAAGGCTATATACTGCAATAGTTTTAACAATGAGCAACACTTGTTCCAAGTGAAGCTGCTGCATCGCCAATCAAACCTGTATGGATCCAAATAACTGAACACATCAAATATCCACGCCGTGAGTGTTTCTTTCCTTTGCAAGCATTGCTTTGCCGAAGGTGAGACACCTCCATTTAGCGCTCTGAAAAAGAGCGCTTTCATCCACCCCACTCAAACCATGTCGGTGTCTCGCAACCGTTTCGGCCCATGGCCATCGCCGACTTCGACCGCATGAAGACCGCCATGCCGACTCGAACCACGACCCGAACGCGCGCGCGCGCGCGGAGGAACCACCGTAGACTCCCGGGTGTCCCGGCACATCGGACCAATTCACCGTGTCATAGAACTCTTGTCGTGCATCTTGAGCCGCTTTGGACCTGGAGAGCGAGAATCCTCGAAGATGATGCAGTCTGCCGGAAGATCAAGGTGAAGGCGCATGGACCCATGCTTGACCCAGCCGAGTGGGACCCATCCGACCCATGGTATCTGGGCATTTTGGACATCTTCGGATCCTGGGGGCTTGTAGAAACCTTTTGGACTCGTGTAATATCTGGTGCTCCTCTCTGGCTTGAAGAACCCACCCACTCGCTTTCTAAGCTTCAGTGCAAACCTCCAATGGAGGAGATTCCGCCCAACATCTTTTCGCACGAACATCTCTCCTTTTGTTTCATCAACCTTGGATTTGCTGTCCAGGAAAAAAAAGGAATCAACTCCCCACACACACACCAACTTGCAGACTTGTCCATGTCACGCCCCTTACAGCCCTTCCACTTCGTGGGGTACTCTAGGGTAGGTATCTGTATCTACACTCAACTGAAGAATCAAGTCCCCAGTTCTGGGAGTCAAATGCAAGTCCACCATGAACGTTTGGGAAAATACCAGGTCAATCGGCGTCCTTCTGCAACTCACAAGGAAGGCACCACGCAGGAAGGCACCCGCCTTCACCCGATGCGCGGAGAGCGATCGTCAGGCGACACGGCAAGTATAAGACTCCCGGGGTAGCTCGGTAGCTCTAAATAGCCCCTCCCCTTTCCTCCACGAAGCCGTTCTGCGCTGCCGAAGCCTCAGCCCATCGTCCGCTCCCGCGCGACGCAACGGAGCCGCCTTTGCTTCATGCCCTTGTGGATCGACCTCTTGCGGCGACCCAGGGCTGAACGGCTGTTCCCTCCAGAAGCGCATGGACCCAAAAAGCCCGGTGGCGACCCAAACCGGTGGTACCCAGCCGGTGGAATGGAGGAAGTGTGACACATATTTGAAAGCAGTCCTAAGTGGGAACACCAATGAAACGAGACCTGAGAAAGCCTGGCAGACCAGCCCAGACTTTGGAGGATTTTGGTATACCGTACCACTTTGATTCTGATTCACCAACGTATGCCAGTGATTCAGCTCCTTGTGCTGGTCTGTATACTCAAGGTTCAAGGATGATGATCTGTGTGGGAGGAAACATAGGTGTCCATCATCAATCAGGACCTGTTTTGTTACCGACTTCCGTTCGACCATTAAGAACATTGTCGACCTGGTGTTGTAGTGTAAAATCATGTAAAATCCTTAGTTGATTCGGTAGGGCCTATTAAATTAATGGCGCTTGGAAGCGGGGTTGCAGTGGTTTCGGTTCGTTCGGGCACTGTGCCCGTTGAGATGGGGAGTCCATGTCAACCACCAAGGTCCCTTGGGGAGTTGGTTCCATGCACTCCAAACCACCTGTTGAGCTGGGCAAAAGCTCGTTGGGCTTCAGGATGGACGCCCGAAGTAGTTGGCTTCAGGATCTGCTACGAGTAGCTGTAGCTCATGGTGTTCTTCATTGTTCTTTCCCATTTCCGGTTTTTGACTTACGATCTAAACAGGCGGAATGAAGACGACCAGCTATGAGCTTGCAACCAGGTATGAAAAGTCTTGAGGTGTTGAACCCTCAGCTAGACAGGTCGTTTCCCCAGCTAGTTTCCGGTCGTGCCAGTTGATGATTTGGTTGGCGATCCTTGGGCACTTCTAGCGATCCTTCGGCACTTCTGGCGATCCTTGGGCACTTCCAGCACTTGATCCTTACTACTTCACAGCCTTGACCAATTTCCCTGGCTTGGTCACAGCGGCGCCTCAGGGAGGGCTTCTCCATGGCGGTCGAAGCTGCTCAGGAACTCGTTCGCGGAGGGAGTTGTTCGACTTTCGATGTTGCAGTGGGATCTGGGCAAAACGGCCCCCCATTGATCAATGTCATCATGTACTGTATCATCCATTCCACATGTTGCGTTTTGGGTCCGAAACGGTCCAAAAACTCTGAAGATACGGTCCGTGCCTCCCGAAAAGCCATGAAAACAGTCCTCGTGATTCATGGGAAAATAGAAGAGCACCATCAATTGTCCGGAGAAACAAGCCTAGGCATGGCGCATGTCGCATGTCCTATCCTGAATGCATGTCCTTTCCTCATCAGCTTCCTTGATCCTATGGCAACTCTGCGCCAAGCGCTAGACTCTAGACTCAATTGCCAAGCCCCACCCGACCCTCGAGTTGATAGGACCGCCAGAATATCAGTGCAGTCACGTCACGTGTAAGAAATGCAACGCCTGGAATATCCGAGCAACCGTTTCCTTCACCAGGATTCAAGAAGTACGTCATGTCGCTGTGGGTGGCACCCAAATACCGACGCACAACCGGGCTACCGGTGGAAAGGGTCGTGAGAAAAGCAGGCGGACGACTGGTGGGGCTCCAGGAATTGATCCATCCCCATACACTGCACCTGGGCCGATATGTGGCAAACACATGCAAAAACAGGCAGAAGGGTCGTTCGCCTCAGTCAAGTGGGGACCCATACTTTGATTGCCTTGCGAGGGTCTGATATACTTTGTAGCGATCATTGGCCGTGGAAGTCCCTGGACAGGTCTCGAGATCGAATCATATAGCCCAGTGAATACGAGGCACTTGCCACATACCGCTGCAGACATGGGACTGGCCCAGTGAAGACTTTCCACAGGGTGGACAAAAGAAATGGGACTGGCATTTTGGACATTCGGGTGGAAGGGGTCCATCTATAGGTAAATTCACATATCTCCTGCGTGGATATGCATGGAGTGTCTGTGCTTGATTAGCGTTGACCCTCTCCAATCAGCATAATGCCCTCAAAAGCTACTCTAAATACAAGCAACAAAACGAAGTCTTTGAACAAATCGGCACTTCAAACGCCCGGCCAAACATCGTTCCTTCCTGTCTCTTTTCCGAAACGGTGAGACGAACGAAATGGGCCACACGGCGTGAATTCGGCGCAAATGCTCGGGCGCAGCCCACGTTGTGCATCGCATCATCCTCGGTGTGTCCAGCATCTTCATCGGTGAGTGTCATATATCTGATTATTACTACAGTGGGTTCAGAGGTTCGATGGCACAATCCCCCCAATGGAGAGGTGGTTTAGATGGACCCCCATCTAAATGACATGCAGGGGTGCCAGTGCCATCGAACCTCTGAAACCACTGTATCTGATAACGAACCCAGCCGGGCCTATCCCCTCTGTAAAATCATGTAAAGCCAACGAAATATGTAACCATGCCGCGATACTTTAAAAGACAAATGAGCGAGCGCCAAAGCCTCTGTTTATGGAGGTATCCCTTTTGGTTGTTCGCTCGATGGCTTGACAATGTCCCGGATTTGGGGTATCAAACTTGATACTAACAGTCCATCATCTGATTGTGACAACATGTTATAAATAGACAAATAGTCAAAGCAAGGACGCTACGAACGGAGCCTTTCGGGCATCGCTACGAACGGAGCGATCGGACGCTACGAGGGCCGGGGCTCCTGGCCTTTACTATTATACTAGGAACAAGGACGCTACTATGAGCGCTCTACAGTAATTTTCGAACAAAACTTAACACTCTTGCACCGTCCGGGACTGCTTCGTTGGTTCGTTGGAGGGTGCAGTTGACAGGAGTCAACTGGGACCGACTGCCTCGTGACTTCCGTGACGTTCGCATGCACGAACTGGGCCGGCCCGGAACATGTCTCTCAGTCTCTTTGACTGATGTCGACATGAAAGCACAGCGTATGACAGGACCATGAAAGGAAAAACCACGACAGGTGGTCGTTGTTGAAGTAGAAAACTGCCCAACCTGTTTTTTGTTTTTTTTAGTCGACGTTCGATTACTGTTTTGTTTTTGGCCAATTACTTTGCATCTTTCTTGCACGTCTCTGCAACGGTACCAACGTGACAAAGAAAGCAACGTTATTCGCCTGGCGAGCCTCGTTGAGGTGAAGTCAACTCAATCAGAGCCAAGAACTTGAAAGCTAATCAAACAATTGAAAGTGAATTCAATTCAAATTCTAGCCAACAACTTGAAAGCTCGCAACTCTTCTCCAAAATAAAATCCGATGATATTAATATATGAGATGTCTGTGCCGCCCAGCTCAAGAAAACATCACCCTTCAAGTTTCTTCATGACATCTTCCATGGAGTTGAAAAGTACTGAGTATCCTACTTGGCGAGCCTACTTTGAGGTTGTACCTCAACCTCAGCACTTACAATTTCATAGAATCAATACTATACAAAGTAGACTTCTGCCCTACTGCCTCAAGTTCCAACATAGCAGTGCAATTCATTCTCAGATTCTTGAACACCTGTGCGTACACATGAATCTATACAGAAACATGATAACACGGTCATATCATCGACACCATCACATTCCTCATTCTGTCAAGCTTGGCATGTCGGACTGTGCGCACTTTCGCACTCAGCATCACTCAGCCATGCTTGTAGATCATGAAGCCGGCCTTACAGCATCTCCGATCATTTGACCCCATCTCCTTTCATCTTGCGGCTCTTGCACCAAACGATGTCGGTCGCGGTGAACCGGTGAACGGCTGGCGCGTCACGCGGTCGCTTGCGCGGTCGCCTGGCCAATGTGGAAGTAGACCAACTTGTGCGCCTGGAGCCACGCGGGAAAAAAAGGGCGGCAGGAGGCCATAGGACTTGACGACGATTTGGGTTTCAACCTGTTTGACTCGATTTGATGGAAGGATGAAGCAGGTTCAGACCTCCTGTTTCGGGGATTTGGGATGATTTGGGTGTAACAACTGTGGAAAAGACGTAAGGACTTTCTGAACTCAGTATGCACTATCGGGCAAATACATGGCACAGCACGAGGGTCAGTAGATGGCACCATAGTGGCTATTGTCCCTCCCGCATAAACAAAATGGGTCAAAATGGGGGGATGAATGCCCCCCTCTTTGGGTCACAGAAATCAGCAAACCAACCAATAGATGGGTCAACCTCTCCTCTCCTCTCCTCTCCCTTTTGCTTTCCTGTCTTTTCCTTTTCTTTCCTTCACATCTCCTTTCCCTCTCATTGCTGTTCCCTTCCCTTTCTTTCTCCATTGACCTATTTTCAGAACGGGGCTTGATGATAGCCAAGAAGTCAATTTGTTTTTTGTTTCACTGTTTGTTTTGCGAAAACTTGTCGTTTTCACGTCGTGCTGGAAAGCCAGCATGCATGGCGCAACCCCAACCCCGGTTGGGCCATCTACACCTATGTCAAAAACGCATGTTTTACATCCAGGGGTCAATGGCGCATCAGGTTTTTGAAATTCATCTACCAGTATTGCTTAATTTATGAAGTAAGTCTTCTCTCACCTCCCATCTACCGGTACATGCAGTAGTTTGCCAATCGAACAAACTGCGTGTCAGGCGCTGGTTTCCGAAACCAGACTACCCTTGACTGATACATCAGCCATTGCACCGACAAGTGCTGTACGACGAATTAAGAACAAATTGATGATCAATAATGTTTACAACTCGCTTAGGACGCATAAAAACGAGTCCCAAGTGGCATGACAAATCTCCAGCACGGAATCAGCCGTGTTCCACAGCTTACCCAAGGCAATTCGGGACATGACCTGCTTTGGTCCAATTTAATAGCCACTCCCAGCTCGCTGGTCTCCCTCACCGCATTACAGTAGTCCATCCGCGCGTATCACATCTGCGCCTCGTAGGTCACCCAAGCTCCAAAGTGTTTACCAACGAAGACATGCCACGCGCCACTGAAGGTCCTGGCCACGCGCCACGCGTAACGTGGTGCCCAAGACATGCCCCCCCCATCGACGCCAGGTGCACGGGCAAAAACTGGTATAGTGGGGTTCAGAGGTTCGATGGCACAATCCCCCCAATGGATCGGTGGTGTTTATACGGACCCCCCATCTTTTCAGGATCATGTAGCGCCATGGGTGCCAGTGCCATCGAAGCGCTGAAACCACGGTAGAAATTCGACGCTTCGATGGCACTCACACCGCCCCTTCCATGACGCTGCCGCTGGATGGTTCCGTTGTTCCCACGTCAGACGGGCCGATGCAGACGGGGTGTCAAGGGTTGTGACCGATCTAAACCCCAACTGCATCGGTCAGGACTGAAGTGGGGTGAAGCCCATGCTGCCCTCACCTCTTCCAGTGCATCTTGGCACTGTGCGTACATAGCGACCAAGCTACCCTCAATGAGGTTACCTATGGGATAGTCTATATATAGTCTATAGTATTATATAATACTAGTATATATATATAGGGTGGTTCCTAAACCTCTCTTGGTATGGGCGGGGTGCTGCCGGCGCAAACAAAAAGAAGCGAGTGCTCTTCCTTTGACGGAACAGGCCAGCAGCACTTGTCAAACTCTTTCTTGATGAACTGCGCCACCTGTTGCGGTTGACGCCCAGAGGGGATAGCTCCATTGGCAAAAATCGTCTACAGAACGTTTGGCTAATTATATACTTGACCTCGAGTCGTCCCCACCCTAAGAGGCAGTTTGAAAGAAGGCAGGACACATGTAATGACAGACTATCCTAACAAAAGCTTCTTGACAACGTGCATGGACACGGCTTTTTGACTTTTGTTATGGCGTCAATCAAATCTGGTATGTGCTTCAACACATCGTCTAGCATAAGGCTGGGAAATGTTCTGGACTGTGTTTTGACGTCCCTTGTGGCGTGTGCTCTGACATCTGTCCTGCCGTGAAGGTTGGCATGTGTTCCGACATGTCAAAACATGTTTCTCCATCAAGTCTGACAAGTGTTCTGGCATCACGTCTGACAAGTGTTCCAACAGTTGTTCTGATATGTGTTCTGGCACCACGTGTGACAAGTGTTCCGCTGGTTGTCTACATTTGTTCTGATTCTGTTCCGGCATGCATTTTGGCGTAGTCTGTCATCTGTTCCGACATTTGTGCTGGCATCAAGTATGGCACGCCTTCAAACGTGTGTTCTGACACATTTTCCGACATTAGTTGATCTGACCTGAGTTCCGGCATGTGTTCTGTCACCTGCCAAAGGTCTAGAGTGCACCACTCTGCAGCCCGCACCGGCAGTGGAGTGGTGGCGGACCTTCGCAGACTCGGTGAAGCACTCTCTGCATGTTAGGAGCTTAACTCAAGCCCCTCACTTTCAAGCAGAGCCCACAGCTATCCCTAGGGCTCCAAGCACCTTCCAAGAAGGTGTTTGGGATGGGTTTGGAGGGTCCAAATACCTTCTGAGGAGGTACTCGGTACTTGGAGCCCTAGGGCCATGTGTTCCAACCACTTCTGGGCCTCGCAAAACGACCGGCGCTCGTTCTTGAAGAGCGAGATGATGCCTGACGCCGTGCGGAGCGTTCCGCTCACGGGACCCTGGAAGTCAGCCGGTTGGACACTTGGAATGGGGGTTCTCCAAGGTTTGTACAAGGATATCCGAGTGGCAAACATGCTTCTTCAAATCAGCTCGAGAAGCAAATGACACTCTCAAAGCATACACAGGACAGTGCTACAACTACAACTACGGTACTTCCACACTGCCCCACAAGGAAGCAGCGCAGCGCATCGAAACCCGGAAAACCAAGGCCGCAGACGATGCCTTTCTTGGCGACTTCGATGGCAAAGTCCACCTGGCGGATTAGCGAGTGTTGGCGGCGCCAGGAGAGCTGGTCGAAAGATGTTTCTGCCCAACTCATCCCAAAACCAAAGTGATTCAACCAGGACCCGACACCGTGGGGTGCCCTGTCTGGAAGCCGAACGGCCAGGTAGTGTGGGGATGTAGTGGGGTAGTCCAGCCAGGACACCCCGAAAACGGAGGGAAGTGATTCAATGTCCTCTTTGACATGGTCAGTTACCGTGGTTCAGATTCATCATGTCATCATGTCTCGTGTAAAATGACAGGACTTTTCATTTGGATATGACACTGGATATGATATGACATGACCATTATCTAAGCCAAGTACCTTCTCAGAAGGTGATTGGAGACACTGTTATGCAGGTGCCAGGAGGGTCCAGTCGTACCTTCTGAGAAGGTACGACTGGATCCCTTGGGATTGAGAATCACTTGGGCCATAAAACGGTCATTTCGCACATCCACTTCGTCCACCATCGGACGGACCACCCCGTCCCCGTTCCTTCAGCGTTCCTTCAGCGTCACGCCTCGGCCTTGCTCATGTCTACAATGTGCATCTCGGGTTTGGGCAGTTCAGGCACTTCCTGGGAACGGTCCGACCGGTACTCCCAAAAGCGGTGCGGTATGACCGGTATGACCGGTCTGTGATATGAAGGCTGCTTTGGGTCTGTGATCGACCCTTGGGTCTGTGCACGACCCTTCCGTTTGCCTCGTTTGAATATGTGGTTGTTATCATCAATATAGGAAGGAGCCATTACAACAGGTTGTTATAACCTGGTTGTGTTATAGCCATTTCAATATACTGGTTGTTATACCTATAATAGAAAAAACCTTCCGATGTGTTTCATGAATATTGTCCTGACCATGTCCGCAGAACTCGGGCACTGTTGGGCGATGGGGAGTTCAGCGAACCACATCATCATAAAGTCTCCCAAACTGCAACTCTACTTTGATCTTTTGCAGAAACATTTTTTTAAAAAAAAACAGTATCATCATGTAACATGTATCATCACAATATCTCCTCCCCCAGTATTTCTCTGTCTCCAACACTCAAAACCACGTGGTTTATTCGGCCACAACGACCTCGGACTAACCCTGGAGACCTGACCCGGTGCCGGCGAAACCCGGACTAACCCGGCGGCGAAATCGCTCGCTGTCACCGGCCTTGGCATTTTGCCCCTGGGCGGCCTGGTGCGGAAAACGGGCGAAGATACAAAGCAACGACCGAGGGACTTGACCGTGGGACGTTTCGGTATCGGGCCTGACCCCTGCCATGGAGGGCGACTCGGATTCTTAGAGTAGAGGACATGTCCTCCAGGATGCAACACTTTGGCAGCACTAAGAGATACACAGCTCTACAGCTCTACACTCTAACCATCTCTTTCTTCAATCTATATTGAGGATGGGCCTTTAAAGGGTTCTAACCCTTTAAGGCACCCAGCGACCGCGACCGGCCTGGACGAGTACTGGACAGACTAGCACTCATGGCACTGAAGGGACTGCCGGGACCAACGGGTGGCCAACGGCTCAGCGCAGTTCCATCCTTGATTAAAAAACAAACGAAAGTCGAAAAAAACAGTCAAATGGAAAAGTCAAAGGCAACAACACGTCAATTGGACACGCAAAAAAAAAAGGTCGAAAAACAAGTCAACAAAAAGTCGAAAATAGACCACAGCCCGAAAATGTATACAAAGCAAAATACATGTCAAAAAAGTCGAACAACAAAGTGTCAAAACAGTCAACATCATAAGAAAACCATTCGAAAGAAATAACACAAAAATCAAAAACATGTCGGGAAACGGTCAAAAAATGAAAATAAATTAGGAAACAAAATTAAAGAAACAATCGGATCTGTGCAAATTGACGTTTGTTTGACTTTAAGTAACTTTCTGGTTTGATGTGTTTTTGACTTTGACTTTTGGGACTGACGTTTTTTGATTTGTGTTTGATGTGCTTTACAAATTGAAAACAGGTTCTCTCCAATGAACTATTTTTCATAAGACTAGACGACTATGCTCTGGTGGAAGAGACCCTTCCTGGCCACCCCCCCCAGGCCCCGAACCGACTTCGGATGTGGGCGGGCCACCCCCCCCCCAGCTCCTAAGGAGGTCCACCTACCCTGGTCAACTGGGCCACCCAGGTGCCATGACCCACGTCCGCACGTCGCCTGAGACTGATCGGTCATCACGGTCCGGCGGTCCGCGCGCGAATCGGGGCCCGTAGACGGTCCGACCGGGCGAAGAGCGAAGAGAAAAATGAGCAAATGATACGACTGTTGCCCATGCTGGTCGCCTCAGAAACGTGAGAAATAGCATATCGATAGTGCGGCTGCGCTTGTGATATATTTAGGCAAAAACATCCAAACAAACAGTGTTCCAGTTGTCTTGAAAGTAGTGCAGTCACTTTGCCAGCATTCTTTGACCATGTTACGTGGTTGTGTTCCGAGTTGAATGCAGGAGTATGTCGCCTGGATATTGCGAATGCATGATCCCAGCACACCGAGCTAAAACATCTTGATCCCAGGCAGCAAAGCGAGACGCGGCAGATTTGCATCTTGCAAAACATGTTCTACCAAAGTTAGCTGGGTTTCGACGGAAACAAATCCCAGTCGCTATCTAAATTAAGGTAAACATAGAGCCTGACTCACATGCAGGTCGGACAATTCCAAAGTCCCATAGGGGTGGCTTCGATTGGCTAAAAGAGTCAGGATGATAATAATGAAATTAAATCCGGTGTTGCTCCCAGAAATCTGGGGAAGATTTCAATAGTTGTTTGGCAATTCCCCCACAAAACAAAGAACATGTTTGGAGGATACTTGCTCTAATGCTGTTGCCCAAATGGATGCAATGGCAATGGATATGGAGGACTCCAGTCATTCTTGAGCTTGCAAGTTGATTCTCATGCTCAAAAACAATGGTAAAGCAGCTTTGGACCCGTTTTCAAAGGAAGACCACATTGGCCGTGGTGATCCCCAAGGGAAAAGAGGCAATAGAAGGACTCCAGGACCTATATGGAATAACTACTGGGTTCACCCGAAGCTCGTCCCCGCATGACACCATCAGTGCCCATGAACAAGAGCATGCGATGTTTCTGGAATGTGTATCTATGTGTAGACGGCATCATTATGCAGGTCAAAACAGATCACAAAAAGCATCAAGGACGGAGCTCAGATCTCTCAACTGTAAATCAGTCACATGATGTTGAAACCTTGCCCCCAGCCTGTACTGTGGATGATGACGCTTCCTTTAATAGGATCCTCATGGAGCCTCAAGTAGAAACAGTGAGTCTTGATGACATGCTCCTAGTGCTACAGGCTGCTACACAGTAGGTCCCACCTACCTTCACCCCAAGCCATTCTACGCATTCTACTTTTCTCTTCCTCTCTACCAAGTCTATTATGCTCAAGACTCCCTGAGCACCAAGAGATCATGGCTCCGGACACAGCGCGGCCAGAATCCAAAAGTAGCAGTACCTGAATCCATTACATGTATGTAAAAGACCAGTACCCTCTTAAGTACCACCGCTATCGGCCGCCAATTTATGATCCTACCAACTGGTGACTATCCTGAAAAAAAACAAAATAACTGTTATCATGCTTTATCCGGGGAACCTCCGAGAGGTCAAAATCCGCAACATCTCAAAACCACCTTTGGGATCCTTTGGGGAGGTCTGGGGAGCCCCTCCAATCTCCGAGCCGATTGATGCCGTGGTTCGGAGACATCTGGGGTTTCACCGCACATGGTTCGCAGAACCGGTGTGGCCGGGTCAAACGGTGGATCGAAGTGGCAACTGGTGGAATCCAACGAGAGGCTTGGAGCCAAGTAGATTGAAGATCACAGCATCTTGTGACACTTATGGATCTCAAGCACCCGAGTTACATGCCGTAATTAGTATACCATTACTGTAAACTACGAACATATCATATCTATACTGCATACAATACAATCCGATGACTATCTATCTATGCACCCGTCTTCTTCCATCGCCCAGGAATCTTGGTATTTCTTAGTTCTCCTGTTTGCTTGTACAAGACTCCTTTCGACTCAAGGGTCTCTGCCCCAACCTCATCATTTGACTCTCCAGTTTCTCTTGAACGAGTATACCTGTCTTGAAAGAGGGAGAAGAATATGTGGTCAGGATACCTCAAGGTAAATCATGGCAACTGTATCTTCCGTCATGAACTTGACTAATGACCTTTGTACGGACTAGGCCGGTGATCGATGACCACCCACTGGGTCAGACCGGATCCTGACCAGCTGCTCCTGCGAGCCCTACTCGCCACAGCTTCAAAGGGGCAGCCCGCGCGGGCAAAGGAAGCAGGTGGAGGCGGGCAGCAAGGTAGAATAGCCAAATATACAGCCAACAAAATAAGAGTAAGAGCGGTGTGGACCTCTTCAGATTCACTATGTTTAGATATATCTTTATATTAAGATTATTAGATGGGTAGATGCTTTCTTGTCATGCTTTTGAATGAGTCACTGAAGAACGTATATACCAGCACCTTCCAACAGGTCTCCTTTGGAGGGTTTGTGTCTGCCCTAACAGGTTTCAATTGGTGACCTGTGAAGTCGGTGCTGGTATATATATATATAT
>CAXAMN010026595.1:308402-349569 GCA_963970005.1 Durusdinium trenchii
CGGCGCTGGCAGTGCGCATCCTTGAGCCTTGGATCAGATATGTCATCTTTAAACTGTGGTCATGACAACTTGTCATTGTTTGCGACTGTTTTTAAATAAGGACATGATGGAGGCGGTGGGGGCTGATGATCCCAAGCCAAAGGAGGCGGTGGGGGCTGATGATGGGCAGCAGCCAAAGACGCCTGATGCTTCTTTTCGACCTGGAAAGGACTCCTTGGGATCATCAACTTTGTCATGACAGATTGAAACAGTCACAGCCATGACCTGGAAAGATCATTCAGGCCATCTGGTCAAAAATACATACACGTACTTGGCTCACTGCGCACAGGATGAGGAGCAGGAGCGGAAGCAGCCATCAAAGAGGGCCAGATCGGAGGACCAGTGTTTAGATCATGGACACATGACTTGATGGCTTCAGATGA
The DNA here is from genome assembly GCA_963970005.1 of Durusdinium trenchii. NCBI lineage: Eukaryota > Dinophyceae > Suessiales > Symbiodiniaceae > Durusdinium > Durusdinium trenchii. The sequence goes on from CAXAMN010026595.1 coordinate 308,825, forward strand.
CATGATCCTGACAGCCAGGACTTGGAGGAACTCGATAGATATCCACCCCTGCTAGCTTTCATCAGCTTTGCCAATTTTGCAATTCTGTTTTTCTTGACATCGGACCATTGACTTCGGACTCCAGGAGTATCCATGGCGGAGGTCATCTGCATCTTCAGCTCCAGCGGAAGCATCAGAGGAGTCTATGGGACGGTTGAAATCCTTGGTGCAAAACCAGCTTGGTGTGAAGCTTTGGCCTTCACATTTCATGACATGTTCAACACCGACTTGGCAGGAGAATCCTTTCCAACATGGCGTGCCAGGAATGTTCAAAGACTTAGAGTGACTCCTGGCTTTGATTGTGGACACTTTGATTCTTTCTTAGGTTGTTCAATTCTTAGACTTGGTGATTCTGGACACTTTGAATTTGATGGCTTAAGGATTGAAGAACGAGCTCACGCTTTGGAATGTGAGGGTGGGATATGAACCATGACACTGACCATCATTGACTGATGGACCGCTGAATGAAACTACGATGACCAGAAACAATCAAGATTTCAACGCATACAAAAATATAAAATGGTGGTCAGTGGACGACAAAATCATCTGCTCATATGCATTGAGCATTGATGAGCTCAGCTCTGGAAAACTGTGCAAGCTGCTCTGAGGATTTAGGGTGTTACTTCTCAACAGTCAGTGATCCCCACTCTCGAACCTTGAGCCCTCTCAGCCACGCCACCCCATTGAACCAAGCCCTTCACACCCATCAATGCTTCCTGGCAGGCCTGCCCACCAGCAGCGGCCAGCATTGCCTGAGGCCATTTGGGGGAGGGCGGATTTGACAGGACCCAGGGAAGGCATTCTGATTGAGCTGATTCAGTGTATTGATAGTATTGAGCTATTGGTGTAGTATTGAATGTGTAGTCACGAGTAAATTTAAAAGATTTCAGATTGATTGGCTTGACTTGAAGGCCAGTTGTGGAGTGCAGTTCTCACCGCAGGCCATTTGGTCTTCATTGGCAACCTTCTTCACCAAGAAACCATATTAGCTTTCAAGCTTAGTATTTCCATGTATTTCCCAAGATGGTTCAAAGCAGTGGATCCACTCAAACATGAAAATGAACAACTGACAAAAGCGCAAGGTCTTAGATGTTGATTGAACTCTCTTTCCATCAGCACCATGGTCAAGCCTGCGCTGCGATCCAAGACTGTCCAGCAGCTAAGACGAATCGCCTCACGCTGGCAAACATGGCAGCAGGACTTTCCGTGGGCTACCATTGGGGAGCATGGCTTGGTTTGTAGGGTGTGCAAGCTGGCCGGGGTTTGCTCTACCTTTGGAAGAGGAGAAGGTTCCTAGGCATCCATCAATGCAAAGTGTCTACGATAGTGTTTGATGACAATTTTCAACTGGTTACTTCGACAACCTGAGGTGGAAGGGGTGCCAAAAAAAGTCCATCGTGGGCATCTGAAGCAGCATGCAGCAACGTCATTGCACCGGCTTGCAGACTCTTGGTTTCAGGTGTCAAGTCAATGTCATATTCTGCCATTGTCAAATGAAATTAGACAATGAACCTTCAAACTGGAGTTGGACCATTTAAGGCAGCTTCCAAAGAAGGTTCCCTGGCTGATGTTGAGGATACAGTTGCACTCACTGATGCATCACCTCTATCTTAGATGGGTCTCTTGCCCAGGCCATGATTTGGATTCAGACTTTGCCATTGTTGAGGGAAAAAAAAGTACCTCACGCCCAAATGCTCAAAGAGATGATCCACGTAATCAAGGAGAAGAGGAAATCCGACAAGGTACCTATTTAGTTATTATTTGGAAACTGGTTTTCATTGAAGCGTCTTCTGACAACCCATCACGACCCATCACTGTGCCTTCCAGGTTGGTGGAAGAGCTCGGCAAAGGTGCCTGCAATATTGCTTGGGGCAAGGTTGCAGGTTGCTTACGCTGAAGCGACTGTCCAGGGCGACGGTGATTTCTCTTGGGCAGGTGGGATTTTCTTTTGATGTTCTTGAGACAAGTTAGGCACAAGGGTTGTGTTGGACAGGATGCCCGGAAGTTCATCTTGGCTTGCCGCTTTTCATGCATAAACCATGACTTGGAGAGCGCCGCTGGTTTTCTTGGGGCCTATGACATGTCCAAAGCACAAGACCTGACAGCGGTGGGTATCTACAAATCTACCCGGCAGATCATCAAAAACCTTTGCTCCACTACTGGTCCAGCTCCACATTCAGTTCTTTGGCAGCTTCTTCATGTTAAAGAAACCTGTGTCACTTTAATCACCATGAGTTCATTCACTCAGCATGACCAACCTGAGGAAATCAAGCCACTGTCCTTTCCTGGTTTGATCAAAGGGATTGAAGACCATGTTGAACAGTATTGCACAGATGCAGCAACGGATGAGATGGTGGGTGGCGAGCTTCTCCAGAAGGCTTTTCCAAACCTACATGTTCGAAGCAAAGACACCACACATGCAACCAGAAGGAGCTGATATAATAATTGTTTGTTTAAATGAACTGAGGGTTTGATGTGACATGCTGTTCTTTGCCAACCTGCCCAGTGCCCAACAGCCTCCACCAGGATCGCAGCAAGATGCACAGCAGCGGATGACTTCCTGGCAGCAACGATGCGGGACTTTGTATGTGGAAGTCAAAGCCCATCAAGCCTTATCCAAAACAAACAAATCTTTGCTGTGAGATTCTCTCAATTTGTGAAAGAGGATAAGGGCTGGCATTGCTTCTTAGTTGCAGGGGATGCCAAAACAATAGGTTGACAGCGTACATGAACAAAGGTTCGCTTGAATTCATTCAAGAATGACCCATTTAATCAAGGTAAGAACTTGCGGGCTGCAAAACATCGATTTGAATCGTTGCAAAAACCCACAGGACGCATGGAGACTTGGAGTAAGGCAGCAATTCAATTTCTTGGGAATCCAAATTATTTGGGTTGTGAAGTTAGTTATCAAATGATTCATTGAAACCTTGCCAAAACCACAGAATCCTTGGTGCAAGGTCCTGCATATGATCCCAATGCTTCTCACGATGGAGCACATGGCCAGGGAACGGGCTGGAAAAGCTGCTAGACCAGAAAATGTAATGTTCTGTTGAACGGAAAGGTTTGAGCTATGTAGTCCAACAGCAGCAGGCACTTAAACTCTGATCCTAAGGCAGAGGGTGCTGCAGCAATGAACTTCTTGGAGAATAGCTTTTCCATGGAAAGGGCCTTGCCGCTTAAATATATTACTGTATCCTTCAGTCAAAACATAATAACCAATGTTTCCATCATGAGCCACCCCCGTTCTGGGCCTCACCAAGGAACTTGGCCGCAATCGCAGATGCACACGATGAAGCGTTCCTTCTAACAAGGCTTTGTGATGGGGAGTGCTCTCCGGATGAGCTTCATGGAGCGTTGTCAAGGCAGACCTGGGGTTTAGGGGTCATCCCTTGATTGATTTTTAATGGCATCCTTAATTGTTTTAAAGCCACCATGGGAAAACATGCCATGAATTTGACATTGCACTATTGACTTTTTTGTCATCTCGTTACTACCCTGCCAAGGTTCAAAACCAATATCAATGTGCTGTTTGAGAAGGGGCGTATCTTTACTACGGAAGGAACCTATGTGAAACATCTCTGTGATACCTTGGGCCAGAAAGGTATCATATTGATCTTGAGATCAAAACCTATGCACATTGGGGGGCGTGGTTGTATCAGTGCTGATATGAAAGAAAGGCTCTTGGCCAGGCCAGGGATAAACAGAAACTCTGTGTTTTTAGTTCAAGTTCAATGATGCTCAACAATGCCTCTAAAGCCAAGTCATTGGCAGGTTTACCAACTGGGCGTTCCTGGCAAACCAGATCATTGATGCGGAGTTTCCATCATATGGGGTGATGATGCGACTTTCCCAAGCTACAGATCTTCACATGTCAAAGAAACACCTCAAGATCCAGCCTGGCCGTTTGCCCTCCACCAACAATGCTGCAGTGAGGTCCCTGTGCACCGCTTGGAACATTGATGTTGCACTCTGGTCTCAATTCAATCACCAGTTCGGTTCAGTTCACTCCCCATTGAAACAAAAATCATATGGCTGATGACCGTTCAAAAGATAATTTAAAGGGGTTGCTTTGCACTTTCAGGATATGGCAAGAGTGGAGATGGCGACCCTTTTCCCTGTGGCCCAAGCCTTGGTGAAGAAGGAAGGCAAAAGCCAGGAGCAGGCCTGGAAATGTGCTTTGATTCGAGAACGCAAAATGCTGGGATCTAATGATGCCCTTGAAGCCTCCGGAAGTTTGCTGTCCCGATTGCTTGCATTCAACTTCACGACTTCAAGCGTTGAGAGGCTGTTTCTCGGTATTATTGTTAGACAGCTAAATTAAATCAATGGAGCAACTCACCAAATGAGACTGGACCTCACTCAGGTTCTCCCAGAGTCAGTGGATGAGAGGAACAAAGAAAGGTGAAGTGGGGAGGGATTATCTGAATGAAGAGCTCATGATATCTTATATGGACCCTGCAGATGAAAACAATGTTATCCTGGCGGCTCAATTAGAGTGGGCCTCTAGGTGGCAGTAAATGGTATGGAACACATGGTCATCATCATCTCAGAATTGAAATCCTTGGTGCAAAACCAGCTTGGTGTGAAGCTTTGGTTTTCACTTAGGCAAGGGTATATGGCAACATGCGTCAGGCAACACCACGGATTTCAATGAAGAAAAGGGCACAACCAAGTCATGGGACCGGCAATGAGACCGCTTGGCTGAAAAGGCGCCGGTGCCTTGTCAACAAGGTTGCTTCAGCCGGCTCGGACTTCCAGCCCAAGGCCTGCCAGCAGCTATCCAAGGAACTTTGGTGCTCCAAGCAAATTAAGGAAACTCAGCTTCAGGCTAGCAGAGATCATACCAACAGAAGCTTGGCTGTTCACAACTGGCTGTTTGTTAAACTGAGTTGGTTGGAATCATCTCAACCCAAACTTAATAATATCTATTTGAGGACTGGATGCCATGAATGATCGCCTCCTACCCATCAAGAACAAGTCCATGAGGAAAGATCTCGATGCCTACAATCAGAGTCGTAGGATCAAGCGGAAAGACTATTTCAAAAAGCGCATGGTCAGCCAAAGGCTCAGTTGCCTTTGACTTGGGGAATTGCAGTGCCTGTCTTCTTGGTTATAGTTGGGTTGCCAAGGGTCCCAGTGCAAGAAGCGAATCTTGCCTGCAAAGATTAAATTAAGGCCTTTTAAGACCCTTGGTGCTTGACATTTGGAAGGTCACCCAGCCAATTCAACAATGATCAGCAATCATTCCGACAAGGACCCAAAATGATTGAGCTTCGCAAGACCTCCTTCTATGTGTCAAATCCACGGGATTCTATCTTGAAGAAAGTTCAAGAAGTTGGGGGGAAGGCAGCTTGGACTTTAATTGTGAAGTTGTTGCATATTCTTTTCAAATTTCCTTGGACTCTGTTTTCAACTGTTGCTTCCAGGTGGTTGGGAATCGTGCCCTAGCAACTGTGGTGATTTCTGATTCTATGCCCCCGAATTGGATTGATCAGCTGGCAATGGTGCTCCGTGGTGGATCAGTGATGGAATCATCGTTGCTGCTGGATGGGAAGGGCGCTCTCATGACCTTCAAGGCTTGCCTGGCAAACCCAAAGTGGGTTCATGTCACAGAGGGCTTTAAGTGTCAGCACAAAGGAGCTTTTGATGTTATCCGAAGCTAGGCATTTGGTGTTTTGACTGTCTCCCATCCCTTGTGATATTCTCCTGGTGCCCCAACCGACCCATCCATCCATTGATTCATGCCTTTATTGCCACTGAGGAAGGGCAATCAAATTGCAAAGAAAACCTCGGCTGTGGAAGTTGTTGACATATGATGAGATGCTGGTCAAACACTTATTTGTTCCAAACTCATCCCAGTAAAAACAGGAGGGCTCTTATTGGATCAATCTATTCATGGGCAACTTCCTCACGTTCTCTATCAGAATCACTTCGTGGTTACTGCATCCATTTTTTCAACTCAGGCCAAAAAAGCTATCAAGAGCTATACCGCTTCCAGATTCTTATGCTTTGGAGTGGTTGGTGAGCTGAAGACCGATGACAAGGCCTCCAGGGCTTGAGGGGGATCTGGATATGTGGGATCAATGTTTAAATCAAACAAATCACCAAAAACTTTTGGCAGGTTCAAAAACTAATTGCGATGAAAGTGAAAGTGCTGACCATCAAGAATGTTCTCTCGGAGCTCTCTCAGCTTGTGCCTGAGAGCACCCTTCGTGGTGCTTGCGGGGGTTGGTAGGTATGTGGATCCTTTAGTTTTCATTGAAGGAGGGAACAGACCTTCAGCATCATTGTCGTGACCGCCAAAGGGAAAAGACAGTTTCCAAGAATGCTTCAGTCACAACATGTTAAGGTAGTAACTGCTGTAGCAGCCTGCGAATTTCGCAACGCCTTACAGAGGTCACTAGCGGTAGTGAAGCTTGTAGCAAAAATCCACTTTCGCTGGGGCAGAGCAGTTGTTGTGTTTGGGGGGCTCCCCAAAATCTTACAACATAGTTTAAGATGTGCCCCGGCGAAAGCCAAATCTCACTACAGAGCTCACTACCGGTAGTGAGTGTTGTAAGAGCTTGTGAATTTCGCAAGCTCTTACAACACTGACTTCTCTAAATACACTTGCCCATCCTGGTATTTTTCTGAAATCATCCGTGTGAACAAGGCTGCTCAGGCTCACTCAGATGGCTAGAGTCAATTGGAGTGGCTTCAAATCACAATGGGCCCCAGGCTCAGGGTCAGGATGCCTAGACTACTGTAGACTTACGGAGGGAGCCTCGCTAACACCTGAGCTGACCAAATCGCTATCGCTAACGTTAGTGAAGTTGTAAGCGATCTCGCTAACACGGGTCCTGATTTCATCGCTCACACCGGCCCGTTCCAAGCAAGCTGCAATGGGGAAGCGAGCTTCCTCCGCGTCTTCAGTTGCCTCAAAGGGTAGTGGGGCACTGGGACTGGATGAAAGCACGGCAAAGGTCTTCAATTCTGGGGCTGCATCTCAGTCAACATAGAAGTTCAATATGTTTGATTGTTGGGAGCTTGAAGCCATCATGCCAATTACCATGTATATTTTTAATTTTGTGAATGATGCATTGAACTTCTCAGGAGTGGAACTCTGATTTGCAGACCCAGTTCAAACAAGGATGTAAAGCACTCTTGGAGTACTGGCCTGACATCCTTAGTGCTGACCCGCTACTGGTTCGTGAAGGGGGCGTGGAGGCTGGGATCAAAGTCTAGCAGTGGTCAACTTGGCTTTGTATTCTTTAATCAGCATCTTCAGGCCCCTTTCAATGCAACCCACTATGGAAATGCAATGGCGGTGGATGAGGGGAGCTCGCCTGACACCATCCGGCGCTACAAGTGCGGCCAGAACTTTTTCAAGCATAACCTTCTATGGAATGCTAGTCTGGGAGTCTCTTGCTTGAAGATTCAGCATGCCTCCAAATAATAGATTTGTAACCAGTTTGGATTGACCAAGACTCCTGTTCGCCGATCAACAGTGAACAAGCTCGTGGAACACCACTTCCAACAGCCCGGCCATTATCCTGGAGCTATCAAATGCTATCTCCAGAATCTTGGCTTCACCTCAATAAAATAGTTTGTGCGTTGAAAGTTGAATAGATGGTTGAATCATGCAACATCTGATCAGGATGGGGACCGGGCCTGATCACCTGGTGAAGCACAAAGAAGCTGAAGACTCATTGGAGAACTTCCCGTATGTCTACCTGTTGTCCCCCCAGGAGATGGATTGGGCTTTTGTCCTTGCAGCGCACCGTGACATCGGAGATGAACAAAAGATGGAGCAGTGGCGAAAGCAACTGGGATCTAAATCTAGAAGCCCCAACAGTTTCTTCCTCCAAGAAGTGCTACTTGGGTCAGTTGGCCTTTCTTGGTGGGTTGTCAAATGGTCCATCGATGCCTTGCGGATTGCCTTAATTTAATGATGGACTGGTTAAAACTTTAGATTTCACTTGGCACATGTTCAGAATTGAATGTAATGACCCAAGACACTTCACGCACCAATATAGGCCAATCGGTGAAGTCGGTGTCCATCTTTTGCCAGAGAATCTCAAGAAGATTCTTTTGCGCCAAGATCGCTGGGCAGGTAGTGCTCTGCAAAGCCCTGACCGCAAGCTTCTCGGAGGACAACCAACCATGTTTGAAGCCATCCTGCCTCAGTGTCAGCTTGGGGGGTAACAAGTGTTGTTGATACATGAACTTCATTGACTACGATGTTTTTATTGTTTCTTTTTATTGTAGAAGAGTCACACGGCAATGAAGCACCAGCGGATTCCATCAGGGCTTTTTCCTTTTTGTATCAAAATCTGGAATTTGCTCCAGTGACTGAAAGCACCTCCGTGGTTCTCTTCGTTCGCTTCGAGAAGAAGCTTTGACAGGACTGGATCACACAATACCTTGGATTTTCGTCGGGCACCAAAGTCAAAGTTGGGATGGGAGGGCAAAGGGTTGGCCATGCCAAGGCACCCTCTCCCCCATAGTGCAGGCTGTGTCGATAAAGCTAGCCGACACCTGAGCATGCAGGTTATATTTGATTAATGATTATTTGTTGAAACTGTGTGTGTGTGTTAATTTTGAGTAGTACCAAGTGGCTGCATCATCTGGATTGGCCCACTGAATGTGCTTGTCATAGAGGTTCGCAAGTTGAGCGCTTGACAATTTCCCAACGGTCTCCTCCAACTTTGATTTGTAGTTCAATACATTGTACATGGTCTGGATGGGAGAGTAGCTTAAGGTCACACCATGAAGCTCGATGGTTTGGCGTTCTTGCAGGGCCATGAGACTGAGCCTCAGCCAAACCCCACGTTGGCAGTTCATTGAAGTCACTTTGACTGAACTTTAATTCATTCTTGCACTTGTTGGAAAAACTAATTGCTATTTTAACCCAATGGTGATAAACCCAGGAATGCATCTTTGCCAGCAACTTTTGGTCAGACTTTATCAGTCTGGTCAAAAATCGACGTTGCATAGCGGACTACTTGAGCACACCAAGCTTCAAGCAGGAGATTCAGCACATCACGGAAGACTATGGCTTGGAGGCCAAAGAGAGGAAAAAACAACAAAAAAAAGAAGGCCAGGGCATGCAAGCAGCGGAGGAGGTTCCTGAACATGAGGAGGAGGATGGTTCCGAGCAGGAGGCAGAGAAGGAAGAGGAGCAGAAGTTTGCCCACATGGCCTTGGTGGAGCCGGTAGACCTCCCGACTGGAAAGTCGGAAAAGATCATGAAGCTAAAGGAGAAGATCCTACATTTCAAGAAGGCAGCCCAAAGAAAGGTTATTTGGCAATTGACTGTCATCATTACATTATTGAAAGATTGATTATTCTTAGATTTTAGGGGTTGCACCATCTACTTTTTGCAAGTCTTCTTTTTGCAGGCTCACTTGCAGGTCTGTTTGACATCTAAGGTCATGACCACCGTGAAGCTGATCGTGGAGCCGGCTACAGAAGACCAATTGACTGATCTGTTTGTGGCATCGTTCATGGCCGATTACAAAGATGAGAAGAGTCTATGTGCATTTATCTCGTTGAAACTCACTTCTCTTCATGGCTTGTTTTAGAAATGCCAGTCATCAATGATGTTCACCACAGCTTATTTTCAACCAAGGAAGGTCCATCACTCAGGAGAGGAAGCATACAGTACATCTTTGCTGGGACACTTCTTCGACAGCAAGAAGTGCTCAGAAGCTGCTTCCTCTCCTCACCTGCGGCCTCCGCCTCTGAAGGACAACAGGCTGAACAAGTTGCTCAATGCCATCGTGTTCCCTGGCTCATTCACCATTTTTTGCAGGGCACTTATATTATGCAAAATGACCTCCTAACAACCAAGGCGAACCCGGTTTGCTGAAAATGCAGATGGTGCACCGACATGGAATGAATCCGATGTATTCTTCATGAATGATGGAGGGCGACAAGGAAGGGTCCACATGTTTTTTTTTCAGCTAAGCCATTAGGTTCATTACATCCACTGGTTTTTCAGGCAACCGGAGCCAGTTGATCAATCTTCGACGCGATGACCAGCCAATACAAAAGACTGAAAGGATTCTCACAGTGGTGTATGATGAGGCATCACTGATGAAGAGAAAGGATCCTTGACCATATTTTTAATGCCTCACAACTTACTTCCTGAGTCATGGGTGTTGTCACACTTTTTCACCAAACCCATTTTTCACAAATCATGTCTCAGGAGAGGGTGAAAGGTGTGGTTTCACTCGTGAAACAGTGCGAGAATATCTACATGCTCATGGCCCCGACCAGCTGCAAAGTGATCAGAAAGAGCAGGCTTGACATGGAAGAGTTTGTGCTGTTCTTTTTGATCCAGTATGTTACCAGTATGCTTGTCAACAGGTGCCACTATCCAGGATCCAACCGTGGTGACACCATTTATGGTGTCGTCATGCCGAGCTTCGATGACAAGAAGTGCTGGAAACTGCTGCTTAGCGTTAGCTTTCTGTCATCTCATTCCTCAATTCAACTAGTAAACTACATTGCCAATGGTGTATCTTAAACTTAATCACACTGGACTTCAAGCCGATCAAGGAGCGTCAAGGACAAACGATTGCTCTATGACAAGCACCGCATTGCAGTGGGCGGTGCTTGCCCGGAAGGTGACACCGGTGGAGGTGGGAAAAGGATTGAACCATTCTTCGTTCATTCAGGCGTTTCTTAATTTTGTATGTTTTGAGTGGTGGTGTGACAGGTCGAAAGAGTGACACAACGGTGGAGCCGGTATTTTTCCATGCTGGTCCATACAATCTTGACGATGAACTTGTTGCTTCCCATGCCATCGGTGCCATAAACGATCTGACCCCTGGCTCCTCAGCTACATTTGTTTAAATCATGTCTGGCTGACTGGGTTAGTGTTTTTTAAATGCTTGATTTAACATTTAGGCTGTGGCAACCTTGCGATGATTGCAATCCGCCGCAATTTGCCATATATCGGCCTCTGTTTTACAGAGAAGCATGCTCCTTGATTTGGGAGATGTTTGCATCATACTGATTTGAAATTAACACAAGGTCAGGTGATTGTAATCACATCTGAGGTCGATGAACTCACAGCACGGCTGGAATCTTTGGCCTTTGCTTCTATGCAGGATGCCAGGGATCCCCTCCACTCCCCCCGAGCTCGTGAAGGTCATTGCTGATCTCAAGAAGCTGGACAAGAACAACAAGGATGGCAATGATGAAGATGATCAAGACGGTCCGGAGGATGAGGAATTGGAGGAAGATGCAGAGGTTGAAGAAGCTGAGAAGCCGGAGGAGGAAAAGGAACCAGAGGAAGAGTTGCCAGAAGTGGTGTTCGAGGATGATGATGATCAGGGGACACCCAAATTCCTGGATGATGAGGACCAGGACCAGTCGAGGGCATCATGGATCCCACGCCTAAACCAAAGGCAAAAGCAAAGGCGAAGGCCAAAGCTAAAGGCAGGGCATCCGCCAAAGCGAAGGGCAAGAAAGGTGAGGAGCATCAACCTGAAAAGAAGCCAAGGAAGCCGAGGAAGAAGAAGGGTGAGACAGCCGAGGAAGGTGAACCACTTGAGGTGAAGCCCAAAGCCAAAGCAAAGTCAAGGGGCAAGAGAGTAAAGGAAGCAGCACCGCAGGATCCAAGTCTTTATTAAACAAGATTTTCAATTCTTTAGCCTAAGCCGTATTAAACCATTTATTAAGTACCATGTTTCTGGACTCTTGGAAGCCTCCTCGTCTTCCCCCCCACAGATCATGCTTCCCAGGATGAGCCTGGTGGATCAGCAGCTTCAAAGCTGCGGAAGATGGTGGGGGTCGAGTGACCTGAGCGGCATGCGGCATTGAAGGGCCGGCCAACCAGTGGTGGTGGGTTGAGTGAGCTCCTTTTAAAGAATGTTTCCATTGTTGGATTCAAAGTTCAACTCAACCAATTCAACAATTTTGACATGTGAAAGACTATCTGGTTCATTACTCAATGTTGAAAATAAAACTATAGATATGTCCGATTCACTCAAGGGGTCACTGGTGGCCAGTCGGTTTTTGCTTGCACCATGACATGTCTGTGACGTTGGGTGCAGTTGCATGGGAGCTCTCAGGAGGGAGTCTGACCTTCAAAGCAACAAACCATGAAAAGACACTGTGCAAGAGTCCATGTGAGTCAGATTCCTGGCTGGCCTCTCACAATCTTAGTCTTAGAAGCCACTCGTCGGTGAGAGCACCGATTGATGATCATCATCGAAGGTTCCCAGAAAAATCTCAATCGTCTCACTCGCCGTACTGACTTGAACTTGTGGTACCATGCTGGTTGAGCAGCACTATGGATTGATGACACCGTCTATGTTCAAATCAGCGTGGGGGCTCTGGAGGTCGTGCAGACCTCATGGGCTTCATGGGCCACTGCTTTGTGTGAAGCATTTTTGCAAGGACAATTAATAAACATATAGCATGTCACCAGGCAGTACCACGGATGTGTATGAAGAAAACGAAACAACCAAGTCCGCGCTGGTGTCACGGCCATGCCAATGAAAATCAAGATCGGATCAGACTTTTCTGGATTAGAATGTTTGAGCTGGGCTCTCACGATGCTTGGTGGTGCCATTCAACTTGAACTATAATGATCATGGAAGTGTTTCAAATGACACCCCAACCAACTGCCCATCATCTGAGGAAATCTAAGATCCCGTACAGCTTGGAGTTCTTGAGCGAGAAGGACAATGCCTTGAGGCTGATGGCTGGACGGGTCCATTCCCCCAAGGTTGTGTTCAGTGACTCTTGGATTCAGGGATGTTCAACATTTTAACTTTGGAACATGTATTTTTCAGGGACACCTCAACACTTTACTTTGGTTCTGAGCTTTAACTGACCAAGGATGCTACAAAAAGGAATGTCAACAAAATGCCCAGGGTGCATCTCTATGGAGCAGGGCCGCCATGTCAAGGTGTGTCTGTGGCTGGCAAAAAACGAGGTCTGGAATCTTGCTTGAACCCTTGCACGATGTGTTCACAAGTTGTTCAGGGATTGGTGCCATTATGCCAATTAAGCATCTAAGGAAGACCCACGTACAGGATGCATGGTGGCATGCTTTGATTATATCAAGGCCAAGCGGCCAGAAGCAGCATTGGTGGAGCAGGTCCCACATGTGGTTCGCAACAAGAAGCTGAAAAGGTCCATCTATGACAAGTGGATCACAACGTCCCTGGACTTAAATTTTAAACATGGGTAGTAAGTATCTAACCCCTCAGGAACCATTCTATTAGTCTGAGGCTCAAGGGGATCAAAGAAGCTGATGGTACACCATACTATGACATCCATCCTGCAATTCTCAATGCGGCTGAGTCTGGTCTTTTAAGAAGGGTTTCTTGGTTGTGGTGTGAAACCATGAACTAATTAGTTGCTTGTGTGTTCAACTTTCAACCCAGGACTTTGGAATGGCCCAATCACGCCGACGATTGTTTCTGGTGGCGCTCAGGAAGAAGAACAAGAAGAAACTTGGTGTCAACAAACAGATCAACAGATCTTTTTTGAAAACTGTTGAATCAAGGAAGTCATTCAAGTGGCCAAAGTTTTCATCCAAGCGAACTTCATTTCGATCGCTCTTATGTCGAACCTTTGGAAAGAAGAATGCCCGCAGTCTCCAGGCTAAACTCTTATTGCAAATCCAGGCTTGTTGTGAATTCTTTGCCCCAAGTTTAATTTAGGTGCCTAGCTTGATTCAGGTGCCCTTTCAAAGCATGCATCCAAAATGCTCAAGATTGGTGAGCGGAGGATTGCCAAGCTGGGCGGTGATCCTAAGAAGCAAGTGTGGTCTTTAACTTAGTTGGTCAACCAATGACAAGAAGTCCACCTTGTGAACAATAATTGTTTGGGACTACCAACTGTCTTTCAATCTCCTATTGTGTCTTACTTGAGGCTGGTGGACATTGGTGCATCGGTGAAGTTCCAGTGCAAGCCCAAAAGGGACATTGCTCCATGTCTCACGAGGACGAGGGCGAGTTCAGGTGGATTCTGGCTCACCCGTTTGGAGCGTCCCTTGAATGCTGTAGCTCCCTGGCCTGCCACTTCATTTTGTCATTTTGCTTAAGCCCAACGCACCTCTTGTTCATCCACAGGTGATTTATTGGATGTCTTTCATTTTGCATGTTGAAAACTTAAGGAGTGCCTTCGGCTCATGGGTCTGCCGGATGATTTGGCGGCGTGCGCCAAAGAGATGGACATCTCTTCTGCGAAACTTGGTTGGCTTTGAGTTCAAGTTGCTTGTCACGTTCAATTTGCCAATATTGGCCACTGATTGAATGTCAGTTGAGGAAGCTGATGGGTGCTTGTGGCAACGCGTGGCCGGTGGCATTGGTAAGCAAGATCGTTGAGGGGATCCAGGATGCGATGGGGTGGCCAAAGGGCCAGTGATGATTTGATGGAAGTATGATGGAAAATGGGTGTGCTGAGATTTGAAAGGGCACCTGCTCCAACATCCACCCTTCCCACAGACCCTGTGAAACGAAGTCCCATCTCTCTTGAATCTTGGCTGCCAGGCGGTGCCGCCAGCAGCGCCGCAGTGGCTCTTGCTGTGGCTGCTGCTGCCGCGGCTGTCGTCGTGGTGGTGGTGGCTGGGGTGGGGTTTTCCCCAGTATTTTTTCTCCATCAACTATTTTACTACCATAACAACGCCTAATATACGCTCCAACAATTGAAGAGGATGGCATACGATGGCATAGCCCCTGGAAGACCATCTATCCCAGCATGCTTCGGAGAAGCTCCTGCAGGATCCAGCTGCATCATACGTACTTTATGTTTACATAGTAGCGATGCCAGGAGACCCCCTGGAAAAATCCTGGAAATACAAGTCATAGTGAAAACAAAGAACTGGACAAAACCCAGCCTCAAGACCTTTCAAGGTTCAAAAGACTCAAGGCCCATCATGAGTTTGATCTTCGTTTCAAGTGTCCACTTTGCCGGAACAACTCAACGCACCCGGCATGCCAATCTCCCGGACAAAGGAACACGGGGGCTTAGTTACCCAATGCCTTCCAATACGACCGGCGTCTCGGAGTCGCCGCACGTCACGGGGCCGCCGGGTCGCGGCTCTTCTCCACGGATCCGTACCTGCCAACGGAGCCGGGAGCCGGCGAAGGAATCGATGAGAGAACGAGAGATGCAGCAGGTCCAAAACACATTGGCCCTGCCAAACTCTTCATGGAATTATATGGAATTGACATATGATGAAATATAGTAGACATAGTAACATAGTACATATGATGGAATGTACAGTATATACTGTAATACATGAGCCCCTGAAGCCACCCATTGTCTACGATTGATGCTCACTTGCTAGGATCCCTCTCAGAACAATAACGCTCTGCGAAAAGGGCCCAGTTGACGAATTTCGAGTTCCGCCAACTTCTCTCGCCTCACTTCTGCCATGGCAGTTTTTGTGTCTACCACGTGTGCAAACAAGCCTGATGAAACCAAAGACCAAAGTAGTCACCGGTCCAAAGGGTAGCATCTGTTTCCTTCTGGATTTCCTTCTGTTTCCTTGTTTTCCAAAAATTGTTTTTGGATGTTTTTGGGTGTTAAAACATTGAACCTAGCCGGACCAATGACGGATACCGTTCTGGACCTGGATGCTCAGCATCGTCAGTTGAGCATGAAACGTCCATGACTGGTGTAAACTGTAAACACTTACGTAGTAACTTACTGGTGTATACCTCGAAAAGGAATGAAAAGGGTAGGCCAGGTGGAGGAAACAACCTAAGAAACCCATTTGTTTGGATCCAACTACCTTAAAGAACGACCTGGTCGTTCGAGCCATTTCACCGAAGCAGCGGTGATCTGATGAACGTGTCCTTCGTTCCCCCCTCTAACCGACGGTCTGTCCATCTGGGGGACCCGAACTCACTGGATGTCGCGACCGTAATAGTCCACCTGTTGCAAGTTCGGCGTTCGAGGAACTGCATGACCAGCATGTCTGGCCCCCCCCAAAGCCCTGACTGAGCCAAAGATGTTCCTCAGCTGAACTTCTTTAGAACTGTTGCCTGGTGCAAAACACCTTCTCCCCGGTCCCCCAGACACGACCTGTATGGGACTGGCGGACTGCCGCCCCCAGAGTCTAACCCCCCCTGGCACCACCCCGGTATGTAGCGTATGTAGCGGTTCTGTGGGACTGGGGGGCCCGGGTGCCAGGGTCGGGTCCAGTCATACCGAACCTGAGGAGGTACGACAGGTGTAGGGGCAGTGTCTGGGTACTGATACGACTCTGATGATCGGAAACGACCGGAGATGCGATGCAGACCACTGGGAAGCTGGGATGTAAGTGTCAGCATGTTAAACCATGAATTGTTTCCTGTTGTGCTGTGTCGGGACGGGTGTCCAAGCCTTTTCAGGTCAAATGGTCCTTACAAACCAAACACCGCTTCTCAATGCTTCTCAAATAGGATGGGGGCCTGGGCAAGTGCCCTTTTCGTTGAAGAAGTGCTGGGACGCTGGACGCACCAACTCATGACCAAACAAACATGAACAAAAAACCTTTGTGCGGCTCAGGAGCACTACACTCCGACGAACACATCACATGGAAGTGGAAAACACCCTGTTTGAAAAGGAAAGTAGTCTTCCAAGAGGTCATTTTCCACTTCCATGTTAGTGAGTCAGAGGGTATCTCCAGGGGCTGGACGCTCCCAGAAGGCTTTCAGACCGCTTTTTCGCTCCCAGAGCGCCCTGCGGCTCTTCACGGGGCCCACGGGGGCCTTGAAGGCCTCCTGGAACTGTTCTGCCTCGCCCGGGCTGCCCGAGACGCGCAAGGATGGGGATGGGGAGCTCCGGAGATGAGAAGTTGAGGGATGGGCAAGGATGGGTCCCTATGGTGGCGCAGGATGGGGATGCTTTTTGGGCATTTTGGGGCTGTTCAACGTCTGTCGCGACATGAAAACTCGTTCAGTGGAAAACACAATCCCGAGCACCTATTTAAAAAGCCTCCCCAACTTAAAAAAAACACCACGTCCGAAGCCCTAAATTCGGCTCATATTTGTTTTTAAGTTGCCGCCCTTTCAAGCCGCTACTAAACTACCAACATGGTCGATTTTGGGGGTAGTGTCTTCTATTGGGTTCCAAACATCACCTTTCGAAAGCTTTGGTTGTTAGTCTAATGAAGAATCCGTATTCTAATAAAGGTTTTTGTAGGGGAAAAGGAAGACCCTTCGATCTGGAGGTTTTTTGAATTTGTGATACGAGTTTAACGTATTTTATGATATTTTAAAACTTTTCTGGATAACTTTTCGGTTTTGAAGCTCTTCCCAGGTGACCCTATTTTGGACCCCGATTTCAGGGACCCCCTATTCCAAAAAATGCGACCGAGTTTCTCTTAATAGGGGGGCCCCCGTGTTTTTTTAATAGGTGGACAGGATTACAACAGCTGTTGAACGCTTTTGAGGAATGGAATGATGTGAAGCTCTGAAGAATCATGTTGGTTCCCTTCATGGGGTCGTGATCTTTAAGACTTTAAGAGGACGCATGAACACATCAGTCAGTGTGAGATAGTGTGAGGGTGGAAAATATACGTCTCTTCCTCGAAGTCTGGGTGGTTGCGATGGGGTCCGCATGGAGGGAAGTGGAGGTGGTTGGCACCATTTTCCTCACATCCCGCAGGCGGATCAAACATGATCAAACCACTGCCACTTCAGGGCTTGCTGAAGCTGCTGAAGGTGCAAACGGCAGTGTAGAACACCGAGTCACGTAATGGTTCCAAAGCCTCACTTCCCAAGACCTCCGAAGACGGTCCTCATGTGCTGGGACGATCCTCCCCTCTTCGGAACATATGGTAGGTTGGGAAACATGGGATAGTGACACTATAATAGTGTATACGCGGTGCAAAAGTCACTGTACGGAGATGATTCCATAAATAGAGTGTCTGGGAATGTGCATCCGGCCTAAACTGGCGACACATCTCCCCAACTCTTTCTTGCAAACTCCAGAGCACAGTCTCCGCAAAAGCCTGGATTGGAACAATGCCTCTGCCTCAGCTGAATTCAACACTAGTACTGTATCCCTAGGGCTCCACCCACCTCCTGAGATGGTTGGGGTGACTCTAACCTCCGAACCGGATCTGCGCCAGGAGCCCCGCGGCTCCGTAGACGTTCCTACTGCCCGAAGTCTCCGCCGTCCGGGAGCGCGGAGCGCGCCTCGTCCGGCTCCCACTCGTCGAAGTTCATGAGACCCTCGAAGTCGCTGTCGCCGAACCTGGCGCGTCACGCAGGGTGCGTCGTGGCGCGGCGGCGCGGCGTGGTGCGCGAGAAGAGATGGAACGCCTTCCGTTCCGGGAAAGGGTGGGGTCAAAGGTGTGGAGAAGGCTACGAGGTAAAGTCCCAGAAATGGAGGGTTATATTGGGTCGCTTTGGCCGCTTCGAACCAAGAGTGAATGGCAACCAAAAAACTAAACGCTAGCATTAGCATGGCTCTCTTGCTTGATGCACACATGCACACACATCGTCATAAGCCATGCCGGCTGCGACTCGTCGAAGCTTGAAGCGCCCACCTGGATATCAACGGCGTGGCAAACCCACGGAGATCCATGGGGGGGGCTGAGGTTTCCATGAGTGTTCCAACTACAGAGGTCTCAGAGTTTAGATTGGCACTGGCACCCTAAGGTGCCTTTTAATCCTTTTGGAATCTTTTTTGTATATTTTTGTATAGGGGATCCATGGAGATCCAAATAAACCACCAAACTTGAGGATGGCATGCCATCTACTCTCAATCCACGAATGGATTGTTTCGCTCGTCCAACCCCCCTAAAGACGCTGGTTTTTAATGTCAACATCTAGGGATCTGACCATTAGCAGTCCCTGCTGTTTTTGCTGATCCCACACTCCATGTATGGAGTATAGCCCCAAATTGATCCCTCCAAACCCCCAGAATGTACATCAAGATGCCATAAATTGATGGAGTGCCTGAGGTTTTTCAGTTCAATACCTTTCTGTGCCGAAATGTCTATTCCATTCTATTCCCATCCACCCCCCCAATCCGTTCGAGCCCTTCATCAAGCCGGTCTTCAGCCCGGTTCAGCCAGTCCAGTCCGTCTCTCCCGGCCCCTCAGAGGGCCTTTTTTCTCATCAGGCGAGTGAGGTGCGAGTAGTTGTTGGTGATATGTTCCTCTGTTCCGCAGCAAATCGGGAGCAATCTGGAGGCAGGAGTCTCATGATGACGGTTTTCCCATGTTCCAATATCAAAACACAAGCCATCAAAGGCAAACCTGTGTTGAAAAGGGACCAAACATAGAGATTCGCCAGGCAGGGGAGGGTCATCTTCAGTTCTGTGCAGTTCAAGGTTTCAGGTGCTACGGCTGCGTGGCGCGTAGTGTCGAATTTGTTCATCATCTTGGAATCGAGTTTGTCCATGACTGGATGAATCCAGTCATGAGATTTGGCTGTTGGTCAAGACCCGGACCCCTAATCCTTGGTAGGTTGACCTCCTTGGTGGTAAATTCTGTTCATTTGCAGAGGTCCCAGACTAGGTCCCAGGTACTATCTGCGAACAGCCTGGAAAAACCCATCCCTGAAAGGCGACGATGGGCGGTTTGGCCGGCAAAACAGAACAGGGGGGCGACGATGCAAATTGATGCGAAGTGCATGTTCCCGGTTTGAACCGGAAGAAAAAAAAGGAACGCCCAAGAAGCGGTCGCCAACAGGGACGCCACAGAAGAAGACACATTTTGAAATTGACCAAGAAGCGGTCTGACATCTAGTTTCCTTTAAAGTGAAAGGATCATTCACTCACTGATCCTCCATGATCCTCCATTGTCTCATGAGTACAGGGCACGGACTACGTACTTGTACTTGTTTCATTCTTCTCCCCACTGGATAACCAGTGGATCATGATCCTACGTACTATACTTCTCCTATTCTTCTCCCCAATGGTGGAAAAACAACAACAACTTTCGTCCGCTAACCCAAAACCGGGTTGATCCCCAGATCCCCCTGCTCCACCGATCCCAGATTCCCAGATCCAGCTCGGCCCTGGCGCGGCCTGCCACTTCATGGGCGGCACGTCAGGGTGCGGCACGGCGCTGTAGTTCACCGTCTCGATGCCCACGGTGCCGTCCGGCGCCCTCACACGGCACGGCGGCTGTTCGGTCCATGCGGTCCATGGGACTGCCATACCCAGACACGACCTGTCTGGGACTGCCAGTCCGGACTGCCGAGTGGCACGGCCAGGGGTGGTTGACTGGGGGTCTGTCTGGGGCATCTATGGCAGTCCCAGACAGGTCGCGTCTGGGAGAACATCACTGGGCCAACACCACCGGCGTGACACAGGTGCACCGGCACTGGTTCTGTCGTTTTTTTGGTGTTTGGCCTCATGCACTACACTCCCGAAAACTAACATAGACCCTGACAATGGCCCCCTGGAAGAGTGTTTTCCTCTACCAACCTGTGGTTTTCAGGGTCCATGTTAGTCTTCCAGGGTGTAAAATGGTTCAGGCAGTCTCTTCAAAAGTTGATCAAATGAGTTCCACCCATGTTTTCTCCTCGCCTCACCCATTTGTTGTTAGAGGTCTCAGCAAGCGAATTAAAACGTGACGCCATAAACCCTCGGATCAAAACCATCAGGTGTCAATTCATGCGAAAGTGTGAGCATTGTGATCGCTTCGTGTCCTCTTCGCCACTCATCCAAACGCAATTGTGTGTTCTATTCGCTTCCATGTGTGCATCAAAACGATGTGCACTTCCTTGTACAGTCGACAACCGCTACCGGTCTTATGGTCAAGGGGCCGGGTTGGGATGCAAAGTCTGCAAGTGAGTGTTCCAGTATTAAGCCGTAGCCCATTTAGAATCACCCCATTATGATCTACATTTATCTCCCTCATCTTCACACATTGAATACAACACTTTTGGGAGGGTTTTGCCTTCTCAGGATGAACATGAGGCTGAAGATGGGGTTGAATTAACATGAATAGGAAGGGTGAAGCTGAGGAGGGGGATGACTTGTCAAAACCAAGTTGGATAAAGTGGGAAGGTGGATATTGGGTATCAGTATGTAGTGGCAAGAGCATGCAAGAGCAGGAAACATTTTTGCTGAGAAGTACTGTAATGGAATACTGTTAAGTGTTTGTTCATGACTCATGACGCGTTTGTAACGTAACATGTTCATGTTCATGACTGTTTGTTCGTAACATATTCATAATTCATTCCTGTCAAATCACATTCCTTTACAATGTATATTAATGCTTTTTAGTGAATAATGATAGCGACATATTGTTCATCGCTTCATATATAGTTTCATAATTGTTTGTATCCCCTTGGAGCCGTTTAGCCTGCCAGCAGGGCTGAACCCTGGTCGCTCCTACAAGGGGCAAAGGAAAGAACAGACAAAGAAGCAATAAGAAACCTCATGTTCATTCGGATACACTTGGGTCTAAGATGGTCTAAGTTCACCCAGCATCCCCACATCTCACCCACAATCTGCGTTCAAGTTCCAATTTTCTGGGCAAACCCAAGCTCAGCCTCAACCCCCACATCACCACACTAAGCTTCCAACGCTTCCCACGACCACTCACCCCGTCTCCAGCGTCGTTCCGGACCGCCGGCCCCGGACCCGCTCTGCTCCGCCGCGCCTGGTCAATTTCAAGAAAGCGCCTTTGTTGTTCCCGGTGTCCAAATAGTTTGGAGCCTGCTTCAGAACCCGGAAGCTGGAGTTCTTGGAGGGGAGGGGAAAACAAACACGCCCACGGCACGGTCTGTGATTGCGTGGTGTATGGAAGGAGATCTTTCTCTATAACACATCAGAAGTCTACAGCCACACTCTCAAGTGGTCAATTCTTTAAGAATCAAAGCCGGGTCTTCCGACACTTGCATGCCGTTTTTGCGGAATGATCTGTGCTCTATGCGGTAGTGACAGGACTACCATGGAGTAAAGATGAGCAAAGAATGAATCTGGAACAGGTCCAAACCCTCCCATCATTCGTCTCGTCGGACACACCCGCGGACGAGCCAGCCCCATTTGGACCGTCGACTGCGAGAAGCTCGTTCCAAGCTCGCTCGCAGCTCCATCGCAGCTCCCATCACGAGGCTGCCGAGTTCTTGACCGGGTGGGGTGGTGGCCTACTCCCCTGACATAAGCATGGAAGAGATGGAAGTGGAACTTCCACCTGTTTTCACTGTTTGTGGCGAAGAACAACCGACACAACGAGTCACAACAAGGGCCCTGGGCCAGGACAAGTGTCCACTTCCATGGAGGGCCCTTTCACGGAGTGTCTGGCTCTCCAACCGCCGTGCTTCGACGCCTTTGACGCCGCGGCACGACGCGTGGTTTGCACGACGCCCGGTTCGACACAGGCATCTCGGGAAGCCCCACGCTGAAGACACTCAGGAGCTGCTTGTGATCCCACCTGGCACATGGGGCTGAAGCCAAAGTCGCAGCGGGCGGAAGCCAAAACAAGAGGCGCTCCGAATCCAACATGGAAGGTGGATCAACCCCTGTTTTATAGGGCTCCAAGTACCGTTTAAGAAGGCGTTTAGGGTGGGTTTAGAGGATCTTAAATACCTTCTGAAGCACTTGGAGCCCTAGGGCGTGTGTAAAGGAGAATAGGTCTAACATGGTCTAACCATGGGGCGTGTTTTTTCGCATCACCCTCTTGGTTGGATCCAGCCAACGGTCAGCACCAGCCAGACCACGAGAAACCACACGAGGCCCAAACCATTGTTTCGGCTATCCTTTGACTAATTTGCTTGTGGTTTTGCTCTTGATTGGAACACTGAGCACAATCAAGAGCACAAAAGAACACAAGGGAGCAGACCAAAAAACAAAAAAAAACACGCAATTCAGGGCACAACGAAACACGGAAAACATCAAATTCTGGAGCAGCAAAAAAATACAGTAATTGAATCGACAGCTCACAATATGCACAAATGTATAGAAATCATTACAAATCTAGGGCACATTAGGCGCATTAGGGCACCAAAAATGCCTGAAGAAAACACACAACAAATTCATGAGTCGTTTTCTGGCAAGTGGTAGTTGTGCTTCTTCGGGTGTATGAGTTTGAAAAGGTTATACTCCCTGAAACAGTTCAAATCCGAATACCACTTCATGGCGTGAACTTCACTTCCTAGGGCAGTTGGAGGGAGGGTAATGGATGGTGAAACGGTTAAAACATGTTAAAACACACATTTGGCTTTTCTGTCAATGGCTAGGGGTACCCCCCCAACCATTGGTTTATAATGAGAATCCCTACTGAAATGGTGGTTATTGGGGGTACCCCTAGCCATTGACCCACCTGCCCAACTCCGGGGCCTGAAGCCGTCGGCCTTCACCTGAACACGCAACAAGCGGACGCAAAAAGAGATACCCCAAAAGCGGAGTCCTTAAATGAAGATATGGTGAACCGCGCAAACAAGAGAACACCAAAAGCGAACATGTTTCAAGAATTTTCAAGAGTCGTATTTCCGTATTCGCCCACCCCTTTTTGGGAAAGGAATGCTACAGGTATTGTAGAAACCCCCGGAAAAGTGAGTGGTTGGGAGTTGGGAGTTCCAGTTTTTTTCTTGCTCCAGTGGAGGAAACATTGAGCTTGTTGGCATCTCCTTTTGGAGACCCGACGGAGCATCACATAGAAAAGCTCGACCGGGTGAAAGCTTTTGGGCAATCTTGAAACGATGGGTATAATATGTCTTTATGTTTAAAGGCCAGAGTGACTGGACGAAAGTGTTTCGTTCACCCCAAGTTCTCCTGAACCAACAAATAGGTTTCGCAAAACAACGACCGTCACGCGGCGGTAAAGACCCTCATCTCCACTTCGAGCCCCAAGATCCTTCAAGATCCTTCAAGAGTAGTCTCCTCAACCTAATGAGGTCTTTTGTTCCAGAGTGCTACATGTTGTGAATATGCGTTTCGAGGGTCCAAAGGTTCCAAGTCTCCTCCAGCAAGCTCCAAGAAGTGATGCCAGTGATGCCAAGCCTGAAGCTGCCTCCCCCAACCCCTAACCAAGATCGTCCCGGGGTCCCGGGAGAAGGTGGGACAACATCCACAGGATCGTCCACCTCTGAAATCTGAACCCTAGGGATCCGTTTTCGTACCGGACCTCAGGTACGGTGAGGACGGAGATCCGTAGGGGAAGATGAACGGACATCCCCTTCAATCACCTCGTGTGATCTGATCACACACTGCAGGTTGTTCTGCTGGCAGAAGGTCTCTGTCACATCAGGACCTGGCAGACACCAGACTTGGCAGTTGGCAGACTTGAAGGAGGAGTCAGGAGAGGTGGGAAAAGGAGTGTGGATTTATGCCAAACTCTGCCTGGGCAAGCGGGTTGGGTCCCAAAATACCCGTTTCAATATGTTTCAATGCCCTCACTCAAAAACACCTGCAGGTCACTGATTCATGCAGGGTACTTACATCATGTCACATGTGTTCTACATCTCTGGCTGTCGCTGTGGGACGTCGAAAAAGCGAGATCGACGGGCACCAAAAAACCGAAACGGAAGCTCCCCACGAGCTGAGCATGTAGACTCAGCCGTACGGGAGCTGGGCGTGCCAGTGGTCATGTAGACTCTTGGATGATATTGTAGGATATTTCAACTACTGGAGTCTACATGACCCACTGGCAACCCACCCAGTGCCACCCAGGATACTTCAACCACCACTGAAGTCTACATAACACCATGGATATGTTCTACATAAAACCAAGGCTTTACATGGTTTTACAGTTTTACATGGGCATTTTCTGGAGACGGTCCTGCGGTCCTTCCGTCGCCCGAGCGGAAGAAAGAGCCTGAGGTCCGCACCAAACATGTAGACACCCTTGCCTTTTCGGTAGGAAGGTCCATACCTGAACCAGCTGAACTGCAGAAAGGTTTCAATTATGTTTTTTATATGTAATTTATATAATATATAATTATACAGGGAAACGACATACCTTCTGAGGTGGTTGGACGAGTTTGGCAGGTCAAACGATCCTTTGAGGAGGTAGTTGAATCACGTACGGTACATGCGAAAGCTCTCAGTGGCCATTGAGCTATATACCATTGTGATTGTTGGGGGAACTGCAGGTTGTCAAACTCAATCCAACTCGTTTGTAAGATCAGATCATCAACCGATGTCAGTCATGTCTGCTTCCATTCAGTGGGCCTCCGATTGGGCATGGCCACGGCCACACACACTTTAAACACCCCAGAATAAGACCTCAGATTTTGGGATATTCACTGACATGTCATTCATTGATCAACTCTTTTCAGTGCTTGTTTTGTGTTCGGGTCCAGGACGCTACGTTCGTAGCTCTTGGCATTACTACTAGTAACAAGAAGCTACTAGTAACAAGGTGCATCGCTACTAGTAACGAGGGCATGACTACTAGGAACAAGAAGCTACATTCGTAGCTCCTTGGGCATTACTAGGAGTAGCTCCTCTCTCCTAGTAACAAGGACGACTTTCTCTGGCTGAAATCCGCCAAGGCCGCGGCCCACCACCACCTCGAGGATCGCCCCAAAGGATGTCGATGAGGCGCCGCATGTCGTTCACCTGGAACGACGACGTCTTAGAGAGGCTCCAGCAGCTACCTGACCTGGTGCCAGCTACGTACTCAGCTACCTGGGTATCCAAAAGTTTGAATGAAGGGTCTTTGGACTTGACCTGTTGGGTCTTTGCACTTGACCTGTTGGGTCTTTCGACTTGACCTGTTGGGTCTTTGGACTTGACCTGTTGGAACTTGCTGGTAGAGGACAACAAACAAACCGTATCTGACAGTATATGCAGATGTTGGTCAGCACAGTTGACATAAGAGCATGCTTTGGATGGTTTTGGTCTGTTATGACACACAAGGCTATATAACTGTTGGTACTTTTCGTCACTTTCGCGCTGAACTGGATCCATCAGTCCCTGCTAACTGTTCCTTGATCTTCCATGGATGACGGGTTATTCCAACAGAGGTTTTTCAGAACGCCGAACTAGGCTATCCCAGTTCGGTACCCAGGGTTACGGGTCCGAACGTTCAGGTCGCTATTCACCTCTGTTGGTTCTTTCCATCTTCATTCTTCAACTGCACATCCTTCAGAGAGTCGCGACGAGATCGGACGATCGCGCCGAGGAACGGACGGAGGTTCCGTGCTGCCGCGGATTCGGAGCGGATTCGGAGCGGTCGGCGTGCTGCCTCCTTCTCGGAGGTGCTTGGACCGATGGACTGCGCGTACCTGACGTCGTGAGCTCAGATGTGGCCGGGGAATCCGGCTGTTTGTTTTCTTTTTGTTGAGATGAAATCGAAATGATTCCTTAAATGATTCCAAGGACCAAATCATGTCTGCTTTTGGGGAATCATGTTCTGCGTTACATGGTTTCTTGGAATCGAAACGTGAGATGATTGGAGAGTTTTGCACTACAAGATCAATCCTCACCCTCGGAAACCAGCACCCCAGAACTAGTTATAATGATCTATGTCTATGTAGGATATTGCTAGGATGGGGACTACGCACCACCTTTGGCATTCCTCCTGGCACAAGCCAACGACCGAACGACTCCCAAAGCTACCCCGAGCCTCCCTGAGCTTCCCAGTGCCCTGAAACGGACCACGCGGCGGCTTCCCGCTTCTTCCGTGGCCGCGGGAAGGTCTGGGGATCCCTGCGACTCTGGAGTGATCTCCAGGTAGCGATCCACGGACGCCAGCTCCTCCGCCGAGACGGATCGTCTGCGGCAGTTCATGCTGTTCATGTTCCTTCCAAACTGATGCAACTGGCACAACAGGCAACTGGCTGGATGAATATGGATGATGATGCAACTGGCACAGCTGATGCAACTGTGGTCTGATTCATGGTGCGTGCCTTGATGTGCATTGATATCATTCCCTAGGGATCCGTTTTCGTACCGAACCTCAGGTACGGTGAGGACGGAGACCATTTATGTAGGCGCCAGGAGGGCCCAAGGACCTCCTGAGAAGGTATGTGGATCCCTAGGGATTGATCTTTCCCACGAACTCTGTCCATCTTCCTTCAAATGATGGTCTCGAATGGGTTTAGGGTTTAGGCTGAATTCCAGGTCTGGGAAACCGAGGAAACGGATCCCCACCTAATGGGGTCACGAAGAACTCCAGCAAAGAACATTTTGAACTTGTGGCATCTTTTGTCACTCGGCACAGAATGAACACCTGAATCTATATCAACCCCAGAAACGCAAGAAAATCGATATCTCGATCAGGCTGGGTGGCAGGGATAGGCAATTTCCTTCAGTTCTCAAACGCTTGGAACAAAATGAGCCACCTATCTCAAACCGTCCAAAATCTTCCTCTTCCACCCCAAATGATGCTTGTCCATCGACCCCAAATCTATATACACCTCTCTCGCCTCGAGAAAGAAAAAACAATACCCCCAAAACACGCACCATCAGCTGCGCAGCACAACACTGCAAGGAAACGCACCTGAAGGGATGGCAAGGGCGTCATGGGAATCGCATCCGTTGGATCGTGCCTCGGACCGATCGTCCCGGTGCGCTCCGGATCAGGATCCGGTGAGGTCGAGCATCCCGGTGTCTGGAGTCTAGTGGGTCTCCAGTATCTCCCATGGCTCCAGGGGCACCTCACCTCCAACTAAAGTGGCTGCCAAAAGCCGGCGACGCTTGCCAGTGGCTTTCTCCAACGCTGTGTATCTTGAATCTATAGATTTCTAAAGGGGTGTCCAATGGATTTTAGCTTAAGGGGCGTCCAATGGACACGGTTCCGATCTACCTGGTAGCTCCATGAGATGTGTTTCTTTCTTTCGCAGGCTCATCCGGGCCCACTTCGTCCAAAACGCCGCCTGGATCGAACTCCACTCGCTCGGTGCGTCGCTCCAGCCAAGGGACGTCTGCCCAGGCATCCAAATCCGTGGGTCAGGCCCTGGCAGATGTCGCTCCGTTGAAAAACCCTATAGACTCTAGACTATCCTATAGGTACAGGGGTCCTAGTAGGGTATGGACTAGACTCTAGACTCTAGACTGTAGGGTCCTAGTTCAGGTCACTGGCTACCTCTGTAGGGTGGCAGAGACTTGGGAGGGTGAGGCGAGACCTTGGTGCATGATGCCTGCATGTTGAGGGAACGAGGGGAACGGTCCGGGAACGGTCTCACTCCAACTCCAATCCATGTAAATCAACAACTGGCCGGTGATGTTGAAGTTATACCCAGACACGACCGATGGGACTGCCATATATGCCCACATTGACCCCTCTGGCACCACCCCAATGTAGGTAAATATGCCATACATGGAGTGTCTGGGATATTCAAGTCAAATTATCAGAATCACCTGGGCCCGCAAAACCACAGCTCTTCTGATCTAAAGATCTGATATCCCGATGGCCGACTTCGTGGTATCAGAGCCCACTAGAAAATAGAACTATACCCTGCACCTTCCAACTATGGACCTGTCTGCTCTGGGGGGGCAAATGTGGATAAGAAGGCAGAAACATAATTGACACAAAATCATGCAACATACCACCCGAGGGATGGTTCTTAGATACAAAATACATCTTCAGGGGGGTCTACAAACCACCCTTTGGGTGGTGCTGGAATAGAGTTCTACTTCTACAGAGATTCATCTTATTCCTATATCTTTCTGCTGATCTTCCCCACGTCCCACGTCCGCCCTGCCTGGGAGGCCGCCATGCAAGACCAGCACCTCGTCAGCGGGGCAAAGGCAAGGCGGAGGGCAAAGGCAAAGGTCATGGCTTTGCGTTTGCCTTCTTTCTTCTTTTGTGCAACGCAACTGGCAACATCCGAAAAACACCGGGGGGGGTCGACTGGGCGATGCAGCGAGGTCCTTCGCCTGCTTCGAACACGGTGCCCTTTTCCACCGTTCAGCGGGAGAGGTGTTCTCCGCTCCGCCACGGTGTTCTCCGGAGTCTCGACGGCCGACGTCCCGATCTCCGGTAGGCGGAAGGAATTCGGATGCGCAACGGAGCAGGCACCTTGTTGTCAACCAGGTGCGCCAAGGGCAGGTTTCTGAAAGCCTGCCGGGTTGGCTGTTTCTCAAGGACCCCATGAGGAGACTGGCAGTGTGTGTGTGTGTGTCCACCCCTGGACAAAGGGTTTTCCACCACCACCTTTCGCAAGCAGGGGGGCCAGCGGCCGACAAGCAAACGCTGGCTAACAAAGCTATGCTTGTCGGTGGATGCACAGTCTGATCAACTGTGTGTACCTGCGACCAACTTTTGCACAAGCTGTCCAATCTGATCGGTTTGCTTTCATGGTCCTTCATGCTACCACCCCCAAACAGGTTTTCCCACCGCTGCCTTCAGCCGCCGACGTTCAGCCGCGCTTCTGCAGATGAGTGAACAGATTGTTAAACATTTCAGTTGCGCTGACCTTTCACCTTACGTTTCCCTCACCTTCCTTCCCAACGTGATACTTGCATTAACTGAAAATCCAAGTTCGAAGTGTGACAAAAGAGGAGCAAACACGCAGATGATTCCTCTTTGCAAGCAGTCCATCAGTTATATAGTGCAGCCATTGCAAGGATCTGGTTGCTTGGGTGTCAAGCCATGCAAAGTGGGTTGCTATGGCTTCATACCCAAGATAAATGCGAAGGTGGAAACCCAAAAGCCACTGGTTTCTACCTTAGAAGCCTTAGAACCTTATTCCACCTCCTGCAGTCGCACAAAAACACATTCTGCATGCATCAGCTGGAACTCTTTTCAGCTGAGGGGTGTGACTGAATCTTACTTGTTGTCTATACGAAGGCGAGGTCAGACTCTTGGGCGAGGTCAGACTCGCAGCCACCGGGATGAGGCCATGGTCAGCGGTGGTGGAACAGACGATCCTGTCACGATGGTCCATGTCTTCTCAAACGTCGTGCGGCGTAACTGAAAAAATAAACATGAACAACGCGCACTGGCGTAACACCAAAAGAGAGCTCCAGCAGGCAGGGCCTCAGAGAAGAGGTTGAAGAGATCCATATCCTGAGCGGACAACACGTGCCACATCTGAGGATTCACGTGTTATCCAATTGCTGCAAGAAGAGCCATTCGGGTCAAAGTATGTCGATGGCAAGGAATCCTTGGACTCTGTGTTGCCCCCGACCAAAAATCAGAAACGGTGAAAGTCTAGCCTAGCCCTTCTGAAGGTCCTCTTTCACACCTCAATTTAAACTCAATTTGTGTTTGTTCTTGGTCTCAACAGCTGGTTTCCAAACGAGTCAAAATCCACAAAAACACCAAAGCAAATGATTTCTTTGTTCTATAGAACTTGTCAAATTGGGGCAAACTTGAACCAAATACATCTTCTCCACAACGTATTCAATGGAGAGAGGGAGAGAGTGAACACCGAAATAATCTTCGCCTGCTTGGGACTCAAAGACTTGGATGCAAAGTAACAAATGAGATGTAATTTGGTCGGCACTTCTTGTCGTCTTTGCGTCTCACCGCATTTATTTTCTTCGAAAACTTGCGAGTACTCTTGCGAGTCCTTAGGCCCTGGCATACTTGGCTCCGCATTCGCCACAGAAGCCATACCTGCAAACACCACAGAATCTCTACTGTACCAACTTAGACTTGGAGGGGCCCTAGCTTTGGTCATCGTCTGATCCTAGCCCTCATGTTTCAAATGGTCACCATTCCCCTGATTTGTCCCCTCCAAGTCAATGACCTCGTTAAACATGGGTGTTTCAACACAAACGTAGAACCGAAACGTCGACCTCGTTCAATTGGTCTTTAAAGAGTCAGAGATGAACACTCCGACCGTCCAGTCACCTGAGACCGCGCATCCCCTTTGGTCAGAGGGAACCCTACGATCCAAAGGCGAACGATGATCAATACCGTACCCTCTTCCGCCCTCTTCGAACGTGTAAAACATGGTAAAATGGAGGCCTTCCATGGAGAGGTCCAATTGATCCAATGGTTTGGAAAAGCTATCAGTCGGCATGATTCTATCATGAGGGCGAGCCCATGTGGTAAACCAGGTTCGTGTTTCTTCAATCAATCAGACTTTGGAAAAGGACTTCCAAAACAACTCTAACATTAAATTTGTCATTGTCCTTAGCACCGCTACTTACACCAAACAGAACACCAAGGAAAAAAAATCAACAACACAAGTTTGCACGAGCCAGTCTCAAAATCAGAGAACCCACGGGTTTCTCAACGCTGCGGCCGGTCCCTGGCACAGGATGTTGGTCTCCAACATCTCGTGATTGCCACGGTTCAGGAAGACGGCCCCGGGGTCCTGGCAGTTCTCAGAGCGGAAGACGGCCCCGTTGACGCACGGATCCCCCGTGAGGCGCTGTGTAGCACGGATCCCCCGGGTCGTGGTCCAAACGGCGTGAACCACGCGTGCGGAGCATCCACCGCGGTTGTGCTTTTTGGAAACCCCATTTGGTCAACTGGAGGACAAGCTCCAGAAGCGCCTTGGATTAAAAGAAAGAAGCTTTGTCCTGATGACCCCAACTTCACGATGCAAGTGATGCCGAAATAGGTTCTGCTTACATCTCTTGCATCACGAACTCGCCAAAGCCTCCGCCCACAAGTAAAAACACCAGCAGTTACTATCACGTGAAATTTAATAAAACAGTCCGGGAATCTTCGCTGGGCATCTCAACACCAGAGTTTGCAAATCAATTCCCACAGCACGTCCTTGGTTGATGGTAGAAAAAATGTAGAAACAAAAAGGCACCCAAACCATCCCAAACCCCAGCCAACCCTGTTTACCTGTTTAAGTCTGCTTTGTCCATTGCAAACCTTCCTTCTACTTTCCCCCTGAACCAATCCAAAAAAAGAACACCCAATTCCTATGAAGCCACCCAAGGAAGAGGCCCCAGCTGCCTTTTTTCCTCCAGTCCACCACCTACTCCGGTCCATCTCCCGACGTTTCAGGTCCTTCAGCTTCAAGGCGAAGATGGTCAGGACCACCTGCCATCGCGGCTTCGCTCGCGCGACCCCCCGAGGGTGCGAAGCCTGGAGCTAAGAGGGACGTCTGGAGGGAAGAGAAATGAGGGTCACAGCCAGGGAGCCATGGTGGGAACCACCAAGTGAGTGGGGGTTGAACCGCATGTAGTTTAAAACATGTGATACTCTATGGATGCCTGTATCTGAGATCTGTAAAGGCATATGAAGGTTATTAATGAAGGATACTGTGTGGAAATAGATTGCTCGATGATGCTTCCAACCTCATCTCAAAACTACTGTCATTTGCTTGAAGATTAGAAGCTAGCCAGGAAGCAAGCGATTTCCCCCACAAAACACCTGTAAGCTCTTGTCATGTTATCTATAAATACAAGTGTCACAATTGTGATATATGGGTGTGCATGTTACTGGGAGATCCCCAACCAAATGGGTTTTGGCTGGTCTTATGTGGTTTTCGAGGGGCTTCGGAACGCCTCTTTGAGGTCTCCCTATTTTGAGCTACACACCCATGCCCTGGTGCTCAGGTCGCCGTGTCTCGTGTGTCCTTCACCGACTCAGACTGTCCCCGCGCCTCGATGGACCAAGAGCCTCGGTCCACAAAGTCGCCGTTGAAGATGAAGGGCGTGTTGGCCGAGGGCTTCCCGGTCTGAAAGGCGAGAAGCGCGAGAGGTCAAGCCACGATGTCCGGCGCGCAAGAGTTTGGGGCGCGTTCTTGAGGGGCGGACGATCGAGGTGCACAGAAGGCGGAAGGACCCAGAATGTGGTGACGATATCCTCCTTACTTGTTCATGAAATGCATGTGCGGCTTGGTCATTTCATAGGTGCAAATGATAGTCATTTCATCGAGCCACAAGTATGGGTGATGTTACGATTTGGATTCATCTGGGTAGATCTTTGGCCCTGTGGATGAGGATGAGTGACGCCCTCACACACCCTCACATGTCAAACGCATGAACCTACTACCAGGACCCCCTTTACGGGGTGTCTATTGATAGGCCCTTAGAGCTATGAAAAAAAGTGAGGCTTACACAGACTTTTGCAAACATTTTTGTTGTGCATACAGTGTATTAAACATGTGATGTCATAAATAGGTCATCAAAAGACAAGTGCAACAAAAAACATTAAAAACACACATATGATGTTAACATATTCAGATGCTACTTGTTTTGCTAGATTTGCATCGTGTTGCTCTTGGTTTTGCACTGCAGCTTTGTATGTAATGTGCATGTTCGTCTTTGTTTGTATGCGGTTTTTGCTATTTTATCTAAATCTCTTTGAGTTTGCTTTGTATGATGCGTATGTTTCTTTTGTACTTTTCAACGTCTTGCCTTTTGTTGCTGTTTTACGTTCTTTTGATCTGTGTATCTTGCATGTGATGTATAATTACAATATATGCCTCTGATTTCATGTTTGTTTCACATTTTTTACATAAGCTTTTTCAACTCATATTTTGGAAATCACGTTTGTTTTGTACATTTGATTTTTGCAATCACATTTTTTCTTACATGTGTTTACATTTTTTTTTCTAAAACTATATTTCCCTTGCTTTTGGACCTTAACCTGTTTTTTTTTCATAGCCTTAGAGGTTGAGGGGTGTCCATTAACCACCCCTGGTGGGTCCTAGTATATACTTATCCATACTTATCCGAATGATCGATTCGATGACCTCTCATTCCTCCCCAACTCGCCCACTCCTCCCAAGGTCCCCAACGTCGCCCCACTCCGTTCGAAGCTCGGTTTCGACTCTCGCTCCCCACCAAGCTGAGGATGTTCATGAAATCCCAGTACTGCCCGTGGAGGTCGCCCACCTGATCGGAGTTCTGAAGAGTTTCGGAGCTGAATTCCGACCTTCAGGAGCTGGAAGATCTCCCATGGTTTTCTCTCCACCGGTCCGGGGAAACGAATCCCTCAAAGCCTCCAGTGACCCACTGGGTAGGTGGTTGTACCACATCAAGAGAATGGCAAAGAGAGATGAACGAATGAACAGCGATGAGAGAATGAGCCCCTGCCCCTGGTCTTTTTCTCCAGCCAATGAGATTCAGTTCACTTGCTCAATTGCAAGTGTGACATCCTTTGCAGTTTGAGGCTTGCCCTGCAATTGTGGGCGTTACAACTAACCTTTACTAGCCTCAAACATGGTGAACCATGTGGGGAAACCTCTGATGGAGCTCGCAGGAATCAACGGAAGCCTTTCATTCTTAAAAATGCTCTGAGATCCGGAACAGCCTCTAGATCTCATTTCTCCCAAGTTGATGAAGATCTGAATTCCTGGACCTTTCATACCTGTTCTATATATCAATCTATTATGGGACCAGTGCAAAGAAGTCGAACTGGATTTCTGCTATTAAAGTACTCTTTTCGCTGCCTTTCTTTGAAGCTACCTTCTGAGAATGCCTGCAAGCTAGACTTATAGATCAAACCCCAAACCAAGCAAGTGCTTCCAGCCATGTGGAGAATCGGACCACTGCATCTGATGTAAATTCTTCCACCGAGTTCTCCCAGGTCGGAAACAAATGCCGATCCGAACAGCAAACGGTTCGTTCCATCCCGATGTCGGATTTTGGATGCTCCCTTTGGGAAAAACGGTGATCCTTTTTTTGGGGGAGAGACACTTGATGAACCAAACCCAGTTACCAACCAGCTGCCTTGTTGATCGTTGCTGCATTTCAATTGACCACGGTTGACCACGGCACCACGGCCGGGCTCCCCGACCACGGTCAAATGACCTCCATCGGGGATGGAGACCTCCACGCTCGGCTGCGTGACATAGGTTGGACCGGTGGCCACGGTCGCCAAGGTCTCTGGTGGTACCACCTAGAGTAATCATTGGGTATATCAACCCCAGACACTCCATGTATGGTATATTTACCTACATTGGGGTGGTTTTGGGGGTCAATGTAGGCATATATGGCATACATTGGCATACTTGGGTATATCAACGGTATATCCTAATTTCTGGGCCCGTTTTGGACGATGGGGCCTAGTTACTTGCAGGCCTTTCCATCTCTAAAACAGTGATGTTTTTTCTTTACCGACTGTTATAGGTTTACTGAGTATAGGTGTACTGTTATAGGTTATAGGTGTACTGTTACTGTTATAGGTTTACTGGGACACCCCAAAGTAATCACCATAGGTACACTGAGTAAAGGAAATGCATGGGACAAATCACCCCAAGACGATTGGAATGGGAAGATGGACGCCACAAGTTACCGAGTTTTCTACACACTGACCCCGTTTTTTCAATACATTCCACCGCAGCTGATCGGAAGTCATATACCAGTCGTGTGGAGAGTTTGGGTACGTCCACAGCTCCTCACTTAGTGCTAGCCATGTTTTTTGTTTGACTGCGGGATTACGAAGAGGATTCCACCACAGTGAACTGCGCCCTTGTGTGTAACTTCTGTTCGACTGTGTGGTTGCATGTCGTCCCTGTACCCACAAGGCTATGTAACTTCTGAAGCTCCAAGAGCCCAGCCCAGTTGAAGAGTTGTGTAGATCAGATCCCCAAAAAACATAATTGCCTGTTACATCCAACATATTCCCAGATATTGCAAGAGTTTCCTGTCTTAAGCGCTCATCAATTCCAATCAAGGCCAGCTCATGTCATCCTTGGGAGTGTAACAATTAAGAAATATATATGATTGTATTATAATATTGTATGTATTATTTATGTTTATGGCGATGATTGGTTTGTATGATTTTGTATGAGCTCTTTAGTAGATTGGTCTACTAGTGGGAGTTCTGTTTAGTTTGTAGCTAATCTTGATTGGCTGTATGCCGCAATGGACAGGTTCAACAACATTTCCTACACGGGTTCGGTTGGTCTCAGAAAAGGATCCAGGATCCTGCCTTGGAGTCACCACATGCTGCTACAAGCCCACACCAGCCATCTGATGTGGTCCATTGACCCAGCCTCTCTCTCAAAACTCTTAGC
Organism: Durusdinium trenchii; assembly: GCA_963970005.1. Taxonomy (NCBI): domain Eukaryota; class Dinophyceae; order Suessiales; family Symbiodiniaceae; genus Durusdinium; species Durusdinium trenchii. Next base: position 344,590 of record CAXAMN010026595.1, read on the forward strand.
CAATTCCGTCTCTCCATCTCCTCGCCTGCCCCATGGTCTGCTCGGCCCGCAACACGTCGATGATATCCAACACCATGAGGTAAGCATCCTGTCGAAGCGGGACGTCGCCACCCGCCCTCAGGTGCCCTCCTCACGTGCCCTGAAGTGCCCTGAGGTGCCCTCCTTCATTTGGAAGAAGAGTGCACAAAGAAAGGCTGAGTAAGCAAGAAAGCCAAAGAAGCACAACAAGCAATGATAGAAGGAAACAAAAACGACCAACGGAGCAAAACAAATGTTCAGATTTTTTTCAGATCGGCATCCAAGAAAGAGTGATTCTGGAAAGAAAAACCATCAATAATTAAATTAGGAAAATGATTGGAACACGTACCCTGCAAGACCTGCCCATCTTGAAATTGATGTTCACTTGAACTTCAACAGTTGCATGACACATAGAGTAAATGCAACACGCGTCTTCCAGGGCCTCTATATTGAGTGCTTCTTCAATGTCCACTTGGGATGATACAGCGCAACACGAAACCTTGACACTACCTTGCCACTTCCACGTGTCATGCGAGTCATGTGGCATTTGCTCAAGCAGCGATACTCCACTCCTTCTTTGGCAGCAGCTGACCCTGCTCTTGTGCAGAGATCATGCCCTGACAAAGCGCGAGGGAGCAAGGCATGCCACGGGCCGTCACATCAAATCCAAGCTCCCAAGGCAGGCGGAGATACAGTAGAACTGCTGATTTTGCAAGAAACCGGTAAAGATTGGTAAAAATGAAATATATTATATTGATTTTATTCCGGTCATTTTCTGTCATTCGGGCAAACAGCTGTTCTTATGCAAAAGCCCGTTTGTCCTTGCACTGGTCCACAACAAACCCTTCTGTAGACAATGGTGGTCACTTGGGTGTGGAAAAAAAAACACACACAATGTCCTCACCCACGGTCCACCAACCACCCGTTGCGAAATCAATCATACCAACTCACCTGTCACAGTCTCTCTCAGGCATCGGCATTAATGAAGGCGTCCGTGAGGCTTGCAGCACCTGTGTAGCGTGGCCTGCACTCGGTCGATTGAGAAATGAAGACTGCACCGGTCAAGCGTGGAAATCACACTGACCGGACCAGAAGAGAACTTCTCTTAGCAAATACTTAGCACCCAAACGCTCCAAACAACCCTTGGTCCCTCAAAATGTAGGGATTGGTTTGACCCCAGACCCCTCCATGTGAGGGTCCATGGTCCATGAGCGTCTGGGCAATGCTGACCGCCTGTTTCGGTGGCTGTCCAAATATGGTCTCACTCCCCTGTGGTGCCGATAGCACAGGATGTTTGACATGTTGGGTAGTAAGACTCTAAATCGCAAAAGCCAATGCCGCCCTGAAAAAATCATGCACACTAATGCACACAGCCCATCCCCTCGAAGGGAATCTCAAACAAAGAAGAACCATCAAACTACAGTCCCAAAGGCCAGTGTGATAGAAATCCGTTTCAGGTCCAGCTCTGAAAAACTGCAGCAGTACGGGCCCAGTCATCATGTCCCTGCGGCTTGGCGGTGCTTGGGCGTTTGGCAAAGCTATAATACTATATGGATCTATGGCATTAAGTATAGTTGTATGATATTGTATGCAAGATTCTACAGCTAGCTACATCTAGATCGAAAGCTACTATTAGCGAACTTCATGAAAAAAACGGTAACGACGTCCTCCGGCCCCATGGCATGGCTTTCCATGGCATTTCGCGGCAGCTGCTTTTCCCCCCCGGACGCTGCTCCTTCACCGGTCGCGTCGCTTTTCACCCAGGAGTGGAGGCGTCACCGGTGGGCAGCCGAGAGGCGCTATGGAGCGCTTCAGTTCAAGAGCAGGGCTCGGAGCGCTGGGCGAAATCGAAGGTGATTGAACCGAATGGAATTGAACAGGAACCCTGGATGGAGTTGAACCCCCCCAAAGTCGCCAATGTCCGGCACAAGCTGCCGCGATTCGGATTTCCGGACACCCAACATCACGCAAAACAGAAAGCCTCACAATTGCTACGAGTAACTCCCCCAGTTTCCCTTTAGACAAAATTGCACATCAAACATGGGAGGACCACTCGACCACTAGGGTATCTTGGTTTTGTTTTCATATATTAGTTGGCTGGTGTTTGTTCCCGTGCTTTGCACTGAGAACCATTCTCCAACGCGGCTTCCCGTCTCGGTTGCCAGGCCCTGAATAGCCAGGCGCATCTGGCATGGCCATGGCGCGCTGCCTCTCGGCCTGGGCGACGGAATGGACCACTCTGCATGGGCACAACCCGTGCAGGACTGGTCGACTCCAATGCGTTCAGAACCGTGAAAGGCCAGGCCGAAACGTTGAAACGGCACGGCACAACCTCATAATCCTCCAAGATCGCGCAAGTATGGTCTATCAAGGCAGGATACGGGAGGGGATTCTTTCGAACCACAAGTTCGATATGAAAATATGTCCTTCTTGCCATAGAGGCTTTCGGACAGTGTCAGAATATGGTTCCGGCCAGATTCATTCCAGTGTGCAGGGGTGTATTTTCCAAGATGCAACATGACATTTGCCAAAGTCTTTGATTGATAGTTGCGCCAAGCCACTGCCAAATCATCTGGCGTCCAACCAGTCAAGCGCCTGGCACGCGCCCCAGGAGCAGTCACATTTCTATCCTAGACATGCCCAGGCCTTCCCATCATTGTGTTGGGAAGGAGATACCTTGATCGTTGAAGGCAAAAAGTAGATCCTTTACAAGCGTGACATCGATTGAAACATGTGCTTTGGAGCTCAAGAACCGTTTGCAACAATTTTGCAACGGCATGCCGTGTAATGAAGGTCTTGGCTCTCAGCCTGAGCAAGGGCCGCACAACCTCAAATCGGAAACCTTTCAGGGGCTGGCATAGTACCCAGAACCTGAGCATCTTGAGTCTGTATCCTCTCAAGCAGGTTTCATGTCCGGGTTCACATCCTCATGAGGTCCCGCGGGTCCGTGGGGCCACAGCCGCCCGGGTCCTCTCTTCCGACAGTTGATTCACCTGATTGAGATATGGAGTCTCATACCCACCCTCTCCTTCCTGTTCTTTTTGTTTCCAGTGCTAATTTGGGGGAGCAACAAAGACCGCACCAACTCCATGCCCTAAGACCCCATTCCTAAGACGTGGCTTTTTCCCACAAACATCAAACATGGCGCAAGAGACGGCTGCCACAGGCCATCCTGCCACAGGCGCATTGCCATTGTGAGGTCGTGTTGACTCATCCCCGGAAATGGCCCGGAGCCCTCCGCGGTGGTTCTGCAGGAGCCCTCCGCGGTGGTTCTGTCTGTATATCTGTCCCCATCTCAGAGGTCGTGATCTGGAGACCACTCTGAAGGCCATCTGTGGTCATTCTTCCAAAAAGCCAATCCCTCCAAAAAGCGCTTCATCTCAGGTAGGCATCTATCTTCAGGGGTTCTTCGAAGTCTATCTTCTGCCTGTGACGCCTCGTGGCCCCATCTTTGGAATCAACCTTCCAGCTACTGACACCTCATGCCTAGTAAGACATTTGGGAAGCTTCGGTCCCCTAAGATATAAGATTCCTTTGGGATCCATTCCCTGAGACGTCGCATCAGTGAGGCTATGAAAGATAGCCATTTCATGCCGTTTCAGTTCATGTTGCAGTGCCACTGCCCAAACTTTGCTTGCTGCTCGATTGCTGCATTGATGGTGCTTTTTTGAATATGTATAAAAACATCAACAAGCACAGCCATTGCTCAAAAGATCACTAAAACGTGCAGTCTCTACCGAACCGCCGCCTCAGCACAGCGCCGTACGCGCGGCGCGCGTGGCGCCCGGCGGCTTCCCCTTGGTGCAGCAGCACTCCCAGCTCTGGGGGTTGACCATAGTGGTTGGGCATGTGGTCAATACATGTCAACACTCAAACGCCCAACATCTTTTGGGGGTTGACAATATAGTGACTATAGTCAATAGTGGTTGTCCCTGGTGGTTGATGTCTTATGATGCTTTGCCAAAAAGGGTCGTCAACATGTTTGCGGGTTTTGTGGGATGAAATCTCATGTACTTCCCCGTCAGGGAACAGTTAGATTGATCTCAATCATTCTATACCTTCCTTTCAACGGGACACGCAGCTGCGTGGCTCACGGCTCGGAGGCCCTCCAGGGGGTGCAAAGAGATCTCTGAGAATCTCGATGTAAATGGTTTCAACATACCCCACGAACATCTGCTTGGCCTGCGGTTTTCCAGTTTATAGAGGCAAAGGACCGACATTTTATAATGACATCCTACTTGATGTAAATGGTTTCGTGTGGGCCGAACTTAGGACCTTGGCCTCCCGGCACGGCCAATCCGGACGCTGCCCCCGCCAGACCAAGGAGGCCCGCCGCACAGCCGACACGACCTCGGAATCTGAGAAGCTGTGGATTTGACAGGCTCCAAGCAGCAAAACTGCCATGAGAGGTCGATTTTCAGACCCAGATCGAGTTTGCTGGATGTTTGAGGGAACTTTTGGGATCTTTTGGGATGTGTTCCATGTTTTGTGCTGCACATTCCTTCTCGGTGAATTCCGCCTTCTCTAAGGCCGGAGGCTGAGCGCCTCTCCGCGCGCCGTCTCCGACGTGCCTCTGGCGGAACGCGAGGGTAGTCCTCCAGTCACCCAGATTCGCCCAGTCACCTGCTCCAAACACCTTCGCTACTAGGTTGGAGGCCATCGCTTAGGTTGGAGGCCATCGCTCTTAGGTTGGAGGCCAACGCTTTTAGGTTGGAGGCCAACGCTCTGAGGCTGGAGGCCATCGGTCTGAGGTTGGAGACCATCGCTCTTAGGTTGCAGGCCATCGCTTTTAGGTTTGAGGCTATCGCTCTTAGGTTGGAGGCCATCGCTCTTAGGTTTGAGGCCCCATCGGTCTGAGGTTGGAGACCATCGCTCTTAGGTTGGAGGCCATCGCTCTTAGGTTGGACGCCATTGTTATTAGGTTCGAAGCCATTGCTATTAGGTTGGACGCCAGTGCCATTA
>CAXAMN010026595.1:349669-391843 GCA_963970005.1 Durusdinium trenchii
CCATCGCTCTTAGGTTCGAAGCCATCGCTCTTAGGTTCGAAGCCATTGCTATTAGGTTGGACGCCAGTGCCATTAGGTTGGAGACCATCGCTCCAACAACACCTTGGGAAGTTGGAGCCCAAGAAGATCCTCAACCCAATCAAAAAGGTTTGGATAGGTGTAGGGACGATTTTTGCATACGTTTGTTCATACCTCTTCATAACAAGTAGGGCCGGTCCGGTCCACTTCCTCATGTCTTCTTTCTGATCTCTCAACATTCTGCTCGCGTTCTCCCTTGAGTGTGTTTCCAACATGAGAAAGGCTTTATGACCATCAACTTGAATCAATCCAAACGTCGCTCCCTTGCCCGGCGCCTCCCAGTTCGGATCCCCTCCGTTCGCCCCGCCAGGTGGCCCTGGCTCGAACGACGAAGCTCCGGCTGGAGAAGGGGAACGCGTTCACAGCTCACACAATCTCATACATCTCATACCGTACTCTTGAACTCTCTTGAAATGACCCCCAAAAAAAAGGATGGATGCACGAACTTGCGGACTGTCGTTCGATGACACTCGCGCGCGACGAATAAACCCCCTTGCCAGGTGTTTTGGCGGGTTGTGGTGGGACAATGGTGTGACACCTATACAACAAAACCAAGGATGGATGGTAAACCCTCTTCAGGCCTGGGGGGGGGTGAAGCATCATCTAAGTGTCTACATGACTAGCAAATACCCGCTTGTACTGGGACCTAGGGTCTGTACATTGTTTGTTTGGGGGGGATTGACCCCCTTTCTCAGCCGATCACGTGAATAAATTTGAGGGGGTGATGTTCAAGTTCCGGCCAACAATGCAGCTTCAAGGGTTGACTGCTTCAACCCCCCCCCACCGAGAAGGTCAACCTGGCTGCCAGGGTTGACCCATTGGAAGGGGCTGGAACAGGTCAAACCGGTCAAACCCCGTGGCTAAAAGAGTGGCTCCCTAGGCTTTCTTGGGTGGATGATTTTAAGGGACAGACCCGCTTGTTAGGTAGCTCAGAGGCTGGCACCTGGATAAAGTCTTGGGTCAAACGCCATGGATTTTATCCACCCAGTACGGTCCCCCTAGTACTGAAAGCCAAGCCGGCACCTCAGTGCCGGCGATGTTTGTGTGTCGCGGGCAGCCACAAACCTCGGGCCGCCGGGCCGCCAGGGTGGTGGCCATTGGACGCTGACCATGCTGCCATGCGGCCATGCTTTAGCAGGTGCTTGGACGTTGGACACTCCCAAGAAAGCAAAAACAGCTTGGAGTTTCCAAACACGACTAGGGATGTTCAAATCTGGGCTGGGGTTGAGGTCAGTGGATGTCACCAGGGGAGTGGTTGTAGCATCTCCCCAGGGTGCAGCTTAGAGGTTTGGATGACACGACCTTACAAGTTCAACAACTGCACATGTTCTCCGTCCGGGACAACAGGCGGGTTTGAAAGGAGCTGTACTCGGTTTACAGCTGGACTTGGGAACTCGGTTTCTTCGTAGTTCCACAGACATCAGCATGTTCAGATCGAGGAAGCTTTGGGCACATGGACACATGGTGATTTCTCCTTCTGAGGTCTCTTATCCAGGTTCCCCCCCATGTTGGGTTTGTCCACCGGCTTGGAGGATCAACGAAGTTGGTCTTCTCCTTTTGTATGGCTACTATATGAGCAAAGGGCATCGCTACGAACGGAGCAAGGAAGCTATGAACGGGGCTCCTGGCCTTACTACTAGGAAGCTACGAACGCTACCAGTAGGAGCAAACGGCTGGGAAGTGTCCCTATTGCTCAGTTGCCCTCCCATGGCCCAGTTGCTCCCAAATGGCTGGGAGGGCTCTTGCTGCCCTAGCACCCCAAAAAAGCCCTCCCAGTTGCCACGCACGAAAAGCCACGCGCGAGTCACCCATGAGCCGAGGCACGACACATGCCCGAGATAGGCGGTCGCCGCCTGTGTCAGCGGAACGACGGGTGCCACTCACAGCGATCCACGTCCTTTCTCAGCCCGAGGTAGCGCAAGAAGCCAAGGAGGGGTTCGGTGCAGATTTAGACCGCTTTGCCTACAAATGACTCCAGGAAAAGCAGTTTTGCTATGCTTTGCTAGTTTGGTGTGTCCTGCAAGTACATTTCAATACAGTACCATAGTTTTTGTCCAATGCGGAAATGCAGGACCCTGTGTTGTACCATGTGCACTGATTTCCTCTATCGGAGCTTTGCTTGAAGATCAGAGGTCTTTCGTGAGACGCCATTCCAAATACCCAAGGGAAAAACCGCCAAAGTGAAGATGGACTGTGTTCACCCAGAATGTTGGTCCAGGTGTTATGTCAGTGTCATGCTCCTCCCTCTCCTCCTCCTCCTCCTCCTTACTCCCACTCCTCAGTCTGTCTGCCTTCCTCCTTCTTCCCTGTCTCAGCCAGCCCTGTCGGCTTATATGTGAGAATGTGAGAATGCAAGAGGATACAAATGCCAAATATCAAATGAAATGCAAGTATGTACATCAATGTCAAGGTGGGGATCACGGAAGGTAACCTTTTTTGTCATGACCCATTTCAAGAGCCTGTTCGAGCACCATGTTTGTTCTACCCAGGCTGGTGACTTCCAGATTTGTGCTGTTATGCTGTTGGTCTGATCTTTTCACCATGCTGTACCACCAAATTGTTGATGGTCCTTTAACTTTAGAACCTCTAAGGCGGCCATGTTGTCAGCCTAACACTTGTGTGCACTTGGAGCTTTCTCTAGACAGGTCAAAGAAATACCTCATGGCCAGTCCTGAAAACCAGTCCCCTGGCCCTGGGACTCCAACGAGGCCAAGGCAAACTTGCTCCCTGCGCCACTGTTTGGCCTGAAAGCAAGAGGGATGAAAATCTCACTTCACACTGCTAGATTCAGACTTGTCTAGCGTCCTGTCACCTTTCTGTTGTTAGAACATATTAGTATAGCATGTAACAGCATGTACTTATAGGAGAACCACAAGCAAATGGCAAGGTAAGCCTGCGTGGCAAGAGACGCGCACTACAACGTCATTTGCTGCGGAATCTTCTTGGCCGGGACCATGCAGGGTCTCCTTGACGACCTACCTCCCACCACAAGAAGTTAGTGTATTTCAAGCAATACACATCCTGGGATTTCATCCATCATCAATTCTACAATCCCACAGCTAATCCGGTCGTTCCGGTCGTTCTGCCTCTGAGTGACATGCACAGGCCCTCTTCGTGGGACAATGTACAGTAAATCTGTCCACATGTCAGACTATCGGATCAGCTGCCCTAAGGATAATTATAGAACCTTGGTTTCGCCATCAAAAGCAGAGTCGTCCCAAACATTGGGATCCCAATCACTAGCGGCGCTAGTCAATTTGGTCAATTTCATGTACTATTGTCCTCACCAAGCAGGCTGCAACGTGGCAGCAAATATTCCTGATCATTTCAGCGTTTTTGAATAACAACAACAACAACCACAACCACAACGACAACGACAACAGCAACAACATGCCGTGTCATTACAACGTGGGGGGGGCTATGTTCCTTCTTCCAGGATGTCTGCCGAACGTTCGCCACGCCCTTGGGAACCGTTCCGCCTGAACCATGGCCGCGGAGATGGGTCGACTCACACGATGGAACTTGTGAGCCGAGAATGGGCACGGGCACTGTCAGCGGCCTCCAAAACAGTCCACTGAAGTGGTCCACGTGACGAGTCTGCAGACCCTGAAAAAGACGAGTCTGCAGACTCTGTAGACGGTTGATCATATTTCAACCCCTCATACATGAAAAGATTTACCCGGAGTTGTGCGCAGCCGTTTTGCAACGACAAGAATGGCTCACCAGGTTATGCTTTTTGCTTGGGCAAGATGCAAAAAAAAGAGGTGCAAGAATCGGACGATGAACGTCTTGAGGAGGCCCTGGAACCCCAGGCCCAATTTCCAAATCTTCCGTGGAAATCGGATCTTGCTCTTTTTACATGGAGGGTCATGCATGAGTGGCCGTTAGTCCCCTCAAAATGGCCGATTAAGGAACTTGATTGGTTGAGCTTTGGCACTTTCACCCATCTTTTGCGATGGCATGAATCCCCTGAGCTCAAAGTTTCTTTCACGGAACTTGCGGTTTTTATCTGTCTTCTTGAAACTACCGTTCACACAGTTCAGTGATGAACACTGCACTTTCCAGCACCTTGCAAAATGGATCAAATCTTCCTTTGCCATGTCGCAAACAGCTCTCTTTCGATATCACTCCGGGACAGTATCAACCACACATTGCACATACTTGGGGCAAGTCCATGCCACCAGGTTCGTTGTGTGGGTGCCGCCCTTACTTTTCGGATGAGGCTTTGACTTTGCTCACCACGGAAAGTGACTGGTGCTGCAATGTCCTCCTGGGCTTTTGCAGTTGCGGAGTTTCGCTGACCTTCATGTAGCTTCTCTTTCTTGTATAGATGACATTTTCGTATACCACTCCAGTGGAATGCTGGCGGTACTGGCCACCTCAAAGGAGGGGATCCATCGTGGCCGCGGGAGGTAGAAGAGGCTTTACAATCGCCAAATGATGTTGTTTTAATTTAAGAGTCGACTATACATGAAGTGGTCCACTGAGAGAAGGTGCTGGTCACGAGAATCAGTTCAGACACAAGGAATTGTTAAAAAAAAGTTTACACAGGTCTTTTCAGAAGAGTAACTCGGGTATCCACTACCAATAAAAAAGAACTACTAAATGCTGATAGAACTACTTAAGCGGTTCACTTATAGAACTACTCTTCTGGCCAAACAATTCCTTTTCACCGACCGGTCCTGAGAACCGACACCGGTCTGACCGGACCGGTCGGGTCGCCTTCTGTCGTCCGGTCCCGCAGGTTCCTATGGGATCGTTGGTTTGAACAGGCCCCCATCCGGTGTCGGAGAAGAGGTGAGAGGCAGAGGTGTTAAACCGGAGATCTGATATCTTAAGGTCTAAATGGGATAAACATGGATAAACATGAAACAAGCTGGGAGACAATGATAGGAGTTCCTTGTCCCAGTCCATCCATAGCTACACACATCCCCCAAAATCCCCAAGCACTGCAAAGTGCAAACTGATATATCCACACCGAGACCAACTGCCCCAATCACCAAACAGTTGACAAAGGCTTTGCCTATCACTCGACTTCATCTGGTGATTGAAGGACTCGGGACCGGGAATTCCACTCAAATCACTACAACCCTAATGCGATTTGGTACATGCAACACCTTGAATTTAGGATCAAACATGGTGAGGGGATCAGGTGACTGGAGAATCTGAGGAAGTAGTTGAATCTATATAGGGAGCTATATAAGGTGTGTTAAATCATTAGAAGCAGGAAGACCGCCATGTAGATGTATGTAACACGTATGCTTTCCTTGTTGCATTTCACTTTCTCTGTCCTGTGACTTTGCATTTTCATGCATTTTCTCTTGCTTTACCTTGTGTTGTTCTTGTCAATTTTATTTGATTGTCGTGCTGTATGTTGCTTTTATGTTTTCTTGACTTGACCTATTGTTTTTGTTGCTTTGTTTTCTTGATTAAGTGTGTGTTTGAGTCCATGTTTGCTCCTCTCAGGGGATTTTGTGGGTCTCCTTCTTCAAGAAATGCATGCCACCATGCGAACTTTCGGACTAAGGAACCTAACATGGGAGAAGGCGACCAATACTAGTCCCACTGAAGATTGAGCACCGATTTAGTGCATGGAGGTCGTGAAACTATTTCTCATCTTCCACACCTTCTAACTCCACAAACCTGGCTGCTTGAATGGGCAGGGAAAAGCTTTCCTAGCTGTTTACCTGCCTACCAGCACCAGCAAAGCCAATCAGCCACCCATCCAACCACTCAACCAGCCAACCAGCCAATCGATGAACAACCCGTAGATTCCCAACAACAATCAACTGAGATCGGGTCAATCCCTCCGAACTACCCTGCAGATCATGGGCCACACCAGTGTTTTTTTCAGACTTCGCTGGTAATGCCTGAAACCCAGTGCAGGCTCCATGTGTAGCGAGATTCCTGGGTCCTTGTGAAGACTGGGAAGCAAGTATTGGTTACTAATCCCCCCCAAACATGGATTGAAAAACTTCATATTGAAGTATACAGTATAATCAAAAGTCTACATTACAAGCTAATCAAAGTCCGACACAAGGAAGGCTGGCACCACCCGGCAGTTGACAGCAACCCTATCAACCGGAAAAGAACAAAAACGACCTTCCATGACTTTCCTCTGTGTGAGAACATGAGAGGAACAATGTGAAACCCCGCCCCAATCCGGGTATTGTCCTCTCACACTTCATGAGTGGGCCGGATACTTCATGGATTTCTTGAGTCAAACGAAACTCCCAGATTGTCCCCGCTGGTGACGAGTGTTACTCCATGTTTCCTCTGAACTCGTCCGACTGCGCCCCGACCTCAAACGACCCAGGTTGCGATCTTTGCTGAACTTGGAGCCACTTCCCGATACAAAACGGTTGAATCCACAGGTCACTTTGACTTCATTTTACTGGAGTTGGTCATGTAAAGAACTTCTAGCAACCAAACGACTTGGTTATTTACTGGGTCAGACTGGACTTGTAGAGGTTGAACCCCTTGCTGCCGCCATCGCATGGAGCCTGCCATTCTAAGCACAGCCTCGTTGGCCACGTGGGCGCTCATGACATACTTACATCACCAGCTCTAGAGAAGCTATCCCAGGGCGAAGTTGACTTGGCTGCACCCCAAATGCCAGAGCTAGTCATTCATCAATACTCAGCAATCAAGTTCCAGCAGCTTGCAATGACCGGTCAGATTGTTTGGATGCAAAGGTGCAAGAGGAAGAAAACATTTGAAAGGCCGGACAATCCAACCACCTCCATTCAAATAACACTGCCCTTAAACTACACACATCTACACACACACATGCCCGAACGAAACTGAATCACATGCCTGGTAAAGGAAAAGCACGACCTTTGAACACTGCTTCTGGATGCCTCTGGGAGGTTTATAGCGTGTATATGCTGAGTCCATAGATTTACCATGGAACGCTATGATCCAGCCCAGCCTATTTCATTCGTGATCCGCTGGTGATATGGATCATGAGCACGCATCTTCCCCGCTCGGCACAGCACTCGACGCAACGGCGTGTTCCTGTCGATTGGAAGTCACATGCTAGATGGATACGTAACATTGTATAAACACATTCCACTGAACGTGAAGATTGATCGGACCCATCAGTTCCTTGGGGATCGTATGAACATATGCCTCACCAATCAAACATTGACCACGGAGATCATGGAGATCATGGAAACGGTCCGGGCCGCGACACGAAACGGCCCGGTCGGTGGACGCCGCCGGTTCCGCGCCCCGCCGCACGTGGCAGGCGACGCACCCGTCGCCGCTGGTCGAATGCTGCTCTACAAATCTAAAAGGTCCCTAAAGGCCAGACGACCGCACCAGACGTGGCAGGGTGGGGTCTTCCTCTTCTCAACGTTTTTTGGAGGAACAACGAGCGATTGCAAATGCTGACAGCTAACCACTCCACAGAGCGATTGAGTCCACCAACAAGAAAGACACTCAGTAAACGGTGGGCGAGCAATGGAAGCCAATGAAAACAGCTCAAATGGCCAGGGCTGACATGACCCTTGGGCTAGGAAGACAGCCAAATGCTCCAGAATAGCTTGATCGTTTTGGAGCAGAGTGGACCATGGTTTTTCGAGGTGTCTGATGCCTTTTTTGCCTGCCTGTGTTTGACCCCACATTGAGAACTGTTTCAATCGAAAGTCTTGTCTAGATCCCACCGTCGTGGTTCTGCCTGTCTAAAACCCCGCTCTCTACGCTCTCTACACTCGCGCTCCCCGGAAGCAGAGCTCGTGCCGTGGTGTTTACTCCACGCGTCGCGTCGGCCCTGCTCAGGGTCGTTGGAGCTCACACCCCAAGATGCAAACGGCCTGGCCGGGTCGTGGCTCGGCTCGGCGAGCTTCCAGCGGAGCGAGCTGAACGAGCGACGTCAAGCAAGTTCGTTCTCCGATACCATGGTGCTATGACCCAAAGCCAAGCTGCTTGGCAAGAAGAGTATATTATATATACAGTTACAGTTGTGATGGACGCCCCAGGGGTGCAAGACCTATAGTGCTCATTAGTGCTCCATCTGTCAGACGGGCCTCATGACATTTTGACATGGTGATGCCATTGTCGACATCGGTGCCCTAGTCGCTTGGGCCGCTTGGGCCCTTTGGAGATACTGAATGATACGGCACTAGCGATGGCACTAGTGATGGCCTCCAACCTACATCCAGCATGCCTGGTGCCTGGGAAGCCGATGCCACTGTCCCATTGATAGCAACTGTTTTGACACATGGCGGCTGACATCGCCAGCTATGGCAGCTAGGCCAAATGTGCGAACCATCGTCACACTCCAAAATCACAGGAATGGTTAAATGAGTTAAATCACTCAACCACAGAACGAGCTCTGGACTTGGGATTGGACTACATCTCAATGCTCTGCTCACATGATCATGTTTTGGCTACCCAACATTACCCAGCACACAGCCCGTCCTCGAGAAATGATGCGTGCCTAGTCCCGGACGTCGCAACTTGCAGTACTCTTGTGTTGTGCCATCAGCCCCCGCAAGACGACGACGTCACGACGACATATTATGAAACCATGTACATCTTCCTTGCAATTTGCCCGGTGACCTTGGACAACACACTTTGTATTGCAGAACGGTAGTGGCCAAAAAGACCCCCATTTGATGGACATTGGCACGAGGATCCATGTGATGTGCGGAGCTGTCTTACTTCACCCAGAATCTGTTTTCATCTTCATCTGAAGCGGGGAAGACAGGTTCGGGCGATTTGCCGCTCTGGCACGTCCGGTTCGAACCCTTCTCCACCCCAGCCGGCTCACTCATTGAACCCACGAAGACCCGGGGGGGTGACGCGGAAAACCGCGGGGGTCCGCCTCGTCGCCCTCCAGGTCTTTGCCCTCCCCCGGCAACCACTTCATGGACCCCGGTGGCGACCTGAGCGGGCGTGGAGGACGCGGTCGGAGGGCGGTGTATGTCCGTGCCATATACGCCTACATTGGGGTGGTTTCAGGGGTCAATGTAGACATATATGGCATATTTGGAGTGTCTGGGATACACAAGTACATGGAGTGTCCAAGTCAAGGTGGTGAACTCTGAAGGGGATAGGAGTGGTCAAGTGGTCAGAAGCTCATGGGCGCAAGCCCCGCCCTGCGCGCAACAGAGCCGAAGCAGGTTCATCTTCAGGTGAACTCGCCACCACAGTGACTGGTGGTATAACTAGTCAGAGCAGGGTTCACATCAAGGACGTCCGACCCAGCGGGTCGCCATGGGGTCGATGCCAGGTGGCATAGATCATCTTACCTGCCAGGCTCTGGCAGGAGCTTCGTGCTAGGCATCCATCATCCAAAATATGGGTTACTTCACGACCCGGTATCCCCTTCCCATAAATCAACTACACTCTGACTCACTAACATGGAAGCAGAACATGGTCCCTTGGAAGACTACTTTCCATTTACAAACAGTGTTTTCTCCACTTCCATGTTAGTGAGTCGGAGTGTAACCAAGGGTGTAGGTCAGGCCGTTCATGACATCAAGACCTCTTCCGAACCTCCTGCCGCCCCCGGGAACCCGACTCCAGCACCAAGGCTACTCGATCCCCTTCCATGATCTCCACCTCTCGCGGGACTGCGTCGCTGGCAAAGTGTTTCGCAGCTCTATGTTCCCGGCACCAGGAGTTAGTTCCCACCAGGGGTTGAACTGAAGATATCCGTCTCAACATCGACCCATATCGACCCTAACCCCAACAGTATCTCTTGGTGGATGTGAAACGACGGTCGCACCTTCTTCTGCTTCGCGTGGAACTGCCACCTGGGGCGCTTTCCCCCGCAGGCGCTCAGGACAACCCAAGTGGGCGAAAACTCAACAAATCAACACAGATTGAGGATCACAATGATCACGTTCCCCAGCATCAATGTGTATAATTACGTTTGGTTGACCCCGAGGTAGTCCTTTATGTTAGAATTATATAGCTAATGAAGAATAGTGTTGATTGCATGACTTTAGACTGTTCGTGCGGTGCTTAGGAGGCGACCCAAGGCATGTCATTCAAACTCTGACCATTCATCGCAACATGTGTGGGAACCGCTATATCTTCCCGACAAGTAACCGTTGACCGTTCACCCCCAATCACCGACGAGTGAGCGAGTGATCGTGGTGCCATGGGTCGGCAGCGTCATGAGGTCAACATACCTGACACCCTCCTCACACCGTTTGACGTGTGTCGTCTCTGGGCCAACGGGGGCCCTGCGCCTGCGGTTGTTCCCAAACGAAGAACCGATGCTCCGTGGCGGTGTGAAGAGCTGATACATCGAAGGCACGGAGAGGCGACCATAAAAAACGACCCAAAGACCCAGTCCGCACACATGTCCGATCTGTCCAAACACATGCACCATCCACAAGCAATTCTCAAAGAAACCTCAACATCTCAAAACTAAACTCAACAAGCAGACCCTCCGGCAGCGCCCATCGCGCTCCGCGCTGCTCCGATGTATTTCCCAAAAGAGCGACTGCCATCCCCAGACCCTCCATGGGACTGGGACAGTCACTTAAGTCACTTACTGTAACATGGGTCATCAATATTCATTACCTGAGGCAAATGCATGCAAATAGTCGTGTATTGGATTCCAGTCTCATACGGAACCCTCCACAACAAACGCGTCAACGCGTGGCGTGCCGCGCGGCGCGTTGGCGCGCCAACGCGGGCCTCGACTCCCGGTGCCGTCGCACATAGAGGCCCAAGGAGCTTAGCCCCGAGACCGTCGCCACCGTGGCGCTCCTTGGGGCGAGCGTCGCGGCTCAGCTGACGACGGGCACCGCACGAGGGAGGGAGGACACGGAGCGCGTTTGAGCAGAAAATTGAAGAAAACGAAGACGAAAACGAGTCAAATCCAATTGAAGTCTTCAAGGAAGAAGAAAAGCCGAACTCTAAAACATCCCAGCTCTACTCAGCTAGGTCCGTGTCTATACTTCAAAACCGAGCATGGTTTTCATGGAAAAAGATCGGTTGCGGAGGAACACAACGACCGAACAGCATCTGCAGTGTGAAAAGAAAGTCCAAAAATGTTGGCAAAAACGTCAGGATGTATCCACCATGTCATAGACATAGCAGACACTCGATGGTAAACCACAGCATACCACAGCTGATCGAACCGCCCACACTTCTCAGGGAACCGCACTCAGCCGTCTCCTGGGATGCGGTCGGACATGCACTGGATGAAAGTGTTTGTTCCGTGTGTGGCCGGTGAAGAGCTGGACCCTGCATGTTCCTTGTAAAGGTTCCCATTCCATGGACAAGGCTCGCCTGAAAGGATCCTAAAAGGCCTAATCATCGAGTAGCAACTGAGGCAAAATCATTCCAATCATTCCTGGTCTTCATCATCTTGGTGGAAACATTCTGGAGAAATATATAACTCATCATGACATCTGGAAAACCTCCAACAAAGCCACAATAAGCCACACTGTAGCACTGTAGAGGATGTTGCTGAGCAGATCTCCACCAAACTAAGCCGACCAACACTGGTGATGATCATGTGATCCTGTACGTGATCAACACAATGTTGCAAGACGTTCCATCGATCGAACATGATCTGTCAAATCAACCTTTAGATTGCAATTTGTCTTTAGCAAAGAGTAGGCTGCCAGTCATCAGTCACACTCCCAGTCAGCTTTCGATGGCTCATCGGAATGGCTCTGATGACACAGCGCCAAAAGTCTCTGATCTTGCGATCTGCACGGGAGGAGCTGATTGAAGGGAGAAATCAAACTATTCCGAAATGACAGCTGGGTTGTTCATGTGATGTTTCCACGATTGCACCAATCTTGGGATGAGCCAATCTCGGGATTCTCCCCCATACGGCACCCCCTCCTGTTGGACAGAATCCTACACCACCAGGGATACGGATATGATATTGATATAGCAGCTAGGTCTAGCAGACCAAGCGAATCACAAGTTCCAAATGTAATTTGGTAAATTTCGGTAGAACTCTACAATGGGCCAAACCCGCTTGCTTGTAGTTGATGTTTCATCAATTTAAATGTGTAATCGCAAAAGAACATAGTAGGACTGGCTAGCGGCTAGAACCAGCGACGATCAGTCTGCGACACCTGATGATCCAAAAATCGTTCCCATATATGACCAACTCACCGTCCCGGAACGGTTCGGAACATCGCGGCACGGTGCGTCTCCTGCGAATCTTCCCAGAAGCCCAAGGCCAAGGTCGCCATCTCGATGGTTCCCTGAAGAAAGAAATGTGGAGCCGGAAACAGCACGGTTTAGGGTCACCTCCAGGCGACCTGAGAACCATATGGAGGACCTGGGACAGATACCGTATATCTGGAGCCTAAAAGAATCCATTAAAGCCAAAAACAATCTGGAGGACCTCAAACCCATTTTCACGCAGCTCCTTCACAGGGTCATGGTACCTGTTTCCCGAATGTCCAAGTCAGACTTACTGTAACCCCCACGGGTGGGTCCTATGGGGTCTCGCAGAAATTGATTGGAAAACATGGGACAGCATTCGGCTCACAGGATTCATGTTGTGTCAAGGTGTGCTCGCAGGATTCATCGCTTCACTATGCCTGATTTGTCCTGCAATTCATGTCTGCGAGCATGAGACTAGCGACACACATGGTTATGGCTCAAAAGCAGGGTATACCGTATTGTATACCATCCAAACACACTGGCGAAAGGAGAATAACAAACATCTAAGGTATCCCGGGTCTGCGATATATTGCAAAAATAATGAGCCACACACTCATCGCCAGATCTCCCCCACCTCTGCCACTCTGAGCTGTCCAAAACAAAGATGCGAAAAACGTCGCCTGGGTCGGCGCCACAGTTTCTGGGATGTCGAGCTGCATGAAATCTCGACCTGAAAGGGAACAAGCAGGCCCTGCAGGGCGCAGGGGAACAAGCAGCAGCTATGAATTTCTGAAGGGAACGCTTGAAGGTCCATTTTGTAGACAGTGGATTGTCCAACACCCTCCACAACTACAATGAACAATAGAGGTAGCATGAGGTACTGTAGAGGTGTGCTCACCCACAACACCCTGCGATTCTGCAGTGCTTCTCATGGTGAAGAAAATCCTTCCCTGGTATAATACATCCCGTTTCACCAGCTGGACCCCATCACTTCGCTGTGGGGGGCCGTGATACATCATTGCAAGTTGCAACACCCAAAATCCAATCCAAAATCCATCAAAATCCCAACATCAACATCCATCAACCTCTCTTGAGCCCCAAGTAGTGGGCCCCTCCATTTTCTCTCCCATGCGCAACCCCCGTTTCCCGAGAAAAACCACATCACTGGCGCCACGAATCACCCACCCTCAGACGATTTCAAAGCCACTGCCGACGTCCTTTGGGGAAGATTTGACGGATCGATTGGGTACCAGTTCCGTATACTAGCTATCATAACTGGGGAGTCTATCCCACTACCAGGGTCCAGTGGATGATGAGGATGATGATGATGATGAAGATGAAGATGATTATGATTATTACTATATAATATTGCAGGCTTTTCTCCCAAAAAAGTGATCATTTTGACCAACTGTTACAGGTAAAAGGAAGAACCCCACATATACCGGTTGTTCACTTGTATCGCGTTCGCCTCACAGATACAAATGACATGCAACCAATAGCAAAGTTACAGGCCTCTCTAACCCCAAAAAGGGTAGCGATCTGTCCGCACGCCAACACGCTTAGACCCTAACGCGGAACGGGATGGAGAGGACTCTACCCTACCCCGACCCGGAACGCCACCTCGCCGGTTCGCGGTGGCCCGAGCGGCTCACGAACTTCGTCAGAGCCATGGGCGTCTTGGGCGTCGGCACCTCGCAGGTGACCTGGTCCGGCGCGGAGAGCTACAGCTCCGGGTTTGATGAGTTTGTGAGCTGGATGATGGGAAAGAGAAGGGGCATGGATGGCCTTACAAGCCGACCTCGTTTCTGGTCCGTGATCGTTTCGGGTCGAATTCTGGATCGGCCTCCCTGGGGCCGAAGGGCGAAGTAGCCTGGGGTCATGTAGAATCTTCATGAAAACCAAAAGTGGTAGATAGGCATAGAAAATAACATCAAATGATCAACCCGATCCCCTCCTCAATACAGCTTCCTACTACAACTGATGCCGCAACAAGTCCAACTCACCAAAAATCGTCTCGTACCAAGTCAACACCCCTCCAGACTCACTTCGTTCCCAGAAACTGACTGCAGCCTAGCCTATCGGCTGGCTATAATGAAAAAAAAGAAACATCTACCTAGCACTTCCTGTCTGGGTGCCCTGTCTGGAGACCTCTAGGCCGGTAGGGTGGGCTTGTCCAGCCAGGTGACCCGGACTGGAAGCACTTGGTACCTTGTTCGTACCTTGTGTGTTACGTCCGGACACACCACGTCCGCTCCATAGCTCTTAGCTCTTGCCATCCGGATCCGTCGACGACCGTCTGGCGGCCTTCTTATTCACCAGCTCTTGGCGACCAAGTACAAGCCTGCAACACCCAGCTTCCAAGACTACCCGACCCAGCTGCAACACCCGGAGGTACCCAGTGCATCACTCACCCCTATTATATAGATATAGAGACACTTATATTGACATGTTTAAGCTGCTCAAGTCTTTGGCAGTAACTCAATCTACCTCAGTAGGGAATCAGAATCCTTTGGAGATCTTTGCCAGCTGCGTTGGGTCAGTCATTCGTGGCTGATCGGTTTGCCATGACACAACGGCACACTACGGCATCGATCACATCCCGAAGGTCGACCGATGATTTATACCGAGAGCCCCAAACCTGTGAAGATGGTTTCCAGGATCGGAATCGTGGGAATTGTATGGATGGCCTTTCGCCTCGATGTATGTTGGATTCACCATGTGTCTCTACAAATTCAGATGGTGTTCCACTCCCATGATGTTGGTCCACGGTTCGTGGGTTCGTCGATCGAAGCATCCGTGGAGAATTCGATGGACTGACTGTATGTTCGATTCCAAACCGTCACCTGTTCTAGTAGTAACAAGTGCATTGCTAGTAGTAACAAGTGCCTTACTAGTAGTAACAAGTGCCTTAACTCCGTAGAGAATTTGGATATATTTTGTTTTAAACATTTAGGCGGACATGCTCCAAGGATGTTGTGGTGATTTCGTCTGGGTTCCCAAATCACTAAGTCACTAAGACATTTGGGCAACAATTCAACAAGATCGGTCAGAGCATGACGACAACAGCAAACGCATCCAAATATGGAAAGTTCATGAAAATTCTAAGATCAGGATTCCCAGGATGGTGAAGTGCTCCTTCTCATCGTTTTTTACATCTCAATGTGGTGATCTCATGTTCATCAACATCACCAAGTTTGGCCCTTCTCCGCCTGCAGGTGGGCCGCTGATGTTCACCTGAAGGCACAACAATCATGAAAGGCAAGAGTTGTCCGTACATCCATTGTGCAAGGCAAAACCATGGCAATCAGGGTGCAACTCAGGGTGGCTTGTTGACTCCAGGTACAACTCCCACAAAATGAATGTTTCCGGCTCAGAGTGACTGTGACTTGTTGAGTCGAGCAGGTTACCGTGACCCGAAAAAGACAACCGTTTCCGGCACCAAGGCAAGCCGTTTCCATGGAACCCGGTTTACCTTGTTCCACCTGATCGCAATCTCTCTGGCCATCACTCGTGATGGCCTCACTGTAGACACTCCAGACGTATAAAAAGAAGTCTCAAATGTACAAAACAAACAACCCACGGAATTAAGCACCGTAGTCATCAAGTGGAAAATCCCAGGTTAGTACCTTGTTCCACCTGTTCTTGCTTAGTAAGAAGGCCTCTGTAAAAAAAGAAGTTCGTTACTTTACTTCGAGTGATCCCCACTATGACACTTCGATCTGACAAATTTTCTGGCAGGTATTGAAACATTAATTTGACATTCTGCCTGGCATATCTTCTGACATTAGTTCTGGCATAACTTCTGACATTCTTGCATCTGACATTCTTTCTGAATCTTTCTGACATTATTTCCGGCATATCTTCTGACATTCTTTCTGGCATCTCTTCTGCATGACATGCTTTCTAGCATATCTTCTGACATTCTGTCTGGCATATTTTCTTGCATTCTTTCTGGCATCACTTCTGACATTCATTCTGGCAGTCTATCTGGCATATCTTCTGCATATCTTGTGACATTATTTCTGACATTCTTTCTGGCGTTCTATCTAGCATATTATTCGCGGTTGAGGTCCGGCGGGGAAGACTAGGAAGATGGCAGCTGACATAAAATCGAACCCTCATATGACAGATGGGGAAAAAATGGTTATTTAAGGTTATCCACTGACTGGGTAGGACACATCTGTACACACGTGTGATCACTTCTGATGCAACGGTCGTCCGGACTTCGCCCAGTTTGCCTGGAGACGACTCGCTCTCCAAAGAGGCGCTCGACACCGCCGTGATAGGGCGCAAGTCCTCCACCGCGCGGTCGACTCGATCTGGCCCGCCCTCTTACGGAGGTTGCAATGCTGGACTTAAGCCAGTGGAGATTGCAGAAACATTCTTCGCAAGCGGCGGGCAAAACGATTGGCTAAACCCATTAAAACAAGAATAGTGACCCCTATCCGTGTGCAGAAATCTAGATAATTAAGGCAACATCATGCAACACCCTTTCGTCTATAGCCTTAACACACTTAACTTATAGTGTTGTTGGCTGCTCACATGTTGGTTGATCAAAAGTCAGGTCACATAGGTCTTGAATCTTGAAAGGTCCCTTACAAATCCAATGTGACTGTCAGGCCGGAGCGTGAGGCCTATAGCTATGGTCGGGCTGTGCAGGTCCTCTAGAGAAATCTTGGCTTGTGGAGCTGCGCCTGATCCAGTTGGCTCACAACTCTAAAAGGGATAGGACTACAACTCCCATGCGAAAGGAGCCTGAAGCAAAATATGGCCCTTGCCGCCACACCTGGCGGCTTGCCACTGGGGAAAGGCCCGGTGACTGCCCGGAGGGAAAGCCCTACAACATCCAACCACCTGTCAGCAACCAGAAGGACCAGAAGTGGGAAAGAACTAGGAAAACTGGCACACCACCTGTCCGCGATAACAACGTGGACTCACGGCTGCGCATGCGAACGGACAAGTTGTCATTCTGTAAGTCTGCGACAGGGACAGGAATTGGAGAATCCATGAGAATCCGGCACGCTGTGAGGGCTGGGCCAAGAAAACCTGGCTGGCTTCAGTTGCAGTGACAGTGAGGACTCCGCCCGGGCGGCGGGTATTTCTACGTCGGCAGAAAGAGACCATCGATCTTTCACGAAAGGACAGTAAGAGATACCTGGCGCAGAAGCGAAGTCGCGGAGCCTTTGTGAATGGTTTGGACAGCATCATTTTAGGTCGTTTTATATAAAACCCATTAGATCAACTCCCATTTAGACATTGTATGTATAATATATAAGAATATACAAGTTTGGCATTCCTACAAAGAAATGACTTGGCAGGGCAGGCAAGGTGCTTTCCTTGCCCCCAAAGAGACTCATCCTCTCATCCGGATCCCCTCATCTCCACCACGATGAAACACTTCCATCCCGGGCCGGTGGTTCTGCCCCGTGCCCGAGGCGCGGTCCACGGTCCTGGGTGGTCATCCGGGGAAGTTCCAGATCCTGGAAGTAGCTGGCATCGCTCACCAACTTGAGATTCACCAAGGGTCTCTTTGCCTCCGCCGCGAAACCCGGCAACGAGAGGACGACGGCTCGGCTTGCGATGGGCTCACGGCGATGGACGCCGCGCGAGGACGACGACGCACCATCGTGGTGGCGTGGAGGTGAGTGGTGAGGTGTTCTTTTTTCAACGAGCCCAGCGTGGTTTGAATGGAGTTGTTTCAAACGTAGAGAACATGGATCCCCGGAAAATGCGAATGGTTCGCCCCTTTGCGTGACTCAATGACAGCGGATCCCTAGAAGCTATGAACGACACTTGCTCTGGTTGTTTCTGACAAACTTGGGGATCAACCACATACACTGCATTGGCATTGCAACTGATTCTGGGTCATGACCCAGGCCCCATGGCTCCTCCCACACCTCTACTTCGACAGGATGACGTTTTCAGCCATATACCTACCACAAAGGAGACCGCCATCCTCCGGCTAGGTCGGCTATTGACCTGGTCGTACCGCATCATCTCTCAGAACAGGTCGTACCCAGCTTTGAAGCCTCTGGTCTTGAGTAACTGAAGTAATGCAGCATGATTCGCTTAGAAGGATGAGGCATTCACCACCAAAGGCATCTCTTTGGGGTCGATTTTCCTGCTATCCTTGAGTGGCGGCGGGTTCCGGAGGGGTACCGGAGGGGTAATGGGTCACCTTGTTCCGGTCACCTTGTTCCGGCATTTCTTGTTGGTGAGGCTTTGGGGGATTGTAATTTTTGTCAGCTCCGGAGCTCCTCTTCCGGGCCTCAGTCTCTGGAGCCGGGACGCCTGGGCACTCGGACGCACCCCGCATCCGAAGGTCCCGCATCCGTACACATGAAACCGACCTGTTTGGTCAGTCCAGTCCGACAGGTATTTGGATTTCGGTCTCTTGGTAGAGAACATCCTATGTTCATGATCATTATGATGTTGAAGATCAGGGTGGTAAGTCTGTGATTGACACTGCAACGCAAGAGGATTCGAATTCTATAGACTTCGGTGACTTCGGGACCCACCGACTGCCAGTCGGTGACACACAAAGGGTTTCCAACGTTGGGCCCAACGTTGGGCCACCTATTGTGTCATTGATGAGTCAATCAACGGATAAATACAAACAACGCGTATTGCTGAAACGTTCATGTGCGATGCTAATCTGCCCTCACAGAACCAACGTTGGGAGGCTCGTAAAGCGTTCTATGGCTCAAGGTCTATCCTGGAGATTCATTATCCTCATAATCGGATAGGTACTTTGAATGTTCAGGAAAGGATGGCCTCTATTGCGTTGATCGATAAAAATTGAAGTAAAAATCAAGTGCGCGTCTGAACGTAACATGATTGATAATGCATGTACACCAAAAAGACCTTCAAGCACCTTCGATAAATGCCATTCACACATTTGGAAGACTATTTTATCTGAACAAATAGTCTTCCAAACCGACACTTCATGGATACTGAAGACCAGTGCTTTCAGAATTGGCAACCTGCACTCCAAAAAATGGGTCCGAACTAGGCAAAAACGACGGAGGCAGGCCTTCTTCACCGCAGCCTTCGTCACCGCACCTCCCCGCGCCCAACGTCCCCCGCCGCTCGCTCTGCGCTCCGGCCTTCGACGCTCGCATCGAGGCCCGCATTGTCGCCCAGGGTCTTCTGGCGTTGGGCCTCCACACGAGTCCGTCCAAGGACGGCATGTTTGAACAAGGGACGTTTGAAGGGTTCAGTGCATCTGTTGGACGGTTCTGATGCTTGATTCTACAGATGTTTCAATTAGGGTCAAGTACAAATGTGTAATTCTATAGCGGGACGAATATTTCGCTTTACCATCCTTTACTAAGTGCTCACCAAATCCGGCAGGCCAAAAACTGCATGAAGTCCCCAGGATTCCAACCATTGACTGACTTGGTCTTGGAAGGCTAGGCTGGTGGATTCAGGCACTGTGCCATGTGCCGCTCCCGTCCAGGACCGAGTGCAGCTTTCGTGCTCGCGCGCGCAGGGTGTTCCGGGCCAGGTCCGGAACCGGGTGGCAGAACCCACCCAAGTGATGCAGATCCTGGGAATGGGTCCAAGTTGAGTTCGTGTCTCGATTCGTTGAGAGTTTAGATGCCACTCCGAACACATCACATGGAAGCCATACCCAGACACTCCATGGGACTGCCATATATGCCTATAGACCCCTCTGGCACCAACCCCTGGCCGTTTCTCGGCAGTCCGTCCTGGCAGTCCCATAGGTCGTGTCTGGGATAGATGTCCAGTTTCTACAGAAGAGTCGTCTTCCAAGAGACCATGCCATCCACTGCCACCATGTGATGTAGTCAATGTAGGGGCGCCAGCGCCATGGCGCATACACCACTGGCCAACCCTGAAAAGCCTTCCCCGAGTGGTGAAGGACCGTGTGTTGGCTATCAAATCACCTGATGAAAAGCATCTTAGGGTAGTAGTAGCATTCTGTCTAACCTCTTCTATCTCCCGTCTAACCTCCCAAACCCCGGGCCCGTTCACCGACCAACACATGAACCCCGTTCACTCGTTCGGGGCGCCCCTGTGCGGACGTGATACTGTATCCCCGCCTGAGACTCGAGGGAATTCTCCGCGTGGCGCTTGGAGCCTGCGACTGCCCAGGGCGGTCGCGACATCGGGAAGCTGATGAAACATGCAATTGACATCCAATTGATTAACATCCTCTATGGATCCAACATGAATCCTATCATGATCTAACTATCATGACAGTCTGTGGATGTTACAAGTACCTCTCCGTTGCCATAGATGGATGATCCTGTGACCTCCAAACAGGGTGGAGTTCCTGTTCCTCTTCCCGCTTTTTCGGGCCATGGCGCCAAGAAGGATAGAAAAGGCTAGATTGAACACTTGCAAATGGCGAGTATAGCCCAGACACTCCATGGGACTGCCATATATGCCGCCCCATTGACCCCCCTGGCACCACCCCACTGATCGGCATCTATGGCAGTCCCATGGAGTGTCTGGGTAGTGACTTTTCATGACCCTTAAGAGTCACGAGACGAGTTCCGGGACGTGACGCTTCACGTCTGCGACGAACGAGACGCGCCGACGGTCGAGGTCCACATCCACGGCCCCTGGATGGGACGAGCCACACCACCCCGAGCTCAGTCCATGATTGTTCGGACAAAATGGAGAAAGGCTCATACGACATGTGACTGGCAAATGAGCCTTGTCTCACCCGCATGGACCATTTGACAAAAACAGTCGTCCAGTTTGACCCAGGTCCAAGCTGGCCTTTTACCACCATCTCCATGCAGTAAAATGAGATCTTTGACTTGCTGGATTATATTAAAATGTAACGCATGTTTAAGGTTTTCGGGGTGGCTCACATGGTTTTGAAATAGGTCCTTTTTTTTCAGGGGATCATGATGCGCACCGATCGTGTTGAAGGAAAGCAGAGCAACCCAATAACCATCTGCAAAGTCGTGTAGTTGAAGATGTGACATTCTAGCACACCCTGGCCCCCCCTTCTCAATGCTCGCAAACATGTTCAGCATCGCACCAAAAAGCCACTAATGGGGCGATGAGGGAGATTCTTGCCCCACTCCAACAATCATGTCCAATACAAATACCATCAAATACCTGCTTTTGAAGAACAGGGCTCCATTCTTTGCGTCTCTGCGCCATGCCTACAGTTGCAGTTCGACCATTTACTCCATCACCTGGTGTGGCACCGTCCTCCATCCGCTGCAGCTGCTCCAACGAAACATGACCAGCTCCGAGCAAACGCCTCTGAGCGAAACTGCTGCGATCGCAAGCCTTGGCGCTGAGCGACCGATAAGCCAGGAAGCACAAAAAGCACATGTTGACCTTCCACCAGCAGTCACAGAGCTCGGGGTGGTGTGGCTCGTCCCATCCAGTGAGTGGATGTGACAGGGGCACCCTTATCCTTTAAGTTCGGCACCCCTTTGGAACTGCTGGCACAGCGTTCTGAAGGAAATCTCTAACATCTAACTGCAGGGGCAGTTCATCCTGAAAAAGTGAAAGCGACAACTTAAATCTTTGACCAGCTTTGTCTAACTAGACATGCTGACGCTTTGCTGCTGGTGATGCCCATTCAATCCTATTCATATCAATCGCTGAGCTGAGCTGAGCGACGACAGTTGCGGCAACAAGTTTTTGATGTCGGAATTGGCCTCAAACCATCACAGGCACAG
This sequence comes from Durusdinium trenchii, assembly GCA_963970005.1. NCBI lineage: Eukaryota > Dinophyceae > Suessiales > Symbiodiniaceae > Durusdinium > Durusdinium trenchii. The sequence goes on from CAXAMN010026595.1 coordinate 371,518, forward strand.
CGCACACTGGTGATACATGCGGCGCACCAGCCATGACAATGATGTTCAAACTTCAAACAATATACATGCATATTACACTCCCGAGTCAACTCACATAGACCCTGACGTCCTGGTCCCATGGAACACGATTGTCCTCTACCAACCCAGGGGTGTACTCAGGTTCCATGGGATCGTCGACACCAGGGTGTCATGTACACCGGCTCCCCTCGGGGAGTGCAGCTCACGACATGAAAGAAAAAGCCTGGCCAAGCCCTGCATCTGCCAAAAGCAGGGGCGACTCGAGACGGGAAACTCTCGTCGCCCGGTTCCAGCGCGGATGCGGTGTCTCCGGAAACTCGGCTCCGTTTTTGAGGGATCGTGGGGGGATGATAGGGACAGCAGAAGGCAAGGTAAGGGAGGGTGCCCGTTCCGCGGGTTCTGAGCGGGCCAGATGCAAAACGGGATGTTTTTGGGTAAATGCGGTGAACAATCCAAGCTTGTTGCAGGTATGAACGCTCCTGATGCCTGTGATCGCATGCAAAAGGCAAAGGAAACGTGTTGCAAAAGTGGTGTATTTGAAGGCAAGGTTGCAAAAGTCGTTGCAAACATCAGTGTTGGCAATGATGTTCTTTAAACATCATACTTGTTTCCTGAGCCCCGGACAAAATATTACAGCTATTACTACAGCTATTAGTTTCTTGCTGCACTATCCGGCAAAAACAGCGCAACTACAACAGAATTGCATGTAACCTAGTCTCGCTGGTTCAGCAAAATGCTACACAACTTCTGCTTAACCATGCTTAACCAGCGGGTTTGGATTGTTCCCTATTTTTGAGCAAACAACCCAAACCAAGAAAGCCAAAACTCTAACTGTTCACCGGCCTGACGAATGAGGCCCAGCTCATCCTGGATGATGACACAGGTTCAGATTTGGTTTGCGCAATGATTGCAAGCTGAAAAGCCGCGAACATTCAACAACCAAAACAACCAGAACCATCGGCTAAGGATCACTGTGAACACATTCGACTACCCTTTTGTATCCTTCTGTTATAGATATACATGAATATCTTATGTACATCTTCGTCATGCTCTGCTCCACAGCTTGCAGACATACACCCTAAACGATTTGGCACGATCATGTGAACGATGGAACGACCTGGCTCGAAGAGCGGTTCTTCGACCAGGGATGGGTGGAATCAATCCATCCAGTCGTACCTTCTCAGGTACGGTGATTGGAGACTATTTATGTAGGCTTGGAGGGCCCAGTCGTACCTTCTGAGAAGGTGGCAGTGGATCCCTAGGGAAGATGAATCAATATGAATCGGCCGAGCAAACCAGGGAGGCTGCCAGGTCTGCACAGGTGAACCTTCGCTCATTCTCGACATGGGACTGGCACGACCATCTCTGCCTACATCCACCTCCCCTTTTATCAACCACCGCAAGTAAACTGAACTTCTTACATATATGGAGGTCGGTCCGCCCCCGCGTCCTTATCGCTCGCTCGCTCGCTCCGTGTCCTTCGCGGCTCGGGACTCGCGGGCGGCCGCCCCTCCACCTGCTCGGCTCGTATCGGTGCGCCCCTTCCCTTCGGCGCTCCTCGGGCAGGCGAAGGAGATCACTGGCACGGCCCACCTTGCTGCTGATGGCCTCCGCGGAGCGAACAGGGTTGTCAGCTAGGGAGCGAACAGGTGAGCAGCCTGCTAGAAGGGGCGAACAGGAATCAGCAGCTGAGCTGCAGCACGTGTTTTGGAGAGAGGTGTCCGGAAACCATCAAATCTCATGCAAGTGACCAAGTATAGCAACCACTGCCACAACAATGGATGATGAGTTCCTGCTCCCACCTCAACACTCAAGATTATCTGAAGGTGGCCAAAAGATTGGAGCCTTGCAAGAGGTCAAGGAGAGCTTGGTGCAGCTGAATCTTGCCCTACTGCAAAAATGGTTTTTGGTCCGGTGGGGTCTGCAAACCACCTGTAGGATACCAGAATCTCCAATAAATGCAAAGACATGAAATGACATGAATGTTTTTCCCCTCAAAAGAAAGCACGCAAGCACGCTGTTACGCTATGTTTAAGAACAACAGCACCTCGGGATACCTGACGAGTCTATAAGCTACTCAAAATCTCGAACACCTGCTTCGAAGACATCTAGCTGGCAGTTTTGCCGTTTGTGCTCCTTTAAAGCTGGTCGGAGGAAGGCGAACCTAAATCCAAGTGTCTTCCTATTGTGTTTGATCTCAACAGCATGTGGCCATCTGGTTGCTCTCATCCAACCCAGTATTCCTAGTCCTACGAGTCCGGGTCAGCGTTTTATGGACGACTTGGAGCCCATCAACACTATACTTGGGCATGTATCTTGATGGGGAGACACCCCGCCACTGGGTTTTGCGGCGCTGCGACTTGTCTGGACTGGCTTCAGCCCGCTGACCCTCCCCAGTTTCACGTGAGAGGGGCAGACCTGCGTGAATGCACGGAATATCAGTGGGTGTTTGATCCATTTTCTGTTTTCATCCGGTCTGGCTTTGGTCGAGGAGACCGGTGACCGATACGGCCGTGAGTCATGGCACCGAGCCACCTGGTGGCTTTTGTCCCACCCAACATAGTTGGATGGCGCCTCACTTGCGCACATAAGATTCGCCTCACCTGCGCACACAGCCTTTTTTTAATACATTTAACTCACCTGCGCACACATCGATTACATTCTTCTTTAAACAGTGCATGTTACCTCAAACTCATCTGCGCACACAGACTTCGCTCATCTGCGCACACTGCAAATTGAGTGATGATGATCTCTTTTTGCTCATTGCTTCCACAGTACCACGTCACACAGATGCTCTGCGTTTGATTGATGATGTTGGGTTGGGATGGGGGGGGGGGGGGGGGGGGGGTGGGGGTGGGGGGTGTTAATAACGTCCCTCATTCATCCACTCATTCATTCATTCATTCGTTCATTCATTCATTCATTCATTCATTCAGCCGAGCAAGCGGCGTGCACAGCCGAGGAGCGCGTGCACAACCGAGCAAATCTATGCGCGTGTACAGGCGAGGCCAAGGCTCCGCCCCCCAACATGAACAGAATGGATGACCTGGTTTCGGTCAACCTATATACCATCTGACAGGCTGGAGGATGGTCCTGGCAGTAGGGCTCTTACATGCTCTAACTGACTCCTCACCCACTGGCGCCTCTTCGAACTAGGACAGTCCGTGAGGGTATATGTATATAGTATATTATACCCACCTCGTACACCTGCTGGAAGCGGACATGCTAAACGAACTCATCCCCACCCCCACCCTCACCCCGAAGGAGAAAGCTTGCGGATGTGCAAACATGATCAAACATGTGCAAACTAGAATCTTCCAGATTTACGAACACACACAGATACTCGGAGGAGGATGACATGGACCATGCAGCAATTTTAATTGGTGAAACATATTGAAACATCAAATCCATCAATTTCACCATCGCATGTCCCGTACTATGTCCCGTTTCTAGAGAAACGCCATCTTCCAATGGACCATGCCATCCACTTCCATATGATGTAGTCGTCAGAGTGTTTCAAGTGCGATTGAAGGGCAAGACTCCATTCAAAACACCACTTGCAAACCCTTCCCTGAGTGGTGAAGGACCGTGTGTTGGCTATTCAAAACAAACATGGCTAACTTCCTCCAACACAACTTGCAACGCTTGTTCGTCGGAGGGTAGCCCGATTCCGAACACACAACTGTAGCTACCGGTCTCCAGGCCTCTAATCCGTCTTGAAGAGTCCTGGTGAGGATGTTTCTAGGTCTGATAGGCGTACAGGAGGCCCCAAAACCAACTGGAGTAGGGAAGATACACAGATGACTGGACTTCTTGGGAATCTGTTTGATACAACCCCAAATGGATAACAGGATGAATTTAATCATTTTTGGTCTATCAAATCGCAGTTTGACGTTGTTCTACTGTTGGTGGAAACAAACAAGTTCAGCGATACGGCGATACGACTTGCCGTTCCACCTGTTGAAGAGATACGTGTGCAAGGAAGCCTTTCTTGGACCATGGTGGACCGTCCGCCGAATGCTCAGTGACTCCTTCGGACGAGTGATGTCGAAACGGACAGCTGAAGCTTCTTAAATCCAATCACCAACCAATCCGGGGCGTCCATGCACTATGTATACTAAATACATCTGCACATCATTTAATTGAGTTGTATCATCCAAATCCATGTCCCTCTCTGCTCTCTACCCCAGCTGTGGTACGCTGAAAGAGCGTGCTGCGTGCTGAACCTGCACCCAAACTTCCGCCCAAGCGGCACCCCTCCTGCTGCCCTGCTTCATTGAGCTGGTGAGCATGCCACGAAAACCAGAGCTCTTGTCCGGTTTGGCCTCCGGTTTCGTGCCGCCGGGAACTTCGGTTTCACTTCTCTCCCGTTTCGTGCGATCCGCACGATAGATGGCCTCCAACCTGCTGGTTTTCCTTCACGGCAGAATCCATTCGATGCACAACGGTTGACCACTGAAAGAGGGAACAGCAGTCTACCGCCAGGGACGTCCACCACCTACCCAAAAGGGGACCGATTCTCCGACCGATGCTCCGATGACCGAGGAATCGAGATTCCAACAAATGTCAACTCCATATCGGCTGCCCTGGGCCATTGACCACGGTGGCATGAGGTACGGCTGACAAGTGGTTCCCAAATAGAAAGATAGATAGATAGATAGAGGTCTCAAATACCTTTGTATCACCAACTTGAACATACTAGACCAAACGTAACTGTGTAAATAGATAAATAGTTAGATGACCAAGCAAAGCAACATTTTCAACCAAACCATGGGTCCAGAAATGGTTTTCCACGCGACGTACGCAGACCAGCCATGCTGTCCCAAAGCGTACGTGCGTGGCATGCCGTGCCGTACTTGTTGAGGCCACAAAGCCGGTTGGTCATGTTGCTCCTGTTGCTTTGGCCCTTGATGTATGGCCTGTATGGCGTTGACCTATAGATTGGGGTGGTTGAAAAGGGGTCAAAGTTCAAGCATATCGTAGGATTCTAACCACATATGATAGTTAGGCTTTACTGCGCACACCCCTTGTTTTACTAAGGATTTTACAGCCAGGTCAAGGTCCATGATCATTTAAATGGTCTTGGAAGGCTAGGGTCTAGGCATACAGGCAGAGTCTGTGAAATGCCCTCCTGCAGAAGACCATCTGGGTTGGTCTTCCGACAACGGTGGTTTCAACCACGAGTGCCATGGTCCTGGCAGGCTGGCATTCTCAGGGTCCATGTTTAAAGGTTTCCAATGGTTTCCACAAATGGGGGTGCCCCCCAAACTGAGGGTTCAGGATGTTCACAACCCATGAACATTCCTTTTCTTTTGGGGGTGGGACCCCTAGGGATCCAAATGGATCCAAGCACCTCCTCAGGTCATTATGCACGTCTTGTCTTCGACACGGCCTACCGGCGCCAGCCAGTCGCCTGAACCGAACCGTATCCTAAGTGGATCGATGGACACCCTCGCAGCTGCGTCGGGGCGTCGGGGCGTCGTCCTTTTCGTTTGGAGGATCCGGTCACGCGAGGACGGTGGAATGCACCGTTCGGAGCCACCGGTAGGCGCCCGCCTGGACGCCATTCTGGATGGACAGGGTGAACTTCATCAGGACCTGATCGGGGGTCTCGCTCCCGGGACATCCCGAAAAGACCATCATCCTCAATTGGAAGGAAAGAGAAAGTGAAGAAAAAGAAGCTGAACCAACTGCTGATACAGAATCGTTCCGATACAAGTTTGCCCGATCTGGCGGAACAATGATATTCCAAGAAACAGGAATGATTCTAGTAGCAAATAGTAGCAGGACCCTCGTTCAACACACCAAAAGGACCTCGACGGTCCGCTTCCCCCGCCTCCTTGGCGGAGTTCAACACCCGCGCCAGCTCGGGGAAGACCTGGGGAGGTAGCTTGAACTTGCCATGCTGGAGCAAAACCCGTTTGAAGAAGACACAGGTGAGTCAACACAGTCAGAAGCTGAATGAAAAGAAGAGAGTTTGGGAACAAGCCAAACTAAAGATGTTTAATGATGTGTTTTTTCATGTGTGCGCGTCCTGTTCTCATGTTTGGACCGGTTTTGAGCTACTTCCCTAGATGATGAGGACATCCGGCAACATGAAAGGACATTCGCCATCCGGCCATACACAGATCCCTGCAGAATGACCATGGGAAACGCCTGGGATCGGCGGGGTCCACGACCGACGGATCCCATCTGCCGAAGACTCCCCAAACGGCCCGGTGAGCGAGATGGCCTGATTGGAATTGAAGACATATGCCTTATCCTGCCAGGCTGCACCATGTGGCGCCGGGACGTGGGGGGGGTGTTTTTCACGCTTTGGTCTTTTCTGTTGCAGATAGGTCAAAACTGCGCAACCCAGCATGCAAAGTGAAACCCAATAATGGAAATGTTCCGATCATTCTCTTGCAAATCAGCATACGATGGGCCGAGCAAACCCTATTGTAGTGGCTTACTTCCAAAGCGCTGACTCGCGGTGTTGTTCGTCTCGATCCAAAGGGTTGTCGACTTGAGTGTGGTTTGAAAGGATGGGTTCGAGAACCCTGGTAGACCCTCCAAATACCTTTCTCGAACCACACTGGGGTTTGTCAGAACGTATGGCTGGACCCTCTAAACTCTAAACACACCTCAAACAGCTTCTGAGAAGGTACTTGGAGCCCTAGGGACAGGGGGCTTGATTTGTCTTCTCCCGGAGGTTCTGGATCTGTCTTCGAGGGCTGATGACGTAAATGTGGTTTCACGCAAAGTTGTTTTGTGGTGTGGCCGGTGTGTTGTGGCGGCATTCCGCATAATAGCCAAAGGTGATCTCTTAGGGTGACTCTATTCTTCGGGCCAGTTGATGGAAGACAAGAGGCAAACATCATCAAAAATCTGGGACAGCGCAGCGCGGGTCAAAATCACCGGCGCTTCTTTTGGTTCATCGACCCAAGATTCGGCCACCCGCGCCAGATTGCAGGGCCGTCTCTTGTGGACAGTAAGACCATGGATTTTACATCTAGGCCCCGTGGGAGTCCAACCATTGATTCAATGGTTCTTACGGAAAGACGCTATGGTTTTACTATACCCAGACACTCCATGTATGCCATATATACCTACATTGACCCCTCAAACCACCCCAATGTAGGTATATATGGCATACATGGAGTGTCTGGGATATGTTTTACTATAGGCGTTAGACCACCGTTGCACGGGTCAAGCTACCGATCTTGGAAGGCCATCCCTTCCTGTCCAAACAATCGCAGTGCAGCTGACGACTGGAGCCGACCGAGTGCACCGTCGACTCAGTCGACTGAACTCGTGGACCCTAGGGGCCCCAGTACCTTCCCTAGGGGCCCAGTCCGGTACGACCGGACCCGACTGGACCCGACTGGACCCGGCACCAGTCTCGAACACATCACCGTACCTGAGGTACGGTACGAAAACGGATCCCCTAGGGCTTGGTAGGGGACACACCGGAGTTTCGCCCGTGTGGAAGCCGCTGTAGCGCTGTGATTTGATTCGCTGTTCTTTCGTTCTTCCAAGCGACACGGGTCATGCAGGGTCATGGGGTTCATGACAGCATGAGAACCACCCCAGTGTAGGCATATATGGCAGTCCCATGGAGTGTCTGGGTATTGTGGGATACACACGTCACATGAACAATCACATTCAACTGAACTCATGTTTTGCGCCATGGGCAGCCGTGGGTGGTCGATATCCATCGATTCTGACTCTGACTCAACCCGTCCTCATCGGGCAAAGAACTCGAGAAGCATTTCACCGACTCCGTCACACTTTGGACGGTGACAGCCAGACTTGACCTGGGCATCATTTTGGAGGACCAGTCTACGTACATAAGACTGCCTTCCATGTCCCCCCGAAATCCACTTGCTAACCGAGGCATAACGTAGGTTGATCATGATATTGTATAACCATGTCTTGACCGGCCAAAGGTACTTCTACGTGCTTTGCCGCTTAGCTGAGAATTAATTAGACTTGTAAGATGTTGTGATGTTGTGTGGCTTTGTCTACCGAGTCTACCTCCTGCATCCAACGCTCCGTGTATGCACAACGGCACAACGTATTTTTATCCCTGCTGTGGTGTTTCCAGATGTGCCCTGCCCTCGACCGACCTCTTGATCAGCGCCCCCGGTCCGGTGATAGAAAAAAAAGAAAACACCTGGAGCTTCCAACAAGTCGTGCAACGAAGATTCATCAAAACAAGCACGGTATGTGTTATCAATGTGTTATCCATGCGTTCTTTGGCTGTGGGGTCATGGCACCCGGGCTTTTTTTTGTGGTTTTTCCCACCAAAGTTCTGAACAGATTCCTCCATCTCTTGGGATGTCAATCTACCATGGTTTTTGGTGGGGGGAGGTGTTGACCTGCCAGCTTGGATTTGCTGCTCTTTCGGAGGGCGCGAGAAATGAAGACTCCTCAGAAGGGGATTCACACGGAGGAAACCGATGATGCACCCACATGGAAATCAACATCAACTTAGGACGTTCCACAGGGCTACCCGTCCGTGACTGGTCTTGAGATTCTACGCAGCCGAAACATGCACATCTACATGGTCGGTCAGCTCATAAGTGGATGAAACATGATGAACACCATTTAAAAAAGAATTAAACTAAAGGCCTCCTTCGTCCCACTCCCACCGAGTTCGCCTTTGGGCCACCCTCAACCCCTCCCTGCTGGCCGCTGTTGGGGTCTCCCCCCTGCGGCCCCGGGCAGCTCGGCGTCCTTCTCGGAGCTTCTCGAGAGCACGTCGCCGATCCAGGACGCTGCTTCGAAGAGGCCGAGCCTCGGCCGTCCGGTGTCGAACGACGAGAGAGACATGGCGAGACCGAGAACGAGAGGTCGGCCCCTGGCGTCTTCGGGTTCCGGTGGGGTCTTCGGGTTCCGGGGGGGGGTGGTGGACTCTGCGAGAATCCTTCACACACACCCCGGAGTTCCCCAAGTTTGAACCTCCAGAGGGTTAAGAGTTAGGCGAGATTGCGATGACCACCTGTCAATTCTGGGGGCACACAAGTAGAGTGCCCTGGGTCCTCCAACATCTGCTAAGATTTTGACGTGTGATTTTGGGTTAAGCCAGGTCCCCATACATGGATACTTTTCGGAAGAGCCCCTATCCCCCACCAATGCTTCCACTGGCACTGTACAGTGACAGCTTTGAGCCCTTGATGCTGCTCAAGCCTAGCCTAGCCGGGTCATCTCGTGATCGAAACCCAGGGAAACCGTCCTTGGTTGTCCTGTTGTCAGAGGTCTTGCGGATCTATCTGCCTCTACGCCAGGCATTTGGATCATGACCCAAATAACAAGGAAAGGAAGGACCAGGACCACTGCACTTACTTTCTTATTGAAATGCTCTGACGCGTCTGGTGAGTTCTGGTTCAGGCCTGCCTGATCGCAAGTTTCGATGCCACAGGCAGATTCGAGATGCCACCAGTATGACGCTGATTAACGAAAGGTGCGCAACATCTTTTCCACGCCAACACCGACACCGTAGAATTCTTCACCCGATGTCACCCAAAAAGCGTTGCAAAGAAATGAACAAAAATATGATGTCTGAATCTGAAGTGCAAAGGCCCTTCCTTCAGACTGCAAATGGATGTCCTTTAAGCGCCCATCAGAAATCCCTGCTGCGGCGTCACCGACAGCCCCAGTCCTACCAAAGAGTCAAGTCATGTCAAGTCTTTGCACAACTTCTTTTGGAACGATCTTTCAATACCCCCCAAGTTTCACGAAGTTTGGACCCACCCGGATTGGGATGTCACTGTGACCATGCGTGTTCTTGCGCCACTCCCATCAGCAAAAAGCGCTGAACAGTCAGAGCCCCGTTCATCTGGCTCTTCCTCGTATCACTTCTGGGAATGTCTGTCATATATGCCGCCCCATTGACCCCTCTGGCACCACCCCAATGCAGGTAAATATACCAGTCCTATGGAGTGTCTGGGTGTCATAAGCTCCCATCATCTAGATGCCGCGTCCAAGATCCTTTTTTTGCCACAGTTGGACACTGCGGGACCTCTGGAGAGTTCTTTTTCTCGAATATTCAATCATGGAAGTGGCAACATACCGCCCGCGGAAGACCAGTTGCCTCTGTTTTACGAAGTGCCCAAACGCTCATGGGCCCTCATATGGAGGGGTCAGACCCTCATATGGAGGGGTCTGAGATCTCAAATCCCTATGGTTTTGAGGTACCAAGAGCTGTTTGGAGCATCTGGTGTTAACTTTAAGAAGTTCGCCCGTGTTGCCATTCTCCAAGCAAGAAGCAGCGTCTCCATGCCATCCGATGCTTTGCGTCGCACAGGAGGTGGGGACACGGAGGGGGGATGTTCATTTCAGCTGGCCCGCCTATGGGTGGTCTGTGAGTGAGGCTGCCGGATCCAAACCTGGAGCAACCGAAACATACAGTGCTTTGGTTTTCGCCATGCTGTCGCCCATGCACTTCCCCGATGCAAGTGCCGAAACTGTACGACCTGTGCTTTGGAATCAAGTGTTTTCTAGTTCATTATATTTATAAGGTTGATCCCCCAGAAATGTACGGAGGGGAAGACTTTGGCACTCGGCGCCTTCATACCCACAAGTACAGTGAACTCTTACACCAGGCAAATCACGCCTGGCGTGCAAGCGACTGTCAGGCAAGCCTTGTGCGACATGCACTGTCAGCGTTTCTTCCTGCCAACTGAGCCAGAGCATTGCAGCACCAGCGTCACCCAGCGTCACCAGTCACATGGCCACCCATCCCGTGTGATTCGGGGGGGGGGGCCTGGCCTCAGTGGTCCGGTTTCTGTGGGGTGACCGGTGGACCGACGGACCGTCCGTTGACCTGGTGTCCGTTGACCGGGGGCCTCCAGGTTGACTCCATACCCTGCAACCGTGCCGTGGTTCGAGCGGTCACATGGCGCAACAACCGTTGATTGGAGGATTTGATGTGAGGTCCCGGGAGGGACTTCCAGCGCACTGCCTTCAGGCGGGGCTGGCTCCAGGCGCCAGCCGGGGAATGAGCTATCTGCTCGTATTCGGAACGAGCTACATGGGGATTCAACATCAGGAGTGACATGAAACGATGTATATATATATATACAAATATCGAAGAACTTCCAACCCAGAGATTCTACATTCCAGTCAATTCCAACCCGGAGATTCTACATTCCAGTCCAGAGATATCTCCAGCCAAAAAGGAAAGGCCAACATGCCTGCTGATCAAGACCTCAGGTGCAAGAAAAGGTCAGTCAATACCCAAACACTTCAAACCGAAGTATGACGATCAGGGGATAGCAAGGGTCAACACGTTGTCAACATTATACTGATCCTCTTAAAGTACCCATGGCGACTATCCCGATTCATTCAACCCAATAGTTGCGCCCCAAAGGCACGAACCAAAACATTTTTTCTTGCGCACAGCCGTCAGGACAGCCGTCGACTTGATTCTCAGAGTGTCAATAGCTCGTTGTCCTGGAAGGAGGATCGATGCTGTCAGCAAGAAAACGCGCATGGATTTAAAGTCATTGGACTCCTTCAAGGGCAATGACATGTCATCGACGTTCAAGTTTCAAAGCAATGTAGTCCAGCGAAGCCAATTGCAATTGGAAATAAGATGAAATAAGATAAATAGAAACAAACTTGGCAAACTCTCAAACCCGATGTGTGCACCAAACGCACAACGCCAGGCTCATCCCAAGCGAAAGGGCGACATCGATGGCGAGGGGGTGCTCGCGGTGCTGCAAACGAGGAGCACCAAGTGAGAACAACATCCCAAAGACACCCGAAACAAAAGAAGCACGAAACGAAACTGAGGACCTAACCTTGAGTCAGATGATAGAAAATATGTGAAAACATAATGTCCTATGGTCTACTTAAATACATGATGTTTAGATTCACTTTCCACCCACTAGACTGAACAAATACTGGTCTGCCATGCTTCCAAGTCAGCAAACAGCATAGCCTGTAGCACCACTAGGGAATGAATGACATGGCACTGGATGAATTGGGAACAGCGACCCTCTTTGCCACTCCTTCAGCAACTGCCGGATGAACTTGGCCTGGCATGGGCATTCCCTGCTGAGTGGTCATTTTCCTGAGTGATCATCTGCTCTTCAGCTAACCTTTCCATCAAAAGACCGCAAGTTCCTTGGAATGTTGAGCAGCTGGCTACACAGTCATGGATAGTATGAACACCAACCCTGTCCCCTCCAAGTCCACGATTTGCATGAGCTTACCTTCGATGCAAACATCAACAAACCCAAAAGAGACTCGTTTTTTCGAAGAAACATGACAATAAGCTACTAGGAACAAGTGCATCGCTTCTAGTAACAAGTGCCTTACTAGTAACAAGAAGCTATTAGAAACAGGAAAAGGAAGAATAACTCATCACTCCCTCTTTGACGTAGTGGGTCACAACCGCAGCTCTTAGCTCTTCCCGGCAGGGGCGGGTCGTCCATCGGACGGTCTGCCCGTTCCCTCGGTCCCCGGGAGGAGGGAGACAAGGAGGTCGACCGAGGCGAAGATCGAATCCGGTCGACCTTCAGTACCCAGACACGACCTATCTGGGACTGCCAGTCCGGACTGCCGCCCCATTGATCCCCAAAACCACCCCAATTGATGGGCATATATGGGGGGTGCAATGGGGCGGCATATATGGCAGTCCCATGGAGTGTCTGGGGTTTATATGATGTACGAACACGTTCCATCCTTTTTCATGATTCACATCGCGCCCAGTGGCCACCTTCCCATCCTTCCCCATGCCATCCCATGCCATTCGGTTGGTGGGATTCTTCACCGCCCCAAACCTTCGCGTCGTAGTCCGGCAGGCTCTTCCAGGATGCTGCAGCCACCTAGTAGATCGGTCCAAAAGGATGACGAAGCAGCGCCCGTTCTGGTGAAAGATTGGCTCCCAAGACGGAACATCCGGTGCTGGGAGTCGCACCTCTGAATCGGACTGGCGGACCTCTGAGTCACGGCGCCAGTCCCATGGAGTGTCTGGGACCATCACTTCCCCTACTGCCTGGAGATCGGGCAGCGGCTTACTCTCGAAGAAAGCTCCTGTACTGGACCTGAGGTACACCAGGCTCGACTTGGTGCTCCATGGGTGTAGCAGAAAAGCCAGAACAAAAACCCACAAAAGAGGGACACGATTGATCACTTGCTCGGGCTTTTTCCCCATCAAATCGGGCGTGGCCGTCTGTGTTTAGCCTCGGATCCTGCCAAAAACGCGGGCCGTCTGTGGTGTGCCAATCCCGTTTCAAGGAAAAAAAAGAAACGACCCACCGTGTCCACCCAGCAAACCTCACCACCCCTGCAATCCCATGCATCCCCCCAAACAAATCCCAAAGGATGCAGGTGAAGTTGTCATGCCGCATCACGCACCCATGATCGCCAGCACTGCCCTGCCCTGCCCTCGATGCAGCGGACCTCGATGCAGCGCCAACCCAGCGCCTAGCGGTGCGAAGAACCCACCCGAAGGCTCAGTTCAAGACCATGACGTCCGGTGCAGGCTATCCTGGTGAGGTAAGACGATGTGTTGCGGGTTTGGACATGTTTAGACTGAGAATTTATGAAATGATCTCAAGAGTTGTCTGTACATGTTCTTCTTCCTTTTGTTTACACACGCTGCCCATGAGTCTTATGTAGGGGTCATGTGTGTTTGCTTCTGTCCTGAATCCTTTTGCTAAAATGTCTACCATGGCTTTCTCTGGTCAAAGACCTACTCCTGCATCGGCTCGGGTTTGTGCATTCTATACATCATTATACACGTGATCATTACCCTAGAAGTCCAGTTCGACCATATTTTGACCGGCTGAAGGTTTCAGGAAGTTCCCGAACTCAGGTCCCCTGCCCTCGTCAGACCATTCTTTTTTTGTCAGACCGACTCCCAGGGAATTGTATAGCTGATCTGTTTTTTCTCATCTGGTCTAAGAGAAGCACAGCTGGTCTAAGAGAAAGGAAGAAATCCCTTCGCCGAGCCCAAGGGCCACGGCCTCCAGATGGCGCTTCTTTCGCGAAGGTGGTTCCTCTAAGAGACCAAATCTCCAGCTGCGCTCCTGGCGAAGCCAATTGAAGAAGCAAATCCAACAAACATGAAAGTGGAGAATGTTTCCAGTGGCCATGTGCATCATGTTAAACTTCCATGAAGGTACCCCTGAGCAAATTCTCAGGGACCCCCCGGGGTCAGCCTAGTACCTTCATGTACCTTCGACATGGACTGCTGGTAGTTGGAACCTTAAGGAAAGAACATCATTCCCACCACTGCAAATGCCAAAGTATGGAAGACCTCACAGGACTATCCACAAGTTCTAGGCTTCAGGGCCTGTAGGATAAGACACAAAAAAAAAACACATCCGAGGGTGCTACAACACAAACCGAGGGTGCTACAACACAATGACCAGTGCATAATATCATAAAATAATATATTATAACTATAACTATAATATATATAGATATTGTGCCCCCCCTAACTCATCTCTAGACATCTCCTATCTTCACCTCAATGGAAACACCTACATCGTTGCAAGTTTTGACCATGAAGAATGGGACTTCCCACCCAAAAGGAAAACACTTCTTCATAATGACCAGCATCCTACCAAACTCCCGCTACCACAAGCACTGTTTGGATCAGATCTTGCTTAATTCATCTTAATTCAGTATTCAGAATCTGCTCTGGTCTTTTGCGCATCCAGGTGACCACATCCCATCCCCTTCCAACCGGCGCGCCATGCTCCCACCGGACCCTCCTGCCCACCCGCACCCGGTGTACGACCGGGGCAGCCTCCACCGGCTCGAAGTTGATCCGCTCATCGGGGTCACAGATCTGGATCCGCAGCGACCGAGCGAAGCGCTTCCAGCGGGGCGAAGGGGCAGGGCTCGACCCGGGGGCGGGTCGGGGCAGCGGAGGTTCAGCTCGGGGAGCAGGGCTCGGTGATCGGTTTTGGCCACGGTCGGGTGAGACCGACGCAGGGTGCTTTCGTCGAAGATCCACAGCCCATCGTCGAGTGGGCACAGGAATTCCCATGGAATTCCTTCTTGAAACCAAGGTGGGACCATGGCCTAAACCTTCCATGGGACTGGCATGTTTGCCAGTCTCAGACAGGTCGTCTCTGGCATAGGAACCTACGAAAACCCGTCGGATTGGTTGGTGTGTGGCACCGTGCATCAACCGGTCAACCGTTCTGTGGCCGGAGAGCAGGAGAGGTCTGAACAAGAGACAGGTGATCCATGGATGGACACGCGTTTGTAGAGGTAGTGCTATAATAATAGTGCCTGTATTCCGCGTATTTTCTGTGCAGCTTTGCACAAACCGTGCTAGATCTCGGAGTTTTGCGACTGTCAAGTTCACCTGATGGTACACACCACAAGTCAGAAGCCAGAAGGTCTACTGGAGATACCGATCCGGCCGTCGCACCAAAAAAACAGCAGGTGCGTCGCCGTGCCTTCAGCGGGTATGGCCCCAGCATCTTGCGCTTGGCGGGAAAGCCGTGCTTTCGCAAGAAGAAGGCCATTTGATAAGAAAGCGCCGTGTCCCGACCTCGCCAGCGTGCCAGGTTCACGGAAAAAGAATCATGAAGGATCCTGTCGTGACCTAATTGTACTGATATATGTTATGATACAGTTTCAGTGGATGATGATGCCTTAGGTTGCAGGCCTTAGTTCCAAAAATAGTGATGATTCTTTACTGACAGGTCAGTTCAGACAGACCCAATAATATAGTATTTGAGTGATCCCCTGTTGCACCCGGTTGGATAGGAGTTCGGAGGATGCACGTCTTGGGTTGGCAAATCTCTCTGAAGTGCGATGGAAGCCGAAAACGCCGAAAACGACCGGCGTCACGTCTGCAACTCCGTGATGAACCAAAACGGGGCCATGGGTGTGTCGATGGTGCGTCCATCCACACCCCTCCTGGATGCCAAAATACCAGCGCAAGGTCTCACAGAAAGGACATCAAGATCCACTCGCTTTATGTTTGGATTCTTGTTATGCCCAGGACAAGGAATGACCATGAATGATCTACCCCTATGGCCGCACCAACTGCATTTTGGAGGTCCTCTCTTTGAGCCCCCAGACGCAGCTCGCGATCGTAGAAGCGCAAATCCCTCACCAGGGCGATGTATTCGGCCACCTCAGGCGGCAGTTGCTCCTGTGGCCGTGGAGTCCGCAGTAGTCCGCACTGCGACGGACACCGGAGACGGACGTTCGTTGGGCAGCCCGACCCCCCTGGCACCCACCCCAACCATCGAACCTCACGGAGGTAGGCCAGGAGTTTTAGGGGGGGGTATCCATCCATCAAATTCCATCCGAAGTTCGTGCAGAGCTTCGCATCCCGTGCGAGAGCTTATAAGCCATGGGGGCCAAGCGTGACCCAGTCTATCAAGCCGACGACCTGGACGACTGATGCCTTATGTGGTCAGTCTCAAGAGGGCCAGCCATTTTTTGGTTGACAGCCTAATCATCACAGAAGATCATCAGAGCCGCAGCTCCTGTGTGTAGAGAAAATCCACTCGGATCAGAAGCTCGATGGCTTTCAAGAGCCGCAACTCCTGCGGGGATTGGTTCGGAATCCAACTGACACGTGTCTATGGTTCTGCTCAGCATGGGCTCATGGTTAGACACTCTCGACATCTCATGTTCCTTGAAGTAGCAATCCAAACTCGGCAAGAAGCTCCACTCAATCATCATCTAGATGCCTCTCATGGGTGAAGAAACGCCTCCCAACAACTTCCATGACGCCTCCCAACAACTCTTCCTGTTGACCCAATCTCAGACTCACTCCAAAACTCTTCTTAAAAAACAAAAAACAACTGCTCGAGTCAGCTCGAGAGCAGCACGTCCTTGGCATCGTCCGCCACCTCCATGAGCGGCGTCCGCGACGCGGAGCGCAACAACACCACCACAGCTCCGGGAGAGCCTGGCGGCGCGAAGGGAGGAGGGAGAACCATGGGGCAGCCACTGGAAAACACAGTGCCAGGGAGAGTCTGGGATGTCTGGGTAAGATAACGGCCCCAAACCTAGCGGCTTGAGTGTTACTTTGGTTTGATTTTCGAAGAAAGAGACATCCTTGACCAAAGGAGGGCCCTAGAGTCTAGCAAACAGCAAAGAAAGGTCAGAAAGGTTTCCAAGTTTGCTTTTTGAAGCATGGACCTGCTGGCGCATCAAGACAGTGAATTTCTTGGAACCCCACGGTTTCTTCTCTGCGAAGGTCCAACCCTAAACCATCCATGTATGGAAGAGTTACTGTACCTTGGGGTCATGTTCATGGGGCAACTGGGGCACTCTTCCAGTCCCAGTCCTCGTCTGGTCTGGGGTTCCCAAGGAGACTGCAGGGAACATGGAAGGCCAAGTGGCTGAGCCCCGTGGCCAACATCGTATGGCCTGGAGCCGAATGAATCCGCTGGAGCCGAACTGGGTGATCCCAGTGTCCCAACCATCCCAACCTCGGATTTCGGGATCTTGATATTTTGTCATACCCTGCCCGAAACAAATGGGCCACTGTATTTAAGTGTTTATGAAACACCTCATCATGCTGCAAGCCTGGGAGCTCGAGCAGCCCTCATGAAACACCACATGTGGCCCAATAGCTTCAAAGAGACTCAAAGATATAACATGGAATAAGGAAATATATGGTTCAAACGCACAACTCTGCGTGACAAACTACCCACAAATATTGCACATGTACAGGTCTCACACTTCGAAGAAAGCAATGGAGACACAAATGGAAACCTTGAACATACAAACATCTATAGATTGAAGGACAGCACGCAACTCATGTCTCTGATATCATATTGCATCAATCCCAAGTCTCTGAGGGCATCTATAGTTTTGACTCCTACCATCCCCGACCACTC
Source organism: Durusdinium trenchii (assembly GCA_963970005.1). Taxonomy (NCBI): domain Eukaryota; class Dinophyceae; order Suessiales; family Symbiodiniaceae; genus Durusdinium; species Durusdinium trenchii. Next base: position 389,352 of record CAXAMN010026595.1, read on the forward strand.
TTGGTTTTCAGTTGTAATTAGTTGGTTATGTACATACAGCATATCTTACTGTAACTCTTACTGTGTTACTGTAGTTAGGTATTTCAGTTCGTTTACTCTTCAACTCCAACGAGCCTTGGGGGACTGCGACCTACCTCTGCGCTGCGACCCATGCGCAGAGCCGACGTTCCCGACTCCATGGGACTGGAAGATCTGCCAGCGACAGACCCTCCCTGGCACCCCTGGCCGTGCCACTCGGCAGTCCGGCAGTCCCAGACAGGTCGCGGACTGGGGGTTTTCTTTTGGGGGGTAGTGATTAGTGATGGGGAGGTTGGGTGTTGCTCTGGACTGGACACCAAACCTCCCTGACGGCACGATCAGCGGCGCATGGGTTCGATCGATCTCCAAGGGGCAAAGGCTCACGGCGTTCGCCATGGGAAGAAGAGCGCCTGCCGCCTGCCACGTGGCGATGAAGCGGCAAACGGTTGAAACGGCCCGAGGCTGCTCGTGGTTCACTAAGAACTTCACCCAGGACGTCCGGAAAGTGACTTCGATCGACGGAGCTCCACACATCACCGACCTCCGGCCCCCCGCCTCGAAGCGAGGGAAGTCCCTCTCCTTAACCCGCGGACCGGCCGGCCGGTGCGGTGCGGACCGACCGGACGGACGGTGGAGAGACGTCCGTTTCGCTCGGCTCCGACGGTCTGGCGGCTTGGAGCGGCGCGACCGCGGCAGCAGATTGTTTATTTTTTTTTTCGAAGAATTGAAGCATAATCTGTCAAAACAAAAGTACAATAGACTTAACTGAATTCACTTCGGATTCTAATGGAAAAGACTTAGAATTTAATTAGAATTAATTGTTGAAAACTAAATTGGAATCAAACCATGCCCAGGTCTCTCAATTTGGGGACAAGACGGCTGGAACTAGGTGCCGGAGTCATGAAGTCGAATGCTAGACAATCAGCAAAATGCCATCTCAATGTTCGACACTGAGAATCAACAACTCTTCCAGTCCCACACAGGTCGTGTATGGGTTGGTAGACCCGTGTCGATCCCGGTTTCCTTTCCGCCCAAAAAGAAGACACCCCGGTGGATCCCTGTGGATCCTGTGGGTTCTGCTTCGCCGTCGCTCTGTCGCTCTGTCGCTCTGTCCAAGCAGCGATGTGCGAGTAGAGGAGCTTCAAGCGCTCAGGAGTCAAACCAGCACGATGGAAGCACAGCAAGACCTCCGGTGAGGACGCTTCGACGAGTCCACTTCGACGAACACATCGGAAGTGGATGGCCCACAATGTCCATAAATAGACCCTAGCCTTCAAAGACCATTAAAAGAACGGAGCTGGTGGTGTAGTGTGAAAATCCTTAGTAAAGCAATGGTTCTTTGGTAAAGACCATTCAAAAAAATGGTTGTTTGAATCCTAGGGTAGAGGAACCATCGTCTTCCCAGGGGTCCGTTTCCACTTCCATGTTAGTGAGGACGGACCAAGTAGAATTACATAATACCCAAAAAGTCCAGTCTGACCCAGTAGAACCTGGTCCTTGACCTTCAATAGTGTGTTTGTATGACCGACGTCAGTGAGGGTCACACGGCCGAGCAGGTCACATGGCCCGTTCGGCCGTGTGGTATCGCCCGAAGTCCTCACTTTGGTTCAGGAACTCCACGTCCCACGTCAAACACGTCAAACACGTCCAAGGGTCATTTAAAGAGGTTCGGCTGAAGGCATGTTGAACTCGGGGGTTTTTCTTACTTACATTGATGGACTGGTGAACATCAGTCCAACTTGGTGAGGCAACCTTGCCTTGGGGATTGCTCCCTTCTTTCGAGAACACACAATGAAGCTGGACTGGGCTTGAGCTTCCGCCTGAGCTTCCGCCTTTTCAGCACAGGAGCGCCAACTCCGAGCATATATACAGTACACCTTCACGACATGCGCTTCTCAGCTGCCCAAAGAGAGGAGTGAGGCGGCAAGCCACACAAGACTCCACTCATGTGTTGGTGACTTGATTCGTCGGGCCATGCTGATCTGTCCGCTGTCGGTGAAACATTCAAACAAACGACGCGGCTCTGTAAAAAGTCGACGTGTCTGCGTGGCATTAGCAATGATTCTGTTTACTTCTGAGTCAACCCAGTTGGCAATTTCCAACCCACGGTCGACAAACCTGCTGTATTCCGAGTAGTTGTCAAACCCCGATAGGGTTGCATCATCACAACCCTGGCAGACCCAAAAGTCTCGCACTTTGTGTTGGGGACCATAATCATTTTGAGGAGGTCTGCTACTTTCATTTTGAACACGTTCCAAGCATGCACTGCAGCATTGATCGAGTTCCGAAGCATCACTGCACATGTAGCATGCCATTGGCGTCACTGAAATCTGGTCAAGCATCGGAGTGTCCACTAGCATTGCCTGACATTCTGCACTGATTGTGGTAGTGGTGGTGGAGACTGTCGTCGTGGTGGTTGTTGTGGTGGTGGTGCTTGTGGTGCTTGTGGTGCTTGTGGTGCTTGTGGTGCTTGT
>CAXAMN010026595.1:391853-402000 GCA_963970005.1 Durusdinium trenchii
GTGGTGCTTGTGGTGCTTGTGGTGCTTGTGGTGCTTGTGGTGCTTGTGGTCGCGGTGGTGGCGGTGGTCGTGGTGGTGGTTGTGGTGGTTGTGGTTGTTGTGGTGGTGGTTGTGGTGGTTGTTGTGGTGGTGGTTGTGGTGGTCGTGGTCGTGGTGGTGGTTGTGGTGGTTGTGGTTGTCGTGGTTGTGGTGGTGGTCGTGGTCGTCGTGGTGGTTGTGGTGGTTGCACCGTCTGCAGCAGAAGTGGTGGTCTCTACCGTCGTGGTCGTCGTGGCTGTGGTGGTTGCAGCGTCTGTAGCAGAAGTGGTGGTCTCTACCGTTGTGGTCAACATGGTGGTCGATGTAGTTGTCGTCGGGGTGGTTGTGGGCAACCTTACATGTGAACATACACACAGCTCCAAATAAGAACTCTGCGGCTGCGGCATGAAAAGGAATCCCGGGATTTATCTAAATGAACCTGAACCACCCTAACTTGCGGTAAAAGTGAAGTTCTTCAAACCACTACCCCGTGTCAGTCATGAAAGTTAGGGTTTGGGTTTCAATCCTCTGCCAGCCATCGCCAGGCCACCTTTGGACAATGTGCTCACAATAGAAATCGTGTGTAGAGATGCCCTTGTCCTCGCTGCAGCCTTGACAAACTGCAAACTGATAAGACGATGGTTGGTTGTCCATGTCGCATGCCTCGCAGCAGGTGTCTCTGTTTGCGGGGCACTCCGATTCGCAAGGATAAACCTTTAGACTCATTGGCCAAGGCTGTGTCTGTGCAGAATCTGATGGACATTCGCTGCCATGACATAGGGACCAAGCAAGGAAGGTGGCTGAGACATATGCCCACGCCCGCCACATGGTGCACGTAAGGGAAGGCTCGTCGAATCTGGGAAAGCGAGGAAGGTGAGATCTGAAGCAAAGTTCTTCCCTTGAGCTGAGCACTACAGTGAGGGATGCCATACGTTTCCGGAACGAACCCAAACCTCTCCCTGTGGCCAAGGTGTCCGTCTATGCTCCATAGGCTTCCTGGTAATTAGGCCCTTTCTATATACTCGGAAGTGATTGAATATTCTGGAACAAGTTTACCATGTTACGAGCATACTACGAGCAGTTATAGTCATCAATCGTCGATGGAACATTTGATGAACTCTTACTTCTGTGGGCTTTGGACACTTTGGGGCCAAACAAAAACACGCGGCTCTTTTCAGCACACAAGCTTCCTTCCCACCCAGAAGAACTCCCAAGTGCCCGTACCACCCGAGTCTCTGCCTCCCGAAGCTCCTGGGCGCGGTCCATGATCGTCTCGCCATCGCGGAGGGTTTCGATCATCTTGGCATACTCCTGACGTCTCTCGGGTGGCACCAGAGCAGAACAAGTCACCCGTCGACCCTCCTCTAGACCCGGAATGGCACGAAGAGTGAGTGACCGGGTGATTTTCATGGTGGTAAATGATGGTCAATGTATACCAGGACCCCCTGGTCCGGCGTGTCTATTGATAGCCCCGAAAAGAGGTTATATAAGGGGTGTCTATGAACCAGGCTTGTGGGTCCTGGTCCCAGACACTCCATGGGACTGCCATAGGACTGCCGAGTGGCACGGCCAGGGGTGGTGCCAGACAAGTCGGGGCGGCAGTCCGGACCGGCAGTCCCATGGAGTCTATTGGGGTTATCTGTTTACTTGCTACAATTTACTTACTTACAGTCCGGACCAATTCGGAGCCGGACCAATTCGGAGTCTTTCGTCCTGAGCACCACTGGAGCCCAGTACCCGATGCTGGATGCGATTCAATGCTTCGAAGCTTCGAAGTGATGAACTCAACAGTACTCAGTATACCTAGCCGTATATTTATATACAGTACTGCATATTGCAGAAGCCTTCAAATCCATGCATGCCTGCAGGACTGGCTGCCGGATATATGGATTTGCTGGTGACCTGTGCGGAGCTTTTTCACCGCCACGTCCTTCACTCGTCTTCCTCTGTCTCGTCTTCTGTCTCGTCTCCTCTAAGAAGATCAACATGTAAAGCGCGTAGGGCATCGGTCTTCCTGGAATCGTCCCAAGCTCAGCCTGACGAGGCCGAGACCGGGATGGGCGGAAGAATCGAGTGGGGTGCCATGAGTGTGGGTGATATTCGACCTAAACCATCTAAAACCCCTCTCTTCGACCTTCTGGGGGGCGTTGTTCTTTCTATTTGGAACATCGAGCGGCTCATTTGAGGAAGAGAGTTGTCTAATTGCCCCATACCATTCTGGCTTGCATTCAACAAATGCCAAATTAGCGGACGATTTGTTCCACTGAAAACGCCAAGAAGAAGAACAAAGAAAGGAAATGAATTGACTATAAATCATGCCAAATCGTAGGCGCCCTCTTCTTCCACAAAGGCTCCAAACAACCCTTGGATCCTTCAAACCCTAGGGCTCCTGGCCCGCTCCATCTCCTCAGGTTCAGTGGTATTCGACTCAGTATTCGACCCCCCTGGCACCCACCCCAGTCCCACCTTCTCAGGAGGTTAGAGCCCAGGGTCCCTGGTGAAGGTGAACCAGCATCCATTGACCCTTCGCTGCCGGGCGACCGACCGTGCGGACCGTGCGCTGCGCTGCGCTTGGCGCCCGCACCACACGCCGCAGCAGCTGGAGACGAAGAGGGAGCTCGCCAGTGATGAGGTGGCGCTGAGAGCAGAGTGAGACTGGAACTCACATGGACGTGGACAAAAAGCTCCCCTGCTTGTAGAGGATGTTTTGTTTTCCAAGGGGCCATTCTCCACTTCCATGTTAGTTCCAGGGAGTGATAACCATCCAGCAAATTCAATCTGACCAAAGTTCAAAGTGGAACAGCTGGCGTAGAAGATGCGATTCACTGACCCCAATAGCAACCCAACCAGGTTGCACCCATCAACTGACTCTGGCATTCGCTCCCTGTTCTTTGGGTGGTTGTTGATGGGTTTATTTGTTCAACTTTGGGCTGCCTTGCGGCAGTGGAGTTGGTCACCATGCGGATCCACAGGAGGATGGCGGATCCACAGGCGGATCTCTTTTGAAAAAGAAACGATTGCACTCCTCTTCGGCCCCTCAAGAGATCAACATCGAACGCTTGATCCATCTTCCCCAGTCCTGAAAGGCTTTCCAGGTGGCAGCGAGTCTGCAACCCCTCTGGGGGGGGCCACAGGAGGTGCATTCCCAAACCAGCGAAACAAACACAAAAAACACATTGACCGAGGAACTACATACAGGAACAAACTGTTCAAACTAACCATCAAGACCCTCTTACAGCTTCTCATTTGCTTTTTGACATTGTCTTGAAAAAGACGCACCAAAAAAATGGCTGCTTTGCGCATCCTTCGGCTTGCATCTTCACCTGATTGATGGGCTTCTGAGTTTGTGAAACGAAACCGACGCCAGCAAGGTCACGCGACACACCGACAGCACAGAGCGCCTGAAGATCTGGAGCTGCCTTTTCCAGACGTGCACATTGTTCCTGGTGGGCCTGGTTCGCCCGTGGGAAGGCTCAGAACCTCCGCCCCAGAAGTTCTGAGTTCTTGGTGCAAGGTCGGACTGTTTGCTGTTGGGCTGGCTTCTGCACGGTGCGGATGGATGGTTTGGATGGTTTGGGGGTGGGCTTTTCAGATCCGTGACAGGTCGGGTCGGCGAGTGGAGTTCTTCCCCCGCTGGCCCGGGTCCTGACCGGGGGGGTCTCTGTACGTTCGCACATCTGACGGTTTGAGAGCGATGGAGACACGGAGGCTCCGGAGCCTCTGCGAACATCCGAAGTAGAAGCATGAGTTGTTCTACTACTGGGTGGGATCACAACCCAAGGTGTGCCCGGCTGTGCCCAATCATTTGTAATTGCCCTTGCATTGCCGGCCTCCCCATCCAGCAAGAGTTCTCCTGCCTTCAATGAAAGCCAAAAGCGGTGGGGGTATGGGCCGACATCACCTGTTGCTTTGACTACCCACATGTCGGTTTCTCTCTCAAATGAAGAGGCCTCTCCCAAACACTATCTTTTCAATGTTGTTCCAAGATCATGATGGTGTTTGACAGGGTCCATGACAAACGCACCATCAAACACCTGCCCACATCGAAACGTAGGAGCACACCTCATCATCATCCTCGGCTGGTCTGGTGTTGCGAAGGTCCTGCGTGCGCGCGCACAAGCGCGGGCTCAATGTATATACCCCGGCAAACTAACATAGAATCTTTACATAGAACCTGAGAAATGACCGGTGAAGAGTTTTCCGTGGAATCGTGCAGACAAAAATGGGCTCGCTGTCAAATACCTACTCAGTCTATTCTACCCATCAACATCAATCGGCTAAGAGTGGCCGCCCCAACAACACTCTGGTCAAAATGAGATCAACACAAAAAGAACAAACGCGGGAGTCAAAAGAACCCAATGTAAGCATTCAACGGGAGGTTCCAAGTTGTCTTCTTTTGGCCACGGCCACCGGTTCCAGAATTGCCACGAAACCAAGCAGATCTGAGAGCGACGAGCAATCGCAAGTATCTATTGATGTTCATCTCCCCAAAGATCAGTCCAAGTGTTGTGTGGCCTTGTTAGGGGAGGGTGTTCCTCAGTGTTTATTTGAGAAAGAAATTGGCGTGAACATGTGTGAACTACATACAATATTCTTGGGGGGTCTATGACAGATTCAGGACCCAACCGCACACGTCTATGACGGAACGATGCACAAGTTTTCCACTCCTCCACGTTCAGAGTTGAGGACGCACAAAGCCCAGGCCGTAGATCATTCCCAACGTCCCGGTGCACTTGCGCCACTGAGCAAAAAGTCGCTCCTTCAGCAGTTCCTCAACCTCCTTGCGTGTCAGCCCGCTCGAGCTGCCAGCACCGCTGTAGGATCCGGCCTCCTGCTGCGAGGCTGCGAGTGATGCAAGCATCTGTGGTAAAAAGCTGTTGCCCAAATCTGTTGACCATTGTTGACCCATTTGAGACATGGACAAAAAGATCCAAAGGCAGGCTGTTTCGGGGTATACCAGTACCCATGTTGGGGAGGCTTCAAGATGGGACCAGGGACCAGGTGAAGCACCCAAAGCGTCTCGACGCCTCCGCCTCCGCCGTGAGGTCCGTGGCGAAGGTCCTGGCCTGTCCGTGGACACGGCCGAAGGACTCGGAATCGGACTCTGACCACCCGATGTCGAAACAAACGAAGGGAAACGGATGGAAACGGCGTCTTCGAACGATTTCACCTTCTTCCACGGGGAGGTGAAGTTTCAGCAGGAGGTCCTTCCTATTTTAATTGATGGGTGCACCCAGTGGTTGACACTGCTACACAACTGCTACGCTGCCACGTGACATTTTACTTGGTGAGCGTGAAAACCACCCCACACCTCGTCCCTCGCAGTGACGGAGGATAGGAAAGCAGGGTGACGGAGGAGCCACAGATGGAATGCCCAAGCGAATGCCATGAGTTTCCAACAAAGGTTGAAGAACCCTATTATAGGCTATCCTAGTTCAGGTCGCTTAACCTCTGTTGGTTGAACGCTCTTTCAGTGACCCATTCCTGTGTTTCATTCTTACTCCAACCAGGAATAGATATGTGTTGCGTCCGCCGTTCGCCAACGTAATCAAAGCGCACAACATCGGCGGGTCCCGGCGGAGGTGCTTCTCCCTTGGAACACCGGCCGACCCGCCGCCGACGGCCGATGCGGCGCCCAAGTGTCTGGGGAGGCGATGTTGGGTGTGTACCAACAGAGGTTGAAGAACCCGAACTAGGCTATCCCAGTTCAGTACTCAGGGTTACGGGTCCTAGTTCAGGTCGCTATTCACCTCTGTTGAACAAGACATCATCCCCAGCCGCCAACGGGTTCTAGATTCTACATGGTTCTACCGTCCGCGGAGCCGCCTGCAGACCAGCCGTCCGTGACCCGCCGTGAACGGCGCCTGGCACGACCCGCTCGACCGTCTCAGATGTGTTGGGGTTCACCCAAAAGCAATGGAAAGACCATATAGGACCCTGTAGTAGTGGTACATATGGGATAGGCTTGATAGGCTATAGGGCTGTTCAACCTCTCTTGGAATGGAAAGGGTTTGTTTGGGGTCCTAGACTTCTGTGGAGGGTGTGCCCTATGGAGGTTGGTGGTGCTTCTCATCACCCAGTCGCTTAGCTCATCCCATATTGGCGGTGAGCTCATCTTGCATCTCACACTAGATAGCTCTCATAGCTGTGGAGGCAAACATGGCATCTCTGCCACGATCTTGGAAGTTCCTATCTTCAAAAGCTACTTAAGATTGTTTTGCACAAAGTATGCAGATCCTGTTTGAGTTCCTAGAGTCCGTATGTTGTACCTCAAATAAACGTCATGTCTCCATTAGTTCGAAGCTCAGCAGGACTCCACCGGGTCCCAAAGGAATGATTCAGTCGGCTTGCTCGAACATGATCCCTTACGTGCTCAGTCAATCCGCAGGTTCCCACGGTTGCCCCAGCTTGGGCACCACGATCACCACGTAGGGATGGTCATGATGACTTATGATGACATGATGCGAAAGGGATACTAGACACAGGGCACCATAATGACAACTGGCCATACTCCCCTGCTATTCGGACCACATGGAACCCCAAAACCACTGGGTTGGTATTCGGAAAATGGTCGAAACCTTCTATGGGATCGTTTGCGGGGGAGTCTCTGGCCATGCTTTCCCTATATACACCATGTGAACCCCTGCGTCCGGAGTAGATCCGCATCCCGCGTCCAACGCCTGGAAGGGATCGAACCGCATCAGTTCTCCTTGGTGCGAGGACATCGAAGCGCGGATGCTACGAATAGATCTTGATTCTTGATGATCATTGATGTGATGTATCTTGATATATGTCGACACTACATACCTGGGTATGAACATGATATATCTTGATGATCCATCCACTACCCTTCAAACTCACCATTGGTTCTATATATATATATACAGTATTATACTTTTTTGACTATCTGCTGCCAACCTGGTATGTCAGCTCTGCAGCTCTTCACCAGATTTACTGCTCCAACTCCAGGCTACGAAGATGTTCTTTGCATTCAGCACATGTTCTTCAGGCTACAACAAACTGAAGCTCAAGAATCTGCCATCCACGAAGCTACAATCCCACGAAGCTGGAAACGCGACATCAAGTGAAGCTTTCATGGACCCAAGGGAGGGATTCTTCCGCCCAAACAAACGTCGTCTCAATCAAAGCTCCATGCGATCCATCGATGGCGAGTTGGTTGGGTCGTCCATCCGATCTCCATCTCCGAAGAGCCAGATGGTGAGATGGAAGATGATGGAAGTATATACGCTCTGGGGCGACTCACCAATGACTCGTCCATCAGTTCACAAAGAAAAACTTGAGAAACCAAGGAAAACCAAACCAAACCGAACACATCTGGTCACATGGATTGTCAAACCAAAGCCGAGCCGTTTTCTGTTTCCTCCTTTCCTCCTCAGCAAGCTGTGGTGACTCGTGCCCGTCAGTGGTGAACATCTGCTCAAAGAAACCGTGAACACGACTGAGCGGCCAGTTCACCGTGAACCCATCTTTATGTAAATCGCGAGCTGAGCACCGCACCATGTGGCGCTTCGAGAAGTCGCGTGAAGCCAAACACGTCCCACCTCACGGGCGATCGCGGGATGCTTCAGGGTTGGGCGGGCGGTTGGCCGCTCTCCCATGTTGGGGTCCATTTGAGGGCCGGGGTGCCGCTCTCCTTTCATTTTTGAGGTCCATCCTTCATGGACTCCAATGCTAGTAGGATGGAGGCTAGTGCTAGTAGGTTGGAGGGCATTGCCGGCATTGCTAGTAGAATGCACTCCAAGTACTGAAGAGATCACATCGTTTGGGGCAGCCAAACTCTTCCATGCTTCGAAGCACGGCTTCACAGCCTTGGGAACATCCCCAAACGAAGATGGTCCATCGTCCCCAAATGAATAGAAACTGCGTCGAACACATGCTGCAAGGGGATTGACAGGTTCTTTCTCCATTCGAGTCAGTCAGTATAACTACTTGACTTGTATTGGTGTGTTTCCGACGTTGCTTTGCTCTTGTCATGTCAACGTGTTGATGGAAGGATTCAACACTTACACCCACCTCGCAAATGCACCTTATATCACGGGTGGATTAAGTTATACTGTATAGTCGGTATAGTAGCTTCATTTCAGAGGTTGAAACAACCTCCATGCAACTGCAAATGCACAAGCGCCTGCCTCTTTGACTGGGAGCCCGGCATAAACTTGACCTCTCGTCAGCACCAAGTGGTGAGACATCACCGCTGAAGGCAGACAGCGCAGGACCGGCGCACCGCTGCATGACCCATCTTGCTGGGAGCGACGGCGGAAATCGGTGGAAGTGGACGGTGGAAATCGGTGCCGGTGGAGTTGGTCTCCCCAAACTCTCAGGCAGTTGGCGCCACAGGAGTTGGTGGTTGACGAATTTGGGCAGTGAGAAGTAGGATGAAGTAGGCATTTCAGACGGGTAAACTGGTACGAGTATAGGAAACCACCAAGTCGAAGTGAAGCAACGACCACGGAGTATCCATGCTCAATTGTATGCTTCATCGTGTCTGTATCAGTGTATCATGTCTTGGCTTTTCGAAGGTGTAAGAAACTGTGTTGCAGCTGAGTGAAGGTCTTGGTGCCTGTCTATGTTCGACCAGCCAGAGTCTTGCTGCGGAGCAGATCTCGTGCTCAGTTTCTTCGTCACATCCCACGACATCTCTCATCTCATGGCATCTCCACCCTAGGGATCCACTGCCACCTTCTCAGGAGGTACGACTGGGCCCTCCAAGCCTACATAAATAGTCTCCGTCCTCACCTTCTGAGAAGGTACGACTGGATCCCCAGGGCCAGGGGCGCAGGTTGATTGAGACCGGCTGTGACCGGCTGTGATGTCGATGGGACAGGGTCCCGTCCAGACTTCCTAGAGACAGACGTTCCCACACCAGACGAATGGGACTGGAATCCTGGAAATAGATACCATCGATACAACATTATACATGTTGCCCATGAAAAATGACCCAATGTAGAGAACTAATATACATCACTCTTCTTCCAGTCGCATGGATGGTCTGGGGTTGGTGGTCTGGAAAATACGCCGTTGGCTTGTTCGGTTTGGAGAGGCCACCGCGGGGTGAATGAAGGCTGGACAATGAAGGAAAGGAACGTCTGACTGAGACTGAGAACACTAAGAAGTTTCCAAACACTGAGAACACTGAGACTGAGACTGGTAAGTTTCCGATGCTCGGGTCGGTAAAGGCAAGTGCCTGAAGATCCCAAACAAAAGATCTTCAGCCTTCCTTCTCCTTCTCCTTTGGTCCCGTTTTATTCAAGACTTGGATCATCTTGGAGTGTTTTCTTTGACTGGGGCAGCTGATAGCTGGTTTTTTGTGTCGCGGGATCATTCCACGATCATTGCTGGCTCGTTATTGAGGTGTTGAATTGTGAAAATTGCTGCTTAAGGTTGTCACATGAGTTTCATACATTTGGTGAAATTGTCCACTGCTCATGACATGCACGAGAAAGGTTGGATTGAATCCGCTTTGTGCCAATTGGTTCAGCTTTGCACCAACCAAGCTGCTATGGCACAATGTAGCCATAAGGATTCTCTTCAGAAATGTCACGAAGACATGCGCTCATCTTCTCCTCCTTCTTCCAAATCCACTTTCCATCCTGTCACGAGCAAACTGGCAAAAAAACAATGCCACAATCAGTTGAGACACTGTGAGAGTCATTGAAACAGGAAAAACTATCCTTCGAGCTGTAGATGTCAATCTTGGACGCGGCGATGGACAGTTTCTCCTTCTTTTCGATTGTCTGAAGCAAACGACAGTCGAGTCTCAACAAGAGCAGCCAAAACAAACTTGAGACAAGGCAACTTCTGAGCATATGGCTTCTTTGAGGTCATCAACCTCATCAAACTGCCGATGGCCCATAACCAAGTGACGACGTCTTGACAACCAGGCACATTTACAGGAAGCATGACAAGATATGACAAGTCAGCAAGAAGGGCACAGCAAAGCTAAGGTCATTGCGTTCAGCAATTCTCCCTTGACTTGGAAAGCGTTGCCAATCTCCTTGAACTTCTCTTGGTCCAGTGATTCCGAAAAAGACACTGAACACCAAAACGCACACAAGGTCTTTAGCAACCTGAGAAGAACAAGAGGAGATATTCAGGAACTCCGCTCTTT
>CAXAMN010026595.1:402010-431289 GCA_963970005.1 Durusdinium trenchii
TTTCTCCACATGGTTGCAGCTCTGTGGAGGAGGCGGGCCATCTGGCCAAAAGCCCCTCACAACTTTAAGCCACTCTTTCCAACCTTTCCTGCTTTACCATAGGTGTGGCCAGGCCTTCTCCGGGATGTGGGACTCCCGGAAGTAGAGGGCCTTCTTGAGGATGTGCTCAAAGTGTCCTGCCAAGGTCAAAATTCGGCTTTGGGTCTTCTCGGACAGGCAGGATCCATAGGTAGCTACTCCAGCTTCCTGAAGGTAAACTTCGAGCACACGGGTGGACAACCATCTACCCTTGCGACGCACCAACTCAGAGTCCTCTGTCTCCTGCAGGAGGAACGTGGCACCTCCTGGCCTGAAACTTGCCAGGCTATATGGAGAGAAGCCTTCTCGTCGAGTGGTTTCGAGGCCAAGTGCTTGCTGCAACTGTGCGAACCTCCTCCGCAAGGTAGCTGGTGCACACGGCCAAAGCAAAGCGCCCTTATCGATGAACTTGAACACTGAGGTCACCAACTGCACAACGTCAGGGTGGTCAACTCTTGAGCACTGGTGCCTTGCGGCACAGCCCCTTGTTTTGGGTTGCCGTATACGAAGTATCAAGCTCTGAAACCCAGGCGAGGCTTCGAAGGGCAGAATCAAATCTGCCCTCCTCGCAGCAAAAACTTCTCCTATACGAAGCAACCCCGACCAAGCCAAACAAAAGATTGCAGCTTCTGTCGACCAACCCCACAACAATGCCAACCCTGATATCGCCAACAACACAGGGAGGGGAAGTGCGGGATGATGTTCTCGAGGTTCGTCGACTGCCCAGTTGAAAGCCAGGTCCCAAGCCATGGCCAACTGCTTTCTCAGCGCGGGCCTCCGCTGAGCCACTGCATTGATCGTCTCTGAAAACCTGCCGTACGGTCGGCCTGCAAAAAACATCTCTTTACCAAATGCAACCAATGCTTCATTGACCAGCTGTGGGTCACACGTCCTATAGAATCCAACAAAGCGGACAGGGTGGTGTGAAAATGCTCAACCAGCCAAACATCGAAGTCCTGCATCAGGGCATCACGGTGGCTCCTAGTTCTCTGCTGGAGCACCCGGTCAGCTGCCAAAATCGTGCCAGCTCTGGCTCCAGCTCTCTTAATTCAGATCTTCGGTTCCTCGGGGCTGCAATGGCATGGCATGCGCGGCCGGAAAACCACCTAAGGGGGCAAAACGGCTCCTACAACCCGGGCAGGCCCTCTGTCGTTCGTGTCCAGGCCCTGCCGAGAGGCAGAGAAGGATGAGGAAGGCCAGGAGGGAAAGAGACGGATGTCTTCGATTGTTCGAAGAACTGATAGCCGGAGCCAAGAAGGTGAGCAGGGAGAAGCAGCTGATGGACAGAGATGCACAAAGTCCAAAGACGGACCCAAGTAGGGTCATGAAGTCCACAGTGAAAGTCCACGGGGCGAAGGAAGTCCAACTAGAGCCTCTGAGCATGCTCCAGCAGGGGAAAGGCAAATGGAAGCCAGCAGGACAAGCCGAATCCAACTAGATGCCGCCTTCGAGAACTGCAAGGCATGGACGGCTGCAACCTCCTCAGGGCAAAGATGATCCACAATAGAATGTGTAGTGGGCGATCTCGGTGACGAGTGGGTGCATCGGCTGTGTTCAACCTTGTAGGAGCAAACAAAGGACGGGTGAAGGTTTCCTGCAATTGTCAAAGCGCTGGCCTTCTTGAGGGATCTCTTCAAAGACCTTGCTGACGACCGACCTTTCCCATAATGAGCACCCTTTGCCACCCTGCTATCCAAGAAGGCGTTGAAGCGGAGTGAACCACCTCTCTTTGCCAAAGCATTGAGGAGAGCAACATAGGCGTGGCTTTCCAACACATTGATGTGCCCAAGATGCTTCCAGGCCCATACCGATGTAGTAGTCCATGTTCTTGAGAGAAGAAAATCGTTGATGATCACCGACTCCAAACCACTGACTGAGAGGCCCTCTTGATTCACCCTTGCACTCAGAGCCTTCGTGAAGCAGTCCGCAATGAGATTTGCAACTCCAGGGGCGTAGATTGCACTGGCTTTTGTATACTTGCCCTCAATCCTCACACGCTGATGACCTCCTGAGCATCTCACTGTGAGCTGGTCTGCATTGAGGCCATAGACTAACAGGCGGAACTCCTTCTTGTGTATAGACCCAAGCATGCAGGACGCCAGGGTTGCCTCCTCAAAGCCAAGGGAAAGCAGATAGCGCCATGCACGAAGCCATGCCATCTTGCTCAAACGAGGCTGCTCCAAAAGAGACGGGAGGTCAAATCTCCAAGCAAACCATGCTATCGTCAAACATCTAAAGGCAAGGAGGTTTCCCAGGTAGGTCTTCTTCTCCTTGCGGTCAAAGCCAAGAGGATTGTCATAACTCCTGGAAGCAGGATACTGTGCCGGTGAGAAGGTCGTACAAGGCGGCTCAAGTGCAAGGCTCCTGAAGCGCTTTTCTGCAATCATCTGAAAGATCCCGTCCAAGAGCTTCTCAGAACCGAGGTCGAAGGCTGGGCTCTGACTCAAGTCGATGGGTGTGCAGACTCTGAAACCTCTCTCCGCCATAGCCTCAGAAAGAACACCTGAGCCCCCACAAATCTCAACGAAGTCAAAGCAAAAATCCAGCACCTTCTTGGGATGGAAGCTCTGGAAGGGGACGTCAAACCCCCTTTCAGCCTCTGTCTCCTCACCCAGAATCCTCAGGGCGGCGGAAGCTCCACAATCTAGCTGAGTATAGGCTCCCTTTCGATCGCCACCAAGCCAAAGGCGCTTTGCAACCTCCTCCTCTACTGCGGTCTGAACAACAGCTCCCCCCCCATGTAGAAGCATCTGTGGCATAGACCTTCGTGTCATATAGGGGACACTGACGTCAGCGACAGCCAGGAAAGATGCAATGGATGCCAGAACCAACTCCTCAGCTATAGAGCGGGGCAATGTAATGACCTCATCTGCTGTTGCTGCTGAAGTGTTTCCAAGCTGGAAGACGCCATCCAAAATGCATGTAAGGCAACGCCTGAACATAAGCACAGAGGTCCAGTTTCCTGCAAGCCGTGAAGCTATTCCTCTTGAAATCACGGGGAAAGCCGCAAGAACAGGGAAGGAGCAATTCCTCTTGATCACACGACCTTCGGACAGGCCTCCCCATTCCAACAAAGAAGAGTGGCTTTGGAGGGCATACTCAACCCCCAAATGATCTCCTTGGAAGAGACTCTTGAAGCCGACGTAGACGAAGTCCAGACACTGCCCGACAAGAAGGGGAGTACGCCTCCGACCCAACTGGTCTCCATGCTTCTCTCGACTGGTGGGCTCTCGAAGCTCCTTGTAGAAGACCTCAAGCTCATCAAAACCCTGAAACCAACTCTCAGGGAAGGCGAAGGGCAACATGTTATGAAGTCCATCACCATGGCCACTTGCCAAACAATGAAGCCGTGCTCCTTGAACTTTCCGAAGCCCCCGAACCTTTCGAGGCACCTCGTGGCCATCACCCCCTGATCCCGTAGTTGAAGAGCTGGAAGGTCTGCTGAAGTGGCAGGGGCCATCCTTCTTGACATCTGCTGGAGCACCGATTGGAAGAAGACTCCTTTGTGCAATGCTAGCTCCTGCTGAAGCTTTGCTCTCCCTATTGCCCCCTTTGAAGACACAGAAGAGCCGCTGGCACCCAGATCTGTCATAGGATCTCCGGAGGATGAAGCTATCTGGCCAACCAACTGCGTCAGGGCTCTGCTTTGCTCTAGGACCGCTTTTGCCAAGTCGTTCTCTCCTCCCTCTTTCAACTCCAGCGCTGCCTCCTCTGCCTCCTTCTGTTGAATGCCCAGAGATGTAGGCCGGCTCCCAAAAGATATACTTCTGGGCGGTGGCATGTCGTTCACCAAAGGCCCCCAAGGGAGCAGCATTCGAGGATCCACCTCCAACTGATGTAGCTAAGGGCTTCTTCAAGGCAGAGGGTCTGGACGTAGCTCCCAGTGCATTGACAGCTCCTGATTCGATGCGAGCCGTCCTCTCGGAAAGATCCTGCATCTGACTGGAGAGTTGAGGAAGAACAGACTGAATGCTGGCCAGGGCTTCGGCAAGGCTTGCCACTGTCGCTCGAGGTGTCTTCTTTGGGGCCTGCTCTCTTGGCTTGTCTTGCACGCCAGAACGACGACGGCGAGGAGTTCCAGGGATCAACTCTACTTCTCCTTCTTCTGCCAACTGCTCTGCCACTTCGACCTCCTCCTCCTGAGCCGAGTAGAAAAGAAGGCGATCTGGATTTGACTGGGACATGAGCCAACCTTGAGCTGCCGCTATCAAGTCCTCTGGCAACGGAATGATCTTGGGGTCCTCCGAGGTGAAAGGAACTACTCCCTCCAAGTCGTGGTGGTCGACCACTTCCTCGACAAAAGAAAGGATCTCCATCGTGGTGTTTATGAGAGTCACCTGCAGCTTCCTTCCGGGAAGGTTCAAAGGGTCCATCAAAGGGGACTCCTCCGCCAAAGCCGCTGCAGCCACCTCCACTGTAATTGAAGGTCCAATCATCGAGAACTGGTCTGCCAACTGCCCAGCCTCCAGCCGAGCATCCAGGACCGACCCCTCTGGCAAAGCCCATAGGCAACCCTCCTCCCGTGTCATCACCAGGAAAGCCAGGGTCATACCATCCACGCCAACTCCAGCTCCTGGATCTCCAAGGCTCAGCACATATATGGGCTGCATCCCCGGGAACCCTGCTTCCGCGAAGAGCGGCATCAGCTTCTCCATATTGGGCATGACTCAAAGCACCCTCACAGGGGGTACGTCTCCCCAGCTCCAAGGACGTAGGCCCTTGCCTCGGCCTCACTTGCGAATCCGTGGCAGACGTTGACAGGGTTCGAAAGGTCTCCCACCTCCGCAAAGAAGCTCTTGGAGGTGCTGAAAATTCGAGGGCTGGACGACCTTGACGATCGTAGAACCACGTAGGTGCGGTTTGCAAGCTCAATCGTAGGTGTCCTGTTTGGGCTCTGCACCCTCTCCTGAATCTTTGCTCCTGCCCACTGACCGGCCAGATAGGCTCGCTTGATGCGGTCTGCACCAGAGAACTTGGAAGTAGATGACAGTCGAGAGGCCAAAGACAACACAGAAGGAGGGCAAGGTGAAAAGCTTGCCTCAATCTCAGCACGAGTCTCGAGCCTTCTTGCTGGCTCTGGAGCACTCGAGGGCCTTGGGGCCGATGACTTGGTCGCCGCCGGCGCGATCTCAAAGTCCTCCGAGTAACCTGAACGAGGGCGAGCAGGAGATGCAGGAGGATCAGTAGTGCTGGAAGCAAGGCCTTGCACGAAGCGAGCTGCGTTGCCAGCTGGACCTTTGACAGCAATGGAATGGCCCTGGAATTCAATCTCCAACGCGACCTCCTCGGCGTTGGACTTGTCCACCATACAAGTAGGCCTGCAGCCGTCGAGAAGGAGCCGAGGGGCTGTCGACCCTCAGAGGATGAGATGAGAATGATGGCAAGCCAAAGAGGCCGAGGTAGAGGCCCAAGAGGAGAGTGAGCAGGGTGCCGCAAAGAAAGCCAAGGCACAGGAAGCTCAAGAGCAAAGGGAGGCCCGAGGGAGAGCAATGGGCAGGGCAACCGAGTCCCCACCAATTGCTGTTGGCTCCGGCTATCAGGAACCGGAGGGCCTGCCAAACCTGATCCATAAAGCTTGAGAACGAGCATGCGACATCGAGTCGTGCCTACAAAGCAACTCTCAAGGCATTTGATGTTGGGGTGGGAGATCGTTCGAACTTGTTTGGCAAAAACGCTTGATGAGGGAACAACCGGCATGAAAAAGAATACCATGGCTTCTTGCGTTCTGAATGGAACAAATCTATTCCCTACTTCTTTTGAACGCAAAGCTGAAGCAAAGAAATCAAGAAGGAAGCTTGAAGTTGGCATGAATGGCAGGACATGGAAGGCCTATGACATTCTTCCCAAGCATGGCCGAAAAATAATACAGTACTGGTTCTAAACAAACCGCCTTTAACACAAAGCAAGTGCGAGAAGTAATGAAACACCACCCTACCTTTATTGACACCCGACTCATAAACTGGTAGAACAAGAAACATGCAAAGAGGAATGAATGAAAGCTTCTGACGAATAGTAACAAGTGCCACGCTAGTAGTAACAGGTACCACGCTAGTAGTGCGAGATGGAAACATTCGTCAAACTTGTTCGAATGACGGCTTTGGAGAACTCAACCGAATTCGACTATCGGGACTCGACGAATGTCTACTAGCTTCTTGTTACTAGTAGTAAGGCACCTGTTACTACTAGTAAGGCAGTTGTTCCTAGTAGCTTAATGTTTTTAATAGCTTCTTGTTACTAGTAGTAAGGCACCTGTTACTACTAGTAAGGCACTTGTTCCTAGTAGCTTAATGTTTTTAATAGCTTCTTGTTACTAGTAGTAAGGCACCTGTTACTACTAGTAAGGCACTTGTTCCTAGTAGCTTATTGTTTTTAATAGCTTCTTGTTACTAGTAGTAAGGCACCTGTTACTACTAGTAAGGCACTTGTTCCTAGTAGCTCATTGCCTTTAATAGCTTCTTGTTACTAGTAGTAAGGCACCTAGTAAGGCACGTGTTCCTAGTAGCTTGTTTTTTAATAGCTTCTTGTTACTAGTAGTAAGGCACCTGTTACTACTAGTAAGGCACTTGTTCCTAGTAGCTTATTGCTTTTAATAGCTTCTTGTTACTAGTAGTAAGGCACCTAGTAAGGCACGTGTTCCTAGTAGCTTGTTTTTTAATAGCTTCTTGTTACTAGTAGTAAGGCACCTGTTACTACTAGTAAGGCACTTGTTCCTAGTAGCTTATTGTTTAATACCTTATAGTCATGAACTTCCGAAACTGAATGTCTAATTACCCAAAACCAACAGAGTTGCTCTTAGAAAGAGCGGTCCTGCTGCAATCAACAGCCGAGACATTCAAACTCAACCCTTTCCAACCGTGTTCTACTCGCATTTACTTACCAAAGGGCACAGCAAAGGAACAAGGGAATGGCAGAAAATCATACAAAGTTATAAAGTCTTTAGTCTATAAATGTTGGGAAGATATGGCCACATAAACTTCCGAAACTGAATGTGAACCCAAAACCAACAGAGTTTTCCTCTTAAGAGCGGTCCTGCTGCAGTTGCCTCACCCAAACAGCTTTGGTCTGGGTTCCAAAGGCTTGGTCTAGACCTTAGGAGTGAAGAATCTATAAAAACCAAGGGAGACAAGGCCTTGAATCATTTACTTTGCATCATGTGTTTTTTGTTTGCGTATGTTGGTAGTGTCAAAGAAAAAGGTACGTTTACATTCAACTTGATCTAATTCAAATGCTGTATCCGGGTAATCCATGTGAAAGCTCTGAAATCTCCAAAAAAACAATCAGTATAATAAAACTTGCAATCGTACATGACGGCATGTTTGCCAAGAAGCGTGGAGGTTTCCCAGGTGGGTTGATGTGCGAAATCTTCTGGATGCAGCGGATTCGATCATGGTCCAACGCACGTGCTACAAGGTCGCACTCGACATAGTACTCCACCAAATCTGTACCCTCAGCGGCACCTTTCCGAACAAAATAAGGGAATGATTCTACACACTCGTTTGGAATTCTTCGAAGCGAGCATAAAAAACATAGACGTAGTTGAAAACATGCGAAACGCTTGATCTGCTCGGTTGTTTTGGGCCCCAGGCCACGGTACAGAACGTGGTAGCCAGTATGCGCAATGTTTGGCATCAAACCGACGATCTCCACACCATCAGCTCTTGTCTCATTGACTCGTTTACGCGCAACATTTGTACTTCCGATTGTGACCAGTGCCTTGTGGTCAGCCTTGAAATAGTTTGTCAGGTTTTCATTGTCGAAGCGATTGCGATGCTCAATGTGGCTTTCCTGGCCACGATTTGCCATGATGCATTCCAAGCTGAAAGCCATCTGGTTAATCTGCACCAGTACATCAACTTTGCCATTGCGGGGGGTTAAAGGTGCAGAAGCCTGATACCCCAATCTTTGCAGAGCATGTAGGATGGCAGCATTGTATTGCTCTTCATACGGCAAGTCTGACCCTGACAGAGAGGAATTTGATTCAAGGTCTGCGGCAAAGGAGACCACCTGTGCAAAAGTCAGACATGGAATTGCGCGAAGCAATAGATCCAAACAATTGACTGGCACAAACGGTTCAACATGCACTTTCAATCCACAAAAGTTCTGTAATTGATGCCTGTAGTAGGAAGCCAGAATTGGATTGGCAACAGCATACGTGGCACCTGGTCTTGTCCAATCTACTCTCTGGAACTCATCATTACCTTCCGAGACCGGGATGACAAATCCCTGGATGGTCAACTCACGCCGTATCTCCTTAGAAAGATTACCTGGGCCTTCACAAAGACGTTGTATGAATTCTTTTTGCACTACGTCAAGGTCACTGTATCTCCCATTCACCTTCACTCCTCGTGATTCAGCAAGTGCACCCAAGATCGTGCCAGTTGCCCAACTGCCATCGCTAATGCTGGCTCGAACTTTTGCGACTGTGTCTCTAAATGCCCAATGACTTGTCTCATCTTGCATCTGTTTGACCCATCTCATCGCGGCAACATAAATTGATCGGTGCCCGCCGCAAAATTTGAGGAAGAAAGCCACGCTTCTTGCATCTAGGTGTACGCCTGCCTCATTCAACCCCTTGACAAGTTCATCAAGAGCATCCTCCGTTTCAGGGACAGGAGGAGTCCAAAAGAACTTCTGTTTGATCTCGGAAGGTGTGACTGCCCTGCTACCCTTTCCCTCGCCTGATGCTGATAACAAGAGCAACTTGGGGTGAGTGTCACTCTTGAAAAGCAGCACACAAAGGTCCGGGAGGTTGAAGATAGTATGGGCTTCATCTAGTACCAGTGTCAGATTGTTTGCATGCGCTAGGCAAACTGCATCCTCAAGTTGCATCTCATCCTTTCTGACACTCCTCTGCATCGCAGTCATAATGGTTTTCACAATACTTTCCATCACCAAAAGGAACACTAACAAACTTCGGGTTTTGCCGTGCCAGGTGCAAGCGCAAAGTGCTTTTGCCCACGCCAACACCTCCACGAACAAACGCAAACTCCTCTCCTTCAAACAAATCCTCTATCTTCTGTCCATAACCTTCCAAGGGAACGAACACGTGTTCTTCAGGATTTGCGGACTTGTCAACGGAGGGAACTGCCGTTTCTTGGATTCAGCTGCCAACCGTGTTTGCGCAGACTGCCTTGCATTCACGAGTGCACCTGGTACGAATGCCTGCAGGAGGCATTCCATGTACCAAAAGCTGAACAGCAGAAGTGACTTCCCCAGTTTCCGACTCATTGACAAAGCCATCGCTACAAATGAGTCTACCTCACATATTCAAACTATGAACTCATCTCGATCAATTTACGCTGCACAAGACTACAAACCAGTCACGCAAACATGCTTCCAACAGCAAAACCAGCCAGCAAGCCACACTGACTGATGGTCGTTCGCTTGGCCCGGTTAGGCCAAGCTTGTCTGAATGGTCCACCGAAAGCCCTACGAAAACGGGCACAAAGAAGGCGTCCTGTGCCCCAACGGGTTGGTCGTTTGCTTTTATTGGAAGAGTAGCGAGTGATGACGTGGCGAGTGGTTTTTGTGGTTTTTCTTATATCCCAGACACTCCATGTGTGCCATATAGGCCTACATTGGGGTGGTTTCAGGGGTCAATGTAGGCATATATGGCATACATGGAGTGTCTGGGTACGTTGATCATCTGTGTAAAATCTTTCTCCCCACTACTCCGCAACTCCGTTCGTACATGGATGTCGTCGTTGGAAACCTTCATCCACGGTTGCTCCTTCGGCCTGGCCACGCCAAGTCTCCCTTCCCTTCTCACTGTCCCAGATCTTTCAACAGCCATTCATGCCAATCATCGCAAATGGCTCTAGGCAGGGATGCTCAAAAACCCGGAGCCTCGATTAGGGCATAGAATATTGAATATGTTGGTCTGTAAGGAAACAACAACTCGACCAGATCATGCCCCGCAAGTTTGGCCATCCCCACATGAATTCCGCCCCAGCGTCCACAAGAATCCACACAACACTTCAGTGCCGGGGCGTGTGGAACGCGGGTCTTTTCGGAGATTTGGTCGGTCCAGAGGGACCTGTCAGCAGTCACGGCACCAGGTGAACCCCGACATCCGCGACCGACGAATTGTTCGACCCAGAGCGTCAATGGGGCGGCACAATCGTCCAGTCTCACACATGGTCTAGGCGACTGTTCCGCTTCCGAAACCGGACATTCACGGATCGGGAGGGCATTTTTTGCTGAGTCCATGGCTCGTGGCGAGCGTCTTCTTTGATCTTCATGTATTAGGTAGAGCCAACATACACACACACATAAAAAAGAAAGGCTGCGGATTTATTGTTTGATTTTGTGTTTTGTTATAGTTATGTGTTTTCGGTTGTTTTCCATTGATTCTGTTTGCTTTTCCTTTTCCCTTTTCCTTTTCCTTTTCCTTTTTCCTTTTCCTTTTCCGTGTTCCTTTTTTCTTGTCCTTTGCCTGTTTCCTTTTCCTTTTTGCTTTTCCTTTTTTCCTGCCTTTTCCTGCCTTTTCCTTTTCCTTCACGACACTGGCCACTACAGGCAGCACAGCTTTGCAAGCTGGCCACCTGCAGCAGCACTCTGCTCATCGTCCTTCCTTTCTTCCTTTCTTGCTGCCTTCTTTCCTTCCTTCCTTCCTTTCTTGCTGCCGTCTTTCCTTCCTTCCTTCCTTCCTTGCTTGCTTGCTTGCTTCCTTCCCTCCCTCCCTCCCTCCTTCCTTCCTTCCTTCCTTCCTTCCTGGCAGCACAGCTTTGTAAGCTCCAGCACGACAGCCGTCGAAGCAAGGGAAGCCAAAAAAGCCACAAAAGCCAAAAGCCAACAGAAGCCACCAAAGGCCAACAAAGAAGCAAAAGCCAAAAGCCACCAAAAGCCAAAAGCCACCAAAAGCCAAAAGCCACCAAAAGCCAAAAAGCCACCAAAAGCCAAAAGGCGCCAGAAAAAAAAATCAAAAAAAAGATACCCCTCCAAAAAGAAACAGTATCAACCCCGAGGCTTTCACGAGGACTCTGGGCCGCCTGCAAATCACTGCATTGGTTGCATCCTAGAACCAATCTCTTCTGTTACTACTTTGACCCCTCAAACCACCATCGGGAGTCATATGCCAGTCCCATCGGTCGTGATTTGTGAACCCAGATTATCCATAGTATGGAATAATTACTTACATTGGGGTCATGAAATGTCGTAAAATGTCATTATATACATTGTATCGAATAGTTACTTAATGTTACTTGTATGGATGGTATACCCCTTTTGTCCACAGATGGCCAGGCGGCCTGCTCCAGGACTCTCCAGCGAGACACTCCAGGTGCAATCCATCTCCATTTGATCCTGCCCTTTGGCAAAGCATCATTGAAGTGGAATCCATCTGAGCAATTCTTTCTCCGAATTCTTTATTCGGAGATTGGCCGAGATCGTTTTGGTTTCAATTTCGGTCCTAAATGTCCAATCCATGTTTCTGAGCCCCAACGCATGTAAAAGAAAAATGGCATAATTCAAAATATCCCATGGGTCTCATGTTGTCTCATGTCATTCCGAAGCAGTCTTTCTCGATGGGGGGCCGATTTCCCGCTCAAAAATCCGGGTGAAACCGCTCAAAGCTCATCAAAGCTCCAAGCTAGCGCCCTGTTTCACAAATTTCACAAAGTCCTGCGCGCTCGTCAAAGCTCGGAAAACAACCCAAAAGGCGCATGGTTGTTGCTGTTGTTGTTGGTCGGCGGATTTGCAAGTTTTTGGTGTCGCAAAAAACATGTTGAACTTCCTGCAAGGCAGTTCTTGTTCAACCAGCTTTGCTTTGGGGGGACTAAAGTCATCTCCGCAAACGCGGCTTTCCCCTTTCCCCTCTTCCTCTTCCGAAGGGCCAGATCCGTTCAGATCCGTTCGATCAGACATGCACACCAAATGCGTTCCAACCATGTTCAGAGTTGCACAGGTGTGAGGCCCTGATCGGCCCGGAGTGTTTTTGCGTTCCAAACGCTTCGCGCCGCTTCGCCACGTCTCCAAGAAATCTCTAGGGCCAAACACCGGCGGGCTGGTCACAAGCCACGAACGTGACGAACACATCACATGGAAGTGGAAATCCCACTGTTTGTAGAGGAAAGTAGTCTTCCAAGGGGCCATGCCATCCACTTCCATGTTAGTGAGTCAGAGTGTACCCAACGCAGCCACAAAAAGACACATTATATCAATCAGAGACCGGTCTGTGGAAGAAAGCAAGCACCAGTTGGTGGTCATTCCACTGGGAGATTCCCTGGTTGACAGGTTTGGGGCCTCCAGGTTTTGACCCACTGCCAGTGCAGTAGCACACTACCGTTGATCTCAGTTGTTCCTTTTGGTCATCCGCCCATGTCATCCAGCCGCATCCGCCCATCCAGCCGGAGGGCATCAACAAGATACTTCAGCTGCGACACGCCAGAAACACCAAAATCAAATCGGAACGTTTTGGATGATGTTGCGCCCATTCAAATGGAATCAAAACAAAAGTAACACGAATTCCGAATGGTCAGGAACCCCAAAAAAGTAATATGCAGTAATGTTGACACAGGATTAAGTAGCCACCCCCTGTCAATCAAGCCCAGCTCCCCCAATACTAAACTAATTGAACACCTGAATTCCACATGCCCATCACCCTACCATTATGTCTTTTGCAGAAACCCCTCCCCTATTAATCAAGCCCAGCTGCCCCCCCAAAAAAAAAATACAGTATAAAAAGAATGCTATTGTAATTCATCATTCTTATTTACTGTCTTTCTCCATTGTTCCACAATCCCTAAAAGCTCTCTAGCAAAACTCTTTCATTTTCCCTTAGGTCTATCAAAACCTCAAGATGTTCAAGCTCACAAAGGGTACCCCTTGCACAGGCATCATGGTAACCATCATCCATCATCGGGTCATCACCGTCATTAGGGGGATAGTGGTCTCCAATACCTCCAATCTCAAACCTTGTTGACCTTGAAGGGGAGGGCCGTTGTGTTGGCATTACTTTGTTTGGGGTTCGTTCTGAACAAAAAGGCCCACTCAAACGAACCATGGTCGCTTCCCCACAACTTGCGTTCGCCATGTTTTGTCTTTCGTCCTGCAGGTCCTTGTAGCTCACCTGCTTGGAATCCGCCGCCTCGTGCAGCATCGAGGAGAAGGCCTCCCAAGAACCGACACGTGGAATCCGCACCGTTGAGGGCCATGTTCCGGCAGGTCGTTGTGTTTCACCTTGGTCGGTCCAAACTATGTGTGGCGGACCCACCCTCTCATGTCTTTCATTCGAGTGAAAGATCCGTCGCGCTTCGCCCACTACGTCCGGCGCTCCTTCTGCGCGCGAACCGCCCAAGCGGGCGCGTGACGCGCTCCGGGCGCCTCGATGTGGGTTTCTTCGCCTAGAGCTCCGGACGGGTTGACCCGATGGGAAGGAAAGACATCTGAGGCTTGGTCGTTCGGGTCGCCGAACACGAACGGAACTTCCGAAGCTACGAACGTAACGAACTCGGGCATTGCTTTCTTGGAACCAAGGGCATCGCTACTAGGTAGGAGCAAGGACGCTACTCCAACAGAAGCTCCAGCTTAGCAAATAGGCTGGTTTCTTCCACACAAGGACATTGTTCTCTTATGAGACCCCCCGTTGCTCCAGGGGTGCCGTTTCCATATTTGTCCACATTCACCCTAGGCAATCTCCACAAACATCATGAGATTGGGGGATTGGCCTGGGCCTTGGAAGGGCTCCCATGCAAGTTGCATGGAAAACCAGAACGTGTTGGCTTCAGCCAACACCTCCAAGGTATTCCACAGCCGCATCGGCTCATGGCAATGGCAAAGAGATTTCACTGAGAAAAGTTGCCTTTTCATCTTTTGTCGCACCTGCAAGCGCCAGCATCGAAGTTGCAACGTGTCCAAGCTTGTGCATGCCGCTCGAATTTGTATATACGTTCGGCTGGAAGGCAATGTTGCAGGAAGCACCTAGCATGCTTTCCACCGCGGCCATCGGCTAGAAGGACACAAAGCCATGTCGCAGTGAGCACCTAACCTGCTCTTCGCAAACGCGACACACACACACACACAATTCAGTGCCTGATGGAGTAAGCGCCTGCGCGCTTACTCCATGTCTAATTCATTCCGAAGCACGAAGCGGTGCCATCTTGCAGTAAAAGTAAGACCCCCAAGTATATATAGATCCCCACTCAAAATCTATAGTTCCACCGTGCCACGATCCTCCCCCACTGCAGGGAGAACCACCACCACCGGGATCGCGTGGGACTGCCACACGTGACCGGCAGGGGGACCGACCCCAACAGCTTAGGATCTCCTCCATCTCCCAATAGCTTGGGATCGGTCTCCTGTCCACACGACCGATGTCTGTCGGACTGCCGCCCCGACCCAGAACTGGCACCACGGACCCCAACTGATCGGTAAATAGACCAGTCCCATGGGTCGTGCTTAGGGTGTGCCACTTCAGTTTCGTGAGAGCTTCCAGGTCGCCAGCTGCTGCGCCCTGCTGCGCCCTGCTGCGCCCTGCTGCGCCCTGCTGCGCCCTGCTGCGCCCTGCGGCCCGATCGCCTCCCCCATCCGCGGACGATCTCCACCGACCACGGACCGATCGATCTCCGCTTGCGCCGCCTTCGCGTCGGAGGACCAACTCCAGCTCCTTGGCATCGATGTACCTCGCGTCGGGCGAGCGGCGCTCGCGCCGGTCGCTCTGTGAGCCGGAGGAGAAGACGAAACGGGAGGGAGAGAATCCCTAGGGATCCACTGCCACCTTCTCAGGAGGTACTTGGGCCCTCCAAGCCTGCATATAAATAGTCTCCAATCACCGTACCTGAGAAGGTACGACTGGATCCCTGGGGAATTATATAATATATAGTGGTCCCCCCAAGAGATCGTGGCACGGTGTCCAAGACATTCTTAGTGGGTTTCTGCTTGTTTATCTATTCGGGGGTCCATAATATAGTTGCTTCAGTTTTAGAAAGAGGTCTAAACGATCTCACACCTGCGTCTTCCATCTCCGTACTCTCAACCACCTGCAAACCCGCTCTTGGCAGGTCAGACCCGAGGTCAGCCATTCCGGACCGTAGTTGAGGGTCTCCGAAAAACACGACCTCCGGAACATGTCTCCAAGCACCGCCAGTCGCTACCGTCCCTACCCGGTCCCGCCGGTCCCTCCGGTGCACCCGTCGCCGTTGCGATCGAAGATCCGGAAGGCCTTTCGACAGTGGCCCTCCTGGTGCGCCGCGCCCATCGAGGGGTTCAAGCGGTGGAGTGAAGCCCATCATGAAAAGAACTAGTCCATCCCCCTTCAGATACCCATGGAGACGATGGAATTTCATTCTGTAGTGGATATTCTAAGGGGGATAATATTCCACAAAAAAGAAACATTTGGATAACATTAGTATACATTAGTCATGGGTGAAACACCGTCACGGGTACTATGATGGACATCGCCTGCCGCGACATGATCTGGCTGCGCCGGGTTCTCAGCCCCCAGTCATTCATAGATGTTTTCTTGTTTCTCGCGAGCACAAACGGGCTCCCAACAGCCACGCGGAAGAAGGATAGGTCAATAGAGACGAGGAATTACTAAGCTTGCAAAGCTGTAAGAAATAGGTGAAACAAAACACTCCACCAAAAATACATAATAAAAAGAGAAATCAGCCGAACGTGCATAAATACACTACGCATCAAACAGCACAATAATCGATAGTACCAAGAGCAATACCAAGAGAGGCTCGAAAGCCTTTGGGACTCGGCTCAGTCCCATGCATCATAAGCGAGTGGCAAAAGGACCATGTTCTATTTACGGCGGCCTTTTTGATGTTACAAAGAAGTTGGTAGTCCGATATCTAAAAAAACAGTGTGGGGTCCAGACAACAAAGAGCAAACATCCTAGTTTCAACAACCCAATCTGCTCGGGGCGGTCTCCGAAAAAAAAAAAAAACGGAGTTGACATAGGTGTGACATGGTGTGACACAACTTCAAGAACAACTTGTACCATCGGATTGGACGATTTCGGTGCCCTCAAAATCGTTCATCTTGTAACTGTGGCAACCCATCAACCACCAGTTCATCGACATGTCCCATTGACTGGATGTAAACGTATCTAAGCTTCACACGTAGCGTTGCAAGGGCAAATGATGCGTTCGTCATAGCGCATCGGTTCAAGGGGCCACAGGATCGAAAACATCTCCTTCCCAGACGCGACCCTGGGCCCTCATATGGAGGGGTCTGGGGTCGAACCATTCCCTAGGGTTTTGAGGGACCAAGGGCTGTTTGGAGCGTCTGGGTTTCTCCTTTCACTTGTATTGGTGACTTGATTCCTTGGTTGTTTTAAGTCTTTCCTGCACGATTGGTGTCGCCTTTCACCAATGGGATCCAACAATTGCACAGTGTGTTTGATAAAGAAAAACCATTTACATGTGAGCATCTCTCTAAGTGGAAAGTAAGTCCCTCATCCTCCAACAATTTGGTGCGCCTAGGTGTTGCTGCCCCTTTCAGCTCTCTTTCACGGTCAAGTTGCTGTATTTTGGATCAAAGCAGGTCAAGTTGCCGATCAGCCCGGTCACCTCGAGCTTCTGCAACTTGTCGTGTCGTGTCACACCCAGAGACACGACACAACAGTCGGCCCTTCGACACTTGGCCCGGCCAGACAGGCCCTGTTTGGGTCTGGCCGGAGCTGGGGGTCTCACCGCGAGCAAATCGCCCCGCCCGCCCGCCTTCCAGTGGGAGAAGACACGTGGGAGGCTGGCGGCCAGGAAGTCAGTGAAGCCTCGAGGTCGCTGTCGCCGGTTCGCAGGGGTGCGGGGCCCAGTGCCCGGTTCTTCGAATCCCATTGTGTGGCGTTCTTTTGCCCCAGAGGAAACGCCCGTCACTCACCGATCCAAACGCAAAGAGGTTCCGTTACAATCATAGCCTCTGCCACAAAAACATCGTATGTTTACGTGGATCAATGGCTCCACTTCCATGATCATTTCAGGGAGGGTATGTTTCCATGTGTTCCAAGTTCCAACTAGGTGAGACATTGAGCAAGCCATGTCTCACCCCAAGGACTACCAAGGAACCGATGACGTCATCTCCCACTGGACGGCCACGGAGGATGGCCACCACCTGCCGGGAGGTGGCAATTCCTGAAAGAAGGTGTCAACAGCATGGAAAGAAAATCAGAAAGTGTCGACGAAGTCTGTTTGAAAGGGAAGGAATGAGGGGTCATTGCAACCAAAATAAACATTGTATATATTAATTTCCGTTTAAGGCTCCGCCCTGCCCCCCCCCTTCTCCAAAAAGTTCCCAAGCCGTTGGGATTGAACTCCGCTGGGTGAAAACAATACGAATGACCACAAATTTGTGAGGAAACCTCCAACTTGTGTGAGTGATCCTTGAGACTGCGCCGGAATCCGACGCAGACAAAGGAAACCAGGTGTTTTCAAGGCGTGAGAAACCTCTCCGATCCTCTCCGTGTCTTTATCATGGCCAACACAGTTCTTGTCAACAGGGTTGATGATGAACAGCTCTTCTAGCATGGCGACACTCGCTCGGTAATTGTACATTGCAGTGTTACATTGAATGATCAGGTACGGGAATGCTCTCCCAAAACAGCTCTGGATGTCTTCTGGTCTGGTTGGCTCTGGATGTCTCTGGTTGCCGCATCTTTTCCGCCAGCGGGGCTTCGTCTCCACGGTGCGGCGATCGTTCGTCTCACTGCTCTTTCTTTGTGCCCTCACTTTCAACCTGCGGCCGATCTCACCGATCGACGAGATGCGCGATACGCGACCTGGCAGCTGCTGTTCCTGGTTGGTGACGCGATGCCCATGGCCCATGGCTTCTCGAATCTTCTCCGCTTGGGGGTCGGTGGTCCCGTTTCCTTCCCATTTCGATCCACCGATCGCAGTCAGAAGTCACCGAGCGGAAGTCACCGATTGCGGTCTGGAGGTCCGAGCGACCAAGTGATGTCCGGTCCCTGCCCTTGCCTGGGGCTGATCTTTGATGACGCCACCTGCATCATGGAGATGAGCTTCTCAAAATGTATCCCCAAAAAACTAACCAGACAAGAGGATACAAGAGGGCATTCATTTGTGGCTAGGGAGCACCTGCAAAGTCGCATGAAGGCACTGCGCACCTGTGGATTGCAAGAGCTGCGCGAAGTCTTGGAGGTTCGACTGCCTTGCATAACGCGTTGACATCAACGCGTTATATGTGCGACAAAAGCAGTCAACGCATGCATTGCGCGTTGGACCAATCTGAATCAACACCTCCCCGGGCCCCGGCAGCTTTCACACCAGCACACCTGTTGGCAACCTGCAATGCCCCACCATGCGCCCAGCTCGCTCACCTTTAACCATGTTGGATGCTTCCTTTTAACCCTTCACCCTTTGTAGGATCCTTCCCTCTTCAAGCGAACCAAAAGAAGACCGACCAAATCATCCACTTTCGGAAGAGCCCAGGTCAGGCCACCAGGCGTTGCGGCGTTTCAGGGACTAAAAGCATCAAAGCGTCTGGATTCATTATCCGAATCATCCGCATCCTCTATAGTGGTCCCCAAATAGATGACCGTGGCATGGGCTCCAATACATTCCAATACATTTTGAAAGGGATGTTACTTTTCTATCTATTCCACGTCTGGTCTTGGTCTGCACCCATGTATGTCCATGTTCATGCCAGTGTCTTCATTGGGTCTGTAGTCTTTCTGGGACGCACCGGCCTGTAAAGTGTCTTTCGGACATGTCTCTTTTTGAGGAGCTCCTGGTTCAACTCAACCAGCTGCTCCTGGTGTTTGAGAAGACGATCCAAGCGAGGTCCCTGACATCCCCAGCCTGTGCATAGGGGATAGTAGAAATTGATGAAATGATGAAATGACAAATTGATAAAGCAAAAATCAAGAGGGTCAAGGCTGCAGGGAAAGGAATTCTTGCATTGAAAGAGATCAGAAAACGACCGTTCACAGCAAGTGCAACAGCTTATTTCTGTGCTGAAGGGCAAGCTTGGTCTCGCCATAATTATTTCAAGGCTGGAAATGTGTTTGTGCCGAGCCTGTGCTGATGTCACATGTCGATCGTTTTGTTCTCGCGTCGTTCAACGCAGTTCATCTCCGCTGGGTAATCATGAGTCGCTCCCCCTCCCCGCTGGGAAAGGGTGCGGCTATGACCGTGCAAACCTGAAAGAACGGATTGGACGAAGACAAATGGCTAACCGTGATCCAACCAGTAGCAATGGCCTCTAGCTAATAGCGATGGCCTCCAACCAAGTAGCGATGGCCTCCAACCTAGAAGGAATGGCCTAAAAGCGATGGTCTCCAACCTCGTAGCGAAGGCCTCCAACCTAATAGTAGCAACAGCCTCCAACCTAGAAGCAATGGCCTCCGACCTAGTAGCAATGCCCTCCAACCAAGAAGCAATGGCCTCCGGCTTAGTAGCAATGGCCTCCAGCCTATAGTAGCGATGGCCTCCAACCTATAGTAGCGATGGCCTCTAACCTAGCGTAACCTAGTGCGTCAAATGGCTAACAGTACTGCAAAAGGAGATCTGGTGTGCGTTGTCGCCAGCGTTTTTCGCGCAAGTTTTGGACCAAATCAAGTCACTGCTCCTTCTTGTAGGCATGACGGGTGAAGATCAGCCACGCCATGGCAAGAGCCTCAGCACCAGCCACGTCCATGCGCCACATCAACCACCCAAGATATATGGAGATCATGTCAACTACAGGAGTCTACCAGTTCAACAGTCAGCCACATAGGGAAAGTTTACTGAAAAGGGATCGCGAACAGTGCTTCTTCCAGGTTGTGTTCTGGCTTTTGAGCCTCGTAACTATAGGGCCCCATCAGCAAAATAATCCAACAAATAACAATGGAGGTTCGGATGAACATGAAACAGTGAAATCATTCTCGTGGATTTCTCTGTGTCCATCTTCTACTGGCAGAGCCCTGCTGCAAAGCCCACGGTGCTCAGGATCCCGGCACCTGCACGGCCATGGCCCGCCTCAATCCAGCGACGTTTCATCCCACACCGACCGACTTACCATGACTTACCCAGACGCGACCCATGGGACTGCCATAGGACTGCCGATCAGGCCAGGGGTGGTTGAAAAGGGGTCAATGGGTAAATATGGCAGTCCCATGGAGCGTCTGGGTTAGGGCTTTGGCAGCGATCTCGCCATCCCTTTTCGGTGACGAGCTCGCACAGCTCGGAACGGGGCGCCCCACTGAGGGGGCGGTGCCATGTGGACCCTGCTCCCACGTTGGAGAGGTCCCGGAATCGCAATTCCTCGGGCAAAAGTGGGATCGCGGTGCTTCAGCGCGACCTGCTGGACATGCAAAAAAAAAAGGTATGAATTAGATGATGAGATCCTCTCGGAGACGCCGCGAGGTCACGGTCACGACCTCCTCCACCTCTGCCGCCTTCTTGGTCACTGCGTTTTGAGCCTGAGCCACTGCCTTCTCGGCAGCCTCCTTGGCATCCTCCGTGACTTTCTGGGAGACCTGTTCTCCTGCAGAGTTGTCTGCCCTAACCGTGTCTGTGGCCTTTCTAACCACCTTGACAGCTGCCTTCTTGTCCTCAGATGTGTCAGACACTACAGGAGCCGCTTTGTTTGCAGCCGCCTTTGCGTCAGCTGCTGTCTTCTCAGCTGCCTGCTTGGCATCGGCCGCTGCCTGCTTCTGGGCCTTGGCAAGGTTGTCTGCAATCTCCTTTGCTGCTGCTTCCGCCTTCTCCTGAGTCTTTTGGGTCTGCGCTGCCAACTTCTGAGTGGCATCCGTGGCTTGAGTGGTCGCGGAGACCTCAGGCACTGCAGGTACTACAGGAGTCACCGCTGCAGCCGCTTTCTTTGCAGCCGCCTTTGCGTCAGCTGCTGCCTTCTCAGCTGCCTCCTTGGCATCGGCCGCTGCTTTCTTCTGGGCCTTGGCAAGGTTGTCGGCCATCTCCTTTGCCGCTGCTTCCGCCTTCTCCTGAGCCTTCTGGGTCTGCTCTGCCAACTTCTCAGCAGCCTCTGTGGCTTGAGTGGTCGCGGAGACCTCAGGCACTGCAGGTACTACAGGAGTCACCGCTGCAGCCGCTTTCTTTGCAGCCGCCTTTGCGTCAGCTGCTGCCTTCTCAGCTGCCTCCTTCGCATCGGCCGCTGCCTGCTTCTGGGCCTTGGCAAGGTTGTCGGCCATCTCCTTTGCTGCTGCTTCTGCCTTCTCCTGAGCCTTTTGGGTCTGCTCTGCCAACTTCTCTGCCGTCTCCTTGGTTTGGGCAGCCGTCTTCTTGGCTGCAGCAGCCATCTTCTCGGCTGCCTCCTTGGCATCTGCTTCTGCCTTCGCTTGTGCCTCCTTCGTTTGCTCAGCGAGCTTGTTGGCTGCCTCCTTTGCGTCAGCTTCAGCTTTCGCCTGTGCTGCGGCGATGGCATCTGCCACCTTCTGCCCAGCTTCTTCCGCCTTCGTCTTGGCCTCATCCACGCCTGTGACGGCTTCTTCCGCCTTCTTCGTCTCTGCCTCTGTGGCCTCTGCCTGGCTCTTGGCCTTGGCTACAGCTGCTGTCGCCTCGGTCTTCACCGTGTTGAGGACGCTTCCCAGGTCTGGCAGCTTTGGCACTGTCGGGGCCGGGGGAGCGGCGACCTGCGCGACCGAGGAAGCAGCCTCCTCGGTGTCAGGGGCCTCCTCGGTGTCCTTGGGGTGCTTCTTTCCTCCTTTAGTCTTTTTGGATTCCTCACCAATTTGCTCCAAGATACCACCAATGCCCTCCAGCAAGCCAAAAGCGCCCTTCTCGTCCTTCTTCCCCTTGGTGGCTCCAGCTTCTTCAGCTGCGGAGGCCTTTCCCTCGGCCTTGCCACCTGCCTTGTCGTTGTCACCGAAAATCTCACCCAGGATGCCACCCACAGCCTCCCCAAGGTCGCCGCCATCACTGTCCTCCTTCGACGCCTTTCCCTTCTGGCCCTTCTTGGACGCATCAGATTTCTGGTCACCTCCAAAGACAGCACCCAGCACATCACCGATCACCTCACCTACATCATCACCCTCGTCTTTGTTCTTCGCAGCCCCCTTGCCCTTGCCTTTCGAGACCTTGCCCTCGTCGCCACCGAAGATCGAACCCAGGATTCCACCGATGGCCTCGCCAATCTCGTCACCCTCGTCCTTCTTGTCCTTCTGGTCCTTGCCCTTCTTGGGCGTCTGAGACGGCTTCTCCTTCTTCTCGCCTGGCAAGGGGTAATCCATGAGCGCTTTGTAGTCGGCTGCCATCTCGGCGTCATAGCTGTCGGTTTGATATTTTGAGATGTTCATGTAGCTCTGCTGCTTGTTCCAGAACTTGTTCTTAAAGATGTAGAGGACTCCGGTGGAAGAGGTATTCTTACACTGGCTTAGCATTTCCAGGGGCTCCAGCTGCTGCAAGCCCGCCACATCCATGACCTTCTTGGTCCCAAGTTGAATCTTCGTACCAAACAAATCCATCATGTTGGGCACTTCCTTCTTGAAGCCACTCATGTTGGCCTGGTTCACCGTGTTCATCCCCTCCAAGCAGGAACCGATGGAGCCCTCTCCCGCATAGACCAGGTCCCCCGCATTCTTGTTCAAAATCTGCAGCACCACCGTGTAAAGCAGCTTGGTGCCGGCTGTCAAGCCAGCCACATTCACGGCACAGACATCCGAGGCGATGCACATCGAGGTGTACTGATACTGCCTCCACTCCTGAAACTGACCCTCTTCCCTCTTCCCTCCACCCCCCCAAAAAAGGAACATATTCCAGCAGTCACAAAGGGGTGCTTAATGGAGGTTAGGGGTGCCCATGATCCACTCACTTCCACTAAACACCACCCCCCTTCTGACTCCTGGTTCATGATGATTCCTTAGAGCCGCCGCCAACCATTCACACCCATTCACCATTGGCAAAGAGGGAGGAAGAATACAACGAAACAACCACCCACTCCATCCCACTCCTTGTTCTTGAAGGCGTACATATAGTTGCAGGTGGGATCTCCTTGTCTGGTCAAGGTGTCCAGCGGGCCAGGTGCACTACACTTGTCCTCGCCCACATACTCCGCCTTGATCTGCTCCTCCGGCCCACTGCCCGTGCCAGTGAACTGATTGGTGTTCACCTTGGCAGCGATCTCACCCGCCAAAGGAGCCGCAGCTCCACAACATTCCAGCAACAAGGTGAGGTCGCCCATGCCAGGGTTCAGTACCTGGAGCAGCACGGTGTAGGTTCCGATTTTCCCACCCATGGTCAAGTTCCCGGCATCCTTCACCACCGCTCCGGTCACTGCTTGGGCCTCCCGAAAGAAGGCCAAAGCTGGAGCCCAGTGCAATGCCCCAAGCAGAAGCGCTTGGACAAGCGTCATCGTGGCGGAACGTGCTGAAGCTTGAGCAGAGGATCTGGAAGAAAAAGGCTTGACAACGCAAAGAAAAGATATCAAGTCATTTATATTCATTTATAGAGTAGTTGAAGTTGATATGGTAAACATTCAGATGTTCATTCAAAAAGGAACTTCATTGAGTGTCCACCCTTTGCAGGGTGAGCCTGGTCACTTCAGGATCTTGACTGATCCACGCAACTCTTGAAAACTACCATCTCAGACCTTCGTCTGGTGTCGGGGCCTTGCAATGGATGTAGACCTTGCGTCCCATCATGCGGTGGGCATTGATGAAGGCCACAGCCTGCCAACTCGAAGAAGAATAAGGAACAAGAAGGGGGCCACGGCCTGCCCACTTCGGTGACACACATGGAATGACTTGGACATGCTTTCTCCCGGCTCCGCGGTGGAGGGAGGAACGGCATGGAACATGGAACATGGAAGCCATTGGGATTCTATAGAACCTTTTTCATATGGGGATTGAAATAGCAGCAAGAGTCTACATCGACATCTAGACTTCTCAAGAGTCGTCCCATCTTTCTTCCAGCCTTGCACAGATCACTCACCTTGGGTGGCTGATGGTCCACCGTCGGCAGCCAAAGTTGAGTGATCTTGAGGCATGCGTATTCAGCCTGGTGTCGGTGCGACAGAGTGCAGAAGCCCTGGGAGGCTTGCCTCCCATGGCTTATATAACCCCTCAGGCTGAATGGTTTCATGCGGAAAAAACAAGCCCAGAGAATTGATTGGCAGGATCTGCAGTGGAACCCTGCCATGGATGAGTGTCACACGATCTGGAAAGATGAGGTAATGAGCACAATCCACTCCAGGAAACTGTCCATGCACTGATTACAGTATATCAGTCACTGATCCAATTCACAAGATCATACAGGATCGACATCTTTCATGAGCTGCCCAGTAATCGGCTCCTTTTCATGAGTGAAAATCGACTTGGGGAATGGACCGCAGGTGGGGGGGTCTGATGGACTGCAAGGCGTCTGGTCCTGAGTTCAATCTCAGCCCGCCTTGGGCCCCGCATACTCCTCGCAAAGGTTCACCACAGCGCGAACGCCCAGTGCCTGGAGAGCTTTCTCGTTGGCGGGTCGTGGATCACAGGATCACCCAATTTCGAGTGACCTGGAATCGTTGAAGACGACATAAGACGACGCCGGCAACCATTCCTTCGCAAGAATGAGCAAAAACACAAACACACAGGTCTGGATCTCTTGGCCTTTCTAACCACAGCACCGGTCGCTGATGGGTCGCAACTCTCAGCCTCCAGTTCTGCTGGATGATCCAGGACAGATAAGGGCGCCACACCTGGACGGAGAACAGGCGATAAAAACCCTTGGGAAAGCTTTAGCTCAAGTGCCTTTTTCCTCCAAACTCCTCCAGGTTGCTGAGAGTGTCACTGCATGGTTTCTGCAAGCAGGCAAATCCGCCCCAACATTCCCCTGCGGACCCCTGCTATGGGCCGGTGGAAACCAGGCCCTCAATCTTGTTCGGTGGTCCCTAAAAGGCGCTACTGCAATGACACGGGGGAGGGATGCTCAAGTAGATTCAGTAGATACAAACAAATTTTCATCACGCAGCATTTAAGAAAAGAAGAGAGATATATAAACGTACTTTGAACGCCCTTTCTATCATCAACCCCGGGGGCCGCTGGGACGCTTGCCCTGCACACTTTTCACGGCGGTCGACTGCCTCGCATGCCGAGCTCTTCTCTCGGCATCAGGACTGCCGGTGCATGCCAGAGTGGGAGTAAGTAACCAGGAAGTATGGTTGATTTGGTTCGCTTGGCGAATGGCTCACTCATATTACGTGTCAGGTGAGTTGCATCTTGGCGGGTGGTGTCTGTGGGATTGTGTGGGCAGTGAGGAGGGATTTGGTTTAGTGCCTCGTTGACACGAACCATGAAGGCGTTGGTCTCGATTCCAAGCTCTCGCGACCTCCAGCCCATCTCTGGGATACAGGGCGTTTTCGTCCATGCGAACTAGTTCGAGGCTCTGTGGCACTACGATTTCGGGATTGTCATATGACAATGAGTTCGTGAAACTTCGGGATTCAGCTGATGTTCCTGTACATTTTTCTCAGCTTTGGAAGGCCAGTGAAGACTTCTTGGACTTGCCACATGAGAAGAGGAAAAAAAGGATGGCTCTTCCGATGGTTTGATGCGCAGCCTCAATGTAAATCAAGCAGTGGGAGAAGCCTTCCCAGGCATTTTGGTAAGAATCGTCGGTGGACTGTCGCCTGTGCATTAACCAAAGTCTAAGACTGGATGTGGAATGGAGAAAATGGCCGGCGCTGACGATGACCCCACGGTCACCAGAAGCAGATGAGTGCTATTGCCAGTCAGCAAGTTCGGGCTCCCGTCGGCAGCTAGATCCTTGGCCGACAAGTATGCCAGCTAATCAATACCAGATGTGCCACCAGATGTAGGGCCTACAAGTCAAAGAGCCCTTTTGACTGGAGATGGTCATACAAAACCAATACTTGAAGGGGTTAAAAAGACCAGGTTTTACTGGGTCAGACTGGACGAACGTAGGGAAAGAATATGAAAGAATCCAACGGATTAGCTTTACAAACAAAGCCACTCCGACTCCGAAAGAGCACATGCAAACACTCGATGGGCCATGACGGGTCTACGGAGTCTACGCCGTCTACCTATTTTCTTAGCACTACTCGCTAACAGCAAAACTCAGGTCAGAAACCCCCCATGACTTAGTTGGCCTTTGATTTCTTTACCGAAAAAAATTCACCACGAAAAATGCCGGCAAATTGGGTGTGGCCGTTTTTGCTGTCGTTGCAAGTTACGTTACGTTACGCGAACGAATCACCACGGACATGCCGGTGAGACGTCACATGGTCCGAACCGGTCCTCCCCCAAGCGATGGCGATGCGACATCGAACCGGAGGCGAAGTCGTGGTCAGCTTCAT
The DNA here is from genome assembly GCA_963970005.1 of Durusdinium trenchii. NCBI lineage: Eukaryota > Dinophyceae > Suessiales > Symbiodiniaceae > Durusdinium > Durusdinium trenchii. The sequence continues at coordinate 428,285 of CAXAMN010026595.1, forward strand.
GGGCGACGTGGTCAGCAGCAAAGAAGGTGAATCCATTGGTCAGGTCAGGTCCCGGTTTTAGGGGGAAGAGATCTACGATGGTGAAGGCTCTGGAATACATCTTCTTCTACAAGTGAAAACAAGGGACCGGTATACCAAATGGTTCTTGGCGACGTTACGGGATTGAAGTTCTGCCGAGGTTCCCATCTTTGGTGATCGCCTATTTTGGAGAACCGCTATTGAAAAGACTCCACCAACGCTTGTAATCACTCACTCGGCGCCAGGGCCGTGCTTCTAAAATATGTCCTGGAAAGGAATCACTATGTTTGACGGGTTTAGGCGTGAGGCCTCCAACTTGCTCAAGCCCTGGGTGATGACCCAAGCAGGCTGCGCGATATTTGAGCAAACGGATGCAGGAGCCTTGATATTGGTCAAGCTGTTAGTGTTCAATTTTGCTTGCAAATCATCTCTGAAAAGGACCTAGAACCAATGCTGATGGTTCATCATCCTCCTGAACCTCCATCCCAAACATCCCAAATCCAAACCATCCCAACCAACATCTTCACAGATTTCACCGTCGCCCGTGAAAAAACAAAAACATCCAAGGCACCCCAGCAGCTTGGAAGGTCGCCAGCACTCGACCCGACTCGAAACCGATGGCACTCAACTGCCCTTGAGGCCCTAACGTCCACAGCACGCTGCCCTGGCCGCCGCTGCCGCAGGAGCTGCAAAAGAACAAGGCAGTGATCTCCGGCAAAAGACCCACGGGCTTGAGACTGGAAATGAAGTCGAACTTGAGCTCCTGCCGAAGAGGAGTAGAAGTCGCTTGAGAGGTCTCTCAAGCATCGAGATCTGAAGGTAAGACAGGCCAAAAGCTGGAGGGATTGAACTGGTGGTGCACGAGTTCAACAAGGGGGTAGATGTGGGATCGTCTCATCACCATGGTCATCAAACCACAGGATCCAACCGGCGACCTCAAAGTCCTCGTTTTCATGGATGGGAACGGCCAGTGTGGTGTGGTGACAAAATCACGTCAGCGCATGTCCACCCCCATCATTGCCCTAATGATTTAATGTAGACTCTTGATGCAATCCAATGATCAACGGTCGAGTCTACACTACTTTGCAATCAAGATCAAATCAATCAAGGAAACCTCCTTGGAGATGAATCTTAGCCTCTGCTCGGGTGCCCAGTATTTTCTCACGATTTTTGCTGCAAAGCACCCCCAAACAAATACTTTCACCAGCACTGCTTCATGCTGCGGGCGCTTTACAGCATCAGCTTGGTCATCCATCTCTGAGAGGCCAATTCCACCATCAAGAACGGCCCATTCCTCCAATTCACCTGAGTCCCCGCACCCCAGAGGAGTTGCTGGCCCGGCACAGCTGGAGCCCAGCTGCCCCATGTAGCACCACGGCCGCGACGTCGGCTCCCGGCCATGTCGCCCCCGAGGCCCGCGAGATGGGTGAGCTCACACGGGGCGGCAGCGCAGCGAGACGAGGGGCCTGGAGAGAGGAATGGGCGGCATTCCTCCAGTCCGTCCAAGTCCCTGGCCTTGGGTGTGACCGATTTTGTGAGCCCTATAGGGATCCAAGTACCTTCTCAGAAAGTGTTTGGGGTGGCTGTGGAGGGTCCAAGTGCCTTCTGAGAAGGTACTTGGATCCCTAGGGCCCTAGGGGAGGTATACTTACACCAAATCTTCCAGTCCGTCCTGGACCTCTCTGACCTTCTGAGTCGATCATCTTCCAACCTGCTCCCCCCATCAGTCTGACCTCCAGCGCTAGCGCCACCAAGTCCAGTGGATTCAGCCTTTCCGCTGGAGCGCTGAGCCCATCTGCGTTCGACACCGGCCTAAGCCCATCAGCACTGAGCGCGAGCGCCTGCGAGCAAAGGTCGGACCCTCTAAGGGTCCGGGCCCGAACCAAACCCTATCTGTTTGAGGGCCCAGATTCTTAGGGCAGTTTCACGTACATAAGCCGGCAATCAGTCCAGAGCCTTTTTGTGTGGAAAACCCCGAGAAAACAAAGACGGCATGCTTGTTGTCCGGAGGTCCCTGGTGTTTTGCCCACCCTTGCCGCCCATTTCTGCAAGGCTCATGACACAAAAACCACCCACCATGCGTCTGTGAGATGGGGGGCCCCTTGGATACCCTATACCGTGGATACCTGCAGGAATATGTGTGTAATATTCCTTTTGGGGTCGTTGCTTCATAGCAACCATGATTCCAGGAGCTTCAAACGTCCTGGAATATTTTTTTATGTAGCAACTATATATTGCAGGATACTTCAACCGTTTAGCAACCAAGTAAGGCAACTAACATGATCCAGTGCAGTTGCCTGCTTAATGGGTCGCGCAAGTGAATCGCCTTTCAGCATCTTTCAGCCGTCAAAGACCATCGTTTCTGCATGTGTCCTTAAAACTGATCTTCCAGGGTATATCTATACATGTCCTTACTATAGACATTCCAGGGTATACACACCTTTGGCTGTATATTTTCCCAACGGTATCCTAAGCTACTTGGTAATGATCACTAATTTTCCATATGTTTCAAGATCTGAAAATATTCAGAGGAGCTGAACGGGGGGGATCGCATACCTGCAGAATAAAATATTCTGGAAAAAGTATTCCAAATTAAATATTCCAACAGGTATGGTATACCCCAAATATTTAACTAAGGCACACCCCATTGTGTGAGTCTGCAACGGACAGCATGAGACATGTACAGTAATTATACCAGCGTAGACCCCAAACAAAGCAATGTTCAAAAATGAGATCTCCGAACAATATGGCCAGCAGTATTTCCTAGAGGAAGAAAACTGTAGTCCACCATGTAGACGCACATACAAGATTCAAAGGGAAAACAATAAAATTCTGTTTTTCATTGACTTTACAATGGGACGCCGTACAAGGGCTAAAACATGAAATTTATGGATCCAGGTTGTGACTCAGAGCATCCAGAGCTTACTGGGAGACAAGTGCGAGACAAGTGTGAAATCATGCGGCCAGAGCACTCAGAGCATCCAGAG
>CAXAMN010026595.1:431299-465896 GCA_963970005.1 Durusdinium trenchii
CAGAGCTTACTGGGAGACAAGTGGGAAACAAATGGGAGACAAATGGCAGACAAGTGTGAAATCATGCGGCCAGAGCACTGAGAGCATCCAGAGCTTACTGGGAGACAAGTGGGAAACAAGTGGGAGACAAGGATGAAATCATACGGCCTGGAACACAAGCCCGGAGACAAACTCAAAATCATCCGGCCCGAGCATGCACCCCTTTAAAAGGAGTAAAAAAAACCCACAAGTAAACCTGTTTGGGGAATAAAAAGCATTCAGATGAGAAAGGTGCTGCAAAGTATGCTGTGTCCGAGTTTGCTGGATCCAAAGCCGAGCAGCGCACGCAGCGCAGCCGAACTAGCCCAAACTAACCAACCTCCCCTCCCAAAAGCACCTCTCGGGCACCAGTCGTCACCGTCCCGTTCCGTCCCCGTCACCGCCAGCATCTGGCCTGGCCCTCCCAGCTCACCAGGCCGAGCACCGCCCCAGGCAGCAAGCGGGGTTCCCCCAAGGGCGCCCAGCGGCCGCCGGACACGCCGAAGCTGCGGAGCAGCGGCCCCGCCGCCACCAACAGCGTTGGCCCACGGAGCAGCGCGGCGCTGGGGCGGAACCTCGGAGCCGTCGGTCGACCAAGGCCACCAAGTTCTAAGAGGTGCCCAGGAGTCACATGGAGTTGCTTTTGAGTTCCCCAAGTGGGTGGAGAATCGGCACCCCTGGGTGACCCCGAGCGGTTCGAGAGGCCAATCGAGAGGCCAAAGAGCCACGTGCTGTCGGGAAACAAGGCCGGCCACGTACTGGGCTCGAGCCTCCACTCCACGCTTCTTCCCTCCCCCGAAGAAATGGGGGTGGCACTCCCCAGAATGGCCGGAGAGGTAATCAAAACCGATAAGGCTGAGAGGGCCAAGAGCAGCTCCAACAGTCGAGCCCCAAGGATTAAGCCCGAAGCATAGCCCCACCTGAGTTTGCAGGCGACTGAAAGACAAGGTCATGCAACTAATCTACTGAAAGAATAATTATGTCATATTATGTCACTTGGCTCCTAAAACCGAGCTGTCTTAAACACCCTCGAAAGCGTACAAAAGCATGTGCACACTATTGCACAATGTATTTAATCACTGTCCAAGTGGGCCACTTGGGGCAGGAAAATCGACGCCTCCTCTTCTCCGACTCACTGCTGGCGCTCTTGGCAATCTGCAAGGCTAATTGTTCGGCCTTGTCCTCGCCCCAAATCCCCAAACCCTCAGGATTTCCACCTGCCAGGGCCGTCCAGCGAAGCAGTTGAAACGTGGGACTTTGAGCTCTGTGACTCAAAAGGTGCCAAAAAACCGTTTGGGTCATGTCATCCTTTTGCGCCTGTAAAACGTCTGAACCTTTTCAACGAATGTCATGTACCCACCTGGCCTCCATCTCCGCTGCTCACCCCCACCGGGGAGCCCGACCAGAGAATCTCATGCGCGTCACCTGACGGCAAGGGAGGCGGTGGCTCGGGCGGAGGTGCCGCCTGCTGGCGGAGATTGCGGATCGTCAACTGCTCCCGGTCGTGCGCAACGACCTGAAGGGCAAGACCACCAAGCAGTGGGGAAGCCCAGGGAAACGATAGTGTTTTGGGGCACAACGGCATGTCCTCAAGGGGTGAAAGGGGTGGCCCATGTAGCATCTACACTCTACACTAAACCTACAAGCTCCTCAAGAACATATCAAAACAAGTTTGATGATGACAATGCTGGCATGCGGTATGCTCTTCACCGAGCCCATCACCTGACAATTCTCCAAGCCGATCCGCATCTCGGTGCAGCAATTCTCCAACCTCCGAACCATAGGTCTTTCTTTGGGCGGAGCCGACTGAGATCTCATGCGGCTTCTTCGCTGCTCGATGCCAGGTAAGGTCAAGCCTGGTGATGAGCTCAGACCATCCTCCAACAAGATTCGCGCTGGGCCCTGCAACCCGGTCGACGTCCGACTCACCGAGGGCGAAACCGCCTCCCCCTGCCGCGGGGCACCCAGCTCGCTGCGTGGTGCCGCGATGGGTGAGGACTTGGGGGTGACCACATTCACCTCTTCAAGCTGGGCTTTCCCCCGTCGGTCGGCGAAGAGGGTCTCCTTCTCCCAGACGTCCAGCGGCATGATGCCGATGGCCACGATGGAGGGCAGCATGGCGATGGCCACTAAGACGGGCTCGTACCACCAAAGCCTCTGGCTCTGCAGCAAGACACTCATGCGGGCGACGTACAAGACACAGCAGGCCATCACCAAGCATGAGGTGCCATGTCGTAGGAAAAGCCCGGAGTAGCGTCGGAGGTTTAGGACCTCTTTGACCTCGGCATTGAACTCCGCAAGGGGCCAATCCTCCTCTTTGCAGTGAACCTGCCCTTGGCGTGCAACCACCACCAATGCCTCACAACCAGCCTTAAAATTCCATCGTATCACGACATCAACGAAATCTTTCTGCTTGGGGTCTGCCAGTACCAATTTGTACAGCGGCATCTCAATATCCTCGGCGCTTCTTGGATTTAAAACTGCAACCTTTCACTCTTGGACGGGGGTTCTGGGATGGTCACGGAACCACAAACAACATCCTTCACCTGCGCCGAGCTTCGTTGCGATCAACGTACATTGAAAACCCCTCCACCCGTCGAAATTCTCCATAGCCATTCTCACCACACCAATCTTCATGGAACCCGTGAAGGGCTTGTGGCAATTCGTCTGCAGGCCAATCAGGCACTTGCCCAGCCAGCCACAGAGCTTTGCGCAAGCCATGCTGGCCTTGGAGCTTTCTGGCTGTCCCAGCCAAGTTGAAAAGATGTCGTCTGTGCCGAGTACCATGCGGCAGCCCTTCTGGTTTCTACATGTTCTTCCCCCCAACCCCCACCAAGTGAGCTACAGCTCACTTGGCGACACCGTACCTCCTACTACTGCACCAGGCCAACAGCGGCAGCCTCTACCAGTATTGTTCCAAGTGACTGGTGGCGTTCTCCTTCTTTCCAGTGCCCAAAGGAGGGCACTGAGCTGCCACATACAAGGTGGACTCTCCGTAAACCCGCAGCGCCAAGATGCGATCCCCTTTGAAGTTCCAGGGTGAACGGATCAAGGTCTCTCCGGTCAGGAAGAACGGGATGTCCAGCAAGGTGTGATGGGACCAGGACCTCTCCTGCGAAAAAAGCGACCGCCATGGCCCAAATCGAGGTTTGAGACCAGGTCTCTATCTACGTCTCTGATCTGTGAAGACCACATCACCTATGCACATCACCTATGCAGTCCATAGAACCTATGCGCATAACACGTGCGAATATGGCCAGGCGGCACTCGGGTCCACAGGTCACGCCCCACAGGTCGGTCCCACGGTTTCCGGATGAAGCTGTGGCAGTGCAGAACTTCACCAAACAGCCCCACAGACATGGTCGCACTTAAGCTGTCACTAGAACTAGCTGGGAACAGATTGGGAAATAGACGTCTTTTTAGGCCGTCGAACCAGTTGAAACCAATCAATACACCCCACAGGAAACTCTGCAGTCAAAAATTGCATGTTATATACATATAGATAAATTGATATATGATACATGTTGAATCATATATGGCTCAAAACATTTATTGCACGTTCCTAGGTCCTAGACTTGTCGTTTTCACACTCAAGCTGACCAAAATGACCAAAACCAAAGGGCTCGCTCTCCTGTCCGGAGTCCGAATGCAGCCAGGCATGCATTCCTTTCCGCAGCGGCTCTGCATCAATGGGTGTGGTCAACTCTAAGGCTTCGACGTGCACCCGAAGATTCTGATGACGTCTGCGAGCTCTCACAACCTGCAGGCGAAAATGCTTGGTGCCCGCCGCGACCCCCCGGGAAGGATCGCGATTTTGGAGTGTCTTGTGTTTTTGGGCGGGTTTGAGGAGATTGATGTCACACGTGAACCAGCTGGACAAACCATGAAACGAAACGGCGGGTGAAGAAAGAATTCTCATGCACGTAGTTGCTGCAGTGAAACAACAAGGTTTCGTATGGGGCTGGGGAGGAGTTCTCCCAAATAGATCCAAATAGGATCTCGTACGACAATCTCAGAAATATCACAAGTTGCCTCATGGTGTTGGACATATGCCTTACCCCCCCCGCAGATGAACATGGACCGTGAAAATGGACTCCTGCAAGACAATTCTCACCTACCACCCAGTGGTTGTTATCAGGGTCCATGTGAATTTGTAGGCGGGGGTGAACGAAAGGTAGCAAATGGGCGGGAGGGGAAAGGAGAGTCCAAGTCTCGAGAGGCACCTGTGGAGGTGGACACGTTTGGCCACTCAATCGACTTCCAACCCCTCTGGTCGAACTTCAGCGTTCTGCTAGCGATGGGCGATGTCTTTGTTCGATACACTACCTCCGTGGTTTCCCCACGGCTTCATCCAGGGGGTTTTCAAGTTCCTTTTCTACCTTAGAAATCCAAGTAGCTTCTCAGAAGGTGAGGACGGAGACTATTTATGTAGGCGCCAGGAGGGCCCAGTCGTACCTCCTGAGAAGGTGGCAGTGGACCCCTAGGGTTAAGCTATATATGACCCATTCGTGGGGATCACTTCGCTTCTCTTCGTCTTCGCCATCGACGATTGGCCGCGCTCGAGCCGCTCCCGCCGCGATCCGTGTCACCTGCTCTTCCTCATCCTTTGGCTCATTGGTGGTCATGCTGTTGATGGTGGATAGCCTGGAGTGAGGAAAAAACTATAAACGCAAACACCCCATATTGACCTGGGATTTTCTTCTTATGACCTCTTCATGAAGTTGAAGGAAGCTATTTAAGCATCTTAAGTCCTGAAAATGGTTGGGACATCAATAGATTTGGTAGAAACACATTGAGGAAACAGCTTGTGCATCAAAATGTGTGCTAAACCACTGGAGATTCCTCAAGGCTCCAGGCTAAGCTGCTGAACAGGCCATGTGAACCCGCAATGTTCCTGGTAGAGTTGTAGTGACCCCCTCATTCCAACACCGCCTCCTCATCAAGAGAAGTCACTTTGAGGACACCATTCTACCATCTTCTACCTACCACCCCCAATACACCCCCCATCCTCTCCTTCTCACCGGGCCATGTTGATCTCAAAAAACCCGAAGAAAGCCAACCCCGCGTCACCGGGCTGTCGAAACGAACCGAAAACGGCTCCCACACCACTACGCCCGACGCTGGGGCCATGCAGCATCCAGCTGTGGAAGTTGGCCACATGGTTCACCACGTTATGGCCACCCATGCGGCCCACCACCAGGTCATCAGGCACCATCAGCCTGGCGCTCTTCGTCGGTGACCGGTCGTACCGGTGGGTGGACGGCCATGGGCCCATGAGGGGTCGACACTCCCTGGTGACGTCACCATGGGGGACGGCCACGAGGGTGAATGGTGAACTCACCTTCACTTCCCATGGATTTTGGGATCAAGGAGTGTAACAAGGGGTCCAATCTCATGTCTTCCGCTTCTGCTGGGATTCGTGGGCGAGGTGCACCTTCTGCTTGGAGGCGGAGTGGGGATTTCTGACCATTTGCAGATCCCAGACACGACCGATGGGGCTGCCATAGTTATATGCCGCCCGATTGACCCCCAAAACCACCCCAACTGATCGGCAGTCCTATGGCAGTCCCAGACAGGTCGTGATCTGGGTATGGACTTCACCGTATACGCTGTGAGTACAGCTTAAGGGGGTCACGCTCCGAAAAGCTGCTTGACAGAGAGTCCCCAAAACAAAATGAACGCCCTAGCAGCTCCTGGCATCGCTCCTAGGATGAAGGACGCTACTAGGGGCTCTTGGCTTTACTACTAGGAGCAAGGACGCTACTAGGGGCTCCTGGCCTTACTACTAGGAGCAAGGACGCTACCAGGGGCTCCTGGCCTTACTACTAGTAACAAGAATCAGAAGCTATAAAGCCCAAAACGAACCTTCATGATCTCTCAACAGACTGATGAGCTTCAGCTCCCAAACCTAATCCATTTCGGCCACCGAAGACCATCTATGATCTCAACTGATCTCCATGTCTCCTTAGAACCCTCAGGGCTCCAACTGCCTTCTGAGAAGGTGGTTAGGGTGCCAGGGGGTCTAACCACCGAACCTGAGGATATGGGCCAGGAGCCCCAGGGTCTAGACAACTCGACCATAAGGAACCCGGGCGACCTCGCGCGGACTTCCCCGTCCTGTGGCGTCGTAGCAGCCGGTCACGCGCGCTGGAGGACATCTTCATCTGGAAGCGAAGCGCCAACCAAAGGGCAATCCTGAGCGCGAACTGCCCGAAGGGAGAGCGGTTGTGTCCGGGTTTGACCGCCCAAACCCGGTGTCGGTGCTCCTTGGTGATGCTGGACAACAAAATTTTCCGAGAAACTGGGTGGAAAGGGTCCTGCACCGAACATGTGTGAACAGATTTAAACCAACCCTGGACATGTTTGTGTTCAAGCCACGGGATGCCTCAAGCGGTGTGCATAAACATGTTGAAAAACATTGTATTTTCACTATCCATGCAGCGGCCTGCCTGTCAACGGTCGCTTGCCACCATCAGTATCAACCAAATAAACATCAAATGATCATCAAAAACAAGATCTGTCAGCCAGAAAACTCGAACATCCAGTTTCGATTGATCATCTTCTGGGTTCTTTCACTGAGATTTCACCAAACTTTGAGGTAGACGCAAAAAATCAGCCATGTTCATCCATGTTCACTGTCCAATTGGAACCCTATAACCTGAACCTCATCACTCTTAACCACTCTAAGTAGCTCTAAGTCACAATAAGCCTACAGGTAGTGTGGGGTAGTCCAGCCAGGACACCCCTTGGATCCTGGTAAGTCACAATAAGTGGTCCAATCACTCTAAGTCACCAACCCACCGAGATCGGCTCCGAGGCGCAGGGTGAAGGTCACTGCCCAGCAGGTGAAGACCAACCACAGCCCCACCACGGTGCGCTCCGACTGGCCGAGCACGGGGAGAGGACGGGACTCCGCGCCGGTTCCGCGGCCGAGGACGCGACCGCAGGCACGGGGCGGCGTCGTTTGGCTGGAGTGAGGTCAGTGGACTTCCAGGTGGAGTGAGTTCGAAGTTGTCTTGGAGAAGTTGTGTTGGATTTGGGGTCATGGATGATTTCTGATGTCTACTTGCGTGATGAGGAAGAAAAAAACGTGGGCCTTCCTGCTCTCAATGGGTCATATTTGTGTGGGCCTTGAGCTGTGAGCTACAATGGTCAAGTTAAATCTCACATCAACTTGCAACGAACGTCCATACTGTCATGCTGCAAGCTGGTTGGAAAGCTGCGCACGAATCGTGCCTCAAAACCAAAAGTGATCCAATGACGTCTCTGCAATTCATGCAACTACAGTACCGTATATCTATAAATATATTCAAAAAGAAGTTCATGTCACCCACGTGACCACGAGAAAAGACCTGGTAAAACCTGCAGCTACCGAACACCTCTCCTTTTCCGGACACCCATCGTGCCCACCGGTCCACCGGTGACCCCGTGGTGATAGACCATCACAGGCGGTGACCGTCCGTGCTTCTCGTTGGCTGAGTGACCGTCCCAAGGATACGAACGACGAAAACCACATGGAAGTGGATGGCACCCAGTCGGAGCAGTGGGCACAGCAAAGCCCACTGCCCCCTCCCAAGTTAAAAAGAAGGTCGTCCTTCGTTTCGGGACCATGCCATCCACTTACTTACGGATGGCCCCATACGGATGACGTTCTCCGAATACGAATACGGATGACGTGAACTCCGCCTCAATTCAATGATGGTTTCAAGGAGTGGAATCCGTATCTATCCGTATCTCGAACAGTTTGCACGGCCTCCTCAGGTGGAAAGCCCTCGATGCACATGTTCCAGCAAACGCCCAGGATGATGCTGCCCATAATGACATGTGTCTGCACGCTTTCCATCATCAGCTTGTTGACGTCGCGCATGTCTTCCCGAATCTGAATGGAACGCTCATACCTCCGCCCCAAGTTGCGCGGACATCAGCTCATGAATCAGGGAAGAAGGTGTTTGGCTTATGTCGTTGCTCCATTTCAACAGCTGTCAGACAGCTGTCAGCTGACATACGAAAAAATCAGTTGCCGTGTGTCGCCCATTTGATCCCTGTTTTCACCAGGAGGTTTGGGGCCATAGTGAGTGGGAGGTTGCGAGGTTGCCAGGTGCGCCAGGTCACCGGACTTGCTGTCGAAAGATGTCCTGGAAGCTTTGGCGCGTTCCCCCGAACTGCTCCAGCGAGGTGCGAGTCGGTGCGTTTTGGAAACGGGAGGCCTCCAAAGGTCTCTATATGTTGACAGCATTAAAACAACCAGGGGATGTCCCCCCCCTCAGGCCCCCAAAGGAAAGTCCATACGCCAGGACCTTGCCCTGTTGAATCACAGCAGCTGTCAGCGGAAGGTCCCTTCCTAGTGGAGTGTGGCGGAGTCCGCCGACTCAGTCTTTTCTGACACTTTTTCGCACTGGTATGGCCTTGAGACATCTTAGAGGTTCAGGACCTGCTCAAAGTGACCTGTGTTCCAAATCCTTCCTGAAAAGTCCATACCTGGGTGGTCAAGTATGACATGAGAATGAGTCGAGTAGGAGTGAGTGACCTGGGACTCGGACCCCCGAACACACAAGGGGCTATGAAGGCTATCTAGGAGGATAGGAGGAACATTCCAACAGGGTGGATTCCGGGACGAAGCCCCCCAGTTCCTGAACCACCACATTCTCCGCAGGGTTCTTCAGACGTCCCCCATGACTTCCCCACCTCTCCTGTGCCACCTTGGCTTGGTGTGCATCTCCGGTGACCGCCACAAAGGAGCCAAAGATGCTGCTGGCCAGATCGGCCACCTCGCAACAAGACCAGCCCAACTTGCCATGGGTCCCTTTGTTCTAGTTTGGTTCCATGGTTCTTGATGTCTCACATTTACTGTCCCATCAACACCCGCTAGAAAACCTAGCAAGGGTATGTGTGGGCGCGTGCGTCGATGACAGTCCGCAAGTTCGTGCAGCCATGGGTCCCTTTGTTATTTCTTCGGTGTGAGATGTGTGGGTGATCAAAAATTAAAATCGGATGATTGAGGGGAAATCCCCGCCATGAGGATGAAAACAACTGTTTCGAGGGTGAGATCTCGTCCTTCACCAGCATGAGTGTGAGGAGGAAAATGGCCCCAAACAAAGAACGAATCGACCAACAGCCGTGCTGGAAAACCAGGACACCTTGCTTTAGTTTGGAAGCCAGGAGGTTGTTGTACACAGAGTTGACGAAAGAAACACCGAAAGCTTCAGGGGGCCATTGCTTTCTCGCCACATCTTCAGATCTTGCCACATGGGGGCAACGTGCAGGGCAGACCCAGCCCGACTCGGAGAAAGGACCTAAAGAGTCCCACAATGGGCCAGGGTCAATCCAAGATGTGAAGCCAAAGCAAGCGGCTTCCCGCGAGAGCACGTTTGTAGATCTTCTTACATTTCAAAAAATAATATATATATATATATCTTCACATGGCAGTGTCGCATCCATGCAAAGCCATAGAACTCCAATCTTCCCAATGAATTGATCTCGTTTCGTTCAACTGCGCCATCACCCCTCCCCCTCCCCTCCCTTCCTGCATCCCGTGCTTCTACGCCCCAAAACCCGCGCCCGCGCGTCCCGTGGAGCGACCCCCGGAAGCGCCTCCCGGCTTCGGGAGAGCAGCAGCCCGAAGACGGTGCCCAAGACACCGAGCAACAGCATCCTTACGTCAAGGCCCTCGCCATGGCTCCGCTCCTATGGCTCCGCGCATTGGCAGTCGCCCCACCCGGTGCTGCCCGGCAATTGGCAATTGGGCAGGACAAAGGGGATAGCCAGAACGTTCTGAGGGTGTTAGATCCAAAAAACGGCTTTTCAGCGGTTTCGCTAGTGGAGCGGCTGGTGGTTTTTGGGGGGGTTCACCACCCACCGTCTGAGTGCCTTCGGTCTCTGGAATCGGGTGCCCGCCCCGAAGAAGCCCGGTGGGCATAGGGCGATCCCATGGAGGCCTAAGGGCGTGGAATTCTTTGGACCACCTGCCTCTCAGCGACCCCGAAAAAAGAGAGAGGAACCAACCTTCAATGACATGGAAACACCTGATAAGCAGATCTTTCTTTGTGACTTGCGGGCATCACAAAACCCCGGACTTGATGCTGGTCGTTGGCGATGTCTGCTCCATCATTCGTCCGCGGCCGATGACCGAGCTTCACGAGCCAAATTGTGAATCATCTGGCAGTCCAAACCGACAAAAGTCTAAGAAAGAGACGAAGTCCTACAAAACTGTCTGTTTGAGGCTGAGGAACCGCGGGAGGAAACCTGTCTGCGGTTTCAGTGGGCTGCATAGATGAAAACATCTGCAAAAACCATGGAGTTCTGTCTCACAGCCTTCCTCTTACTGGTTGCATCTGGTGGCCATAGCTCAGAGATGCTCAAGTTGTGCAACGACCCATGACCCATGACCACTGAATGTTCACCTCAAAGCTTGACCACTGAATACAGCACCCCAAAAGCACCGAGGAGTCGCGGAGCTGACGTTCAGAAGCTCAAAACCATCAGCATTGATCATCTACCGCTGGTTGGTACGAAAGTGCAGAGAGGGTATGAGAGGTTCTGCGGGTCTGAACCACTTTCTGGTGGACACACAGGAGTTCAGAAGTTCAGGACCGGATGTTTCGAGAAACTGGTCAATATGAACTCTGCGAATTCCCGGCCGGGCCGAACCTAGATAGACGGTCTCGTCCACCTGGGAGCGAAGGCGGCCGACGGTCAGGGCTGCCAGAACGAACCGAAGCTGGAAGTAAGAATTCGAACCTTGTCCAATCCAAGGTTGCAGACCCTATGGTGTCTACTGTCTACAGTACAACCTCAGTCTCAAACAGAGATAGCTCTCATCCGATCATGGACCCAACTTCCCGCGTCCGCTCCAGGCCTGGCACCAAAGCCCACGTCCATCTAACCAGCTCCGGAAGAGGGTCAAGGGCATGGTGGGCCAAAAGAAGATCCGGGAGAGCACCTCAAGTGAGTGACACTCAGAGGAAGTCCTAGAGTGGCACTTGGGTGGCACTCAGAGGAAGGCCTCGTCGCACCGTGCGCGGTCTGGAGGCGAGGGGGGGCGACACTTAGGGTCAAACCTGAAAACCATCGTGAAGAACTTCTTCACCCATGACTTCCTGTCGGATCAGATCCAAGTTCTGCGCCATTGCCCAAGAAAGGTCTCCGCTAAACGATAAGCAAAGGGCCAAAACAACAGCTACGGTTCTGGAATTGATGAGGCCTTGCATCAGTCCACACAATGGCTGACTCAAAAATATGAAAAGTTGTTGGGTGGGTCGCCGTGATAGCCGTTGCCGCCAGCCCATGGTCAAAGAGGTTCAGAACATATGCATATGCATATAGAGAGAGATCAGGTAGATGGCACCATCACATCACAACGGGCCAGGACCCATAAAAACGGGTTATGCCAGGGATGCTGACCAGCCATATATGTGCTGACCAGCCACTAACCTCCAGAGCCGCCCCAAACTGCAGTCATCTGGGTTGTCTGAGTCCGCAGCCCTGGACACCTCCATAGGCAAGTACTTCTTGGAGAAGAACTTGGTCAAGTTGATGCCCAATCGATTCCCAGTTGATTCCCGAACTTCAAACACATTTTTGGGGGCGCCCGTCCTCACTCTCAATGCAGCACGAACGCACGGAGACCGGTGAGTCTTGCGACCGGAAAGCCGCTCGTTCGAGGCCGCTCGTTCGGCCGAGAAAGCTCGTTCTGCCGGGCACCCTCCCAGAAACCACACTGCAATTATCCCTGAGAAGCTCCAGGTATACAACCCTCAAGCTACTAGGGGCTGGCATCGCCCCTATAGGCCTAGGAGCAAGGACGCTACGAACGGCTCCTGGCCTTACTACTAGGAACAAGAAGCTACTAAGCTACTAGGGGCCCTTCATATAGGCTCATGATGTTCGTGTCATGTTTCCTACCAAGGCCCCGACCAACGCAGCCAGAAAAAGCCACAACCAAAGCCCAAGGCGGAGTGGTGTTCGCCACACCTGCACAAACAGAACCCTTCATCCAATGCAGTCCCGATGGTCGAGGATCCCAGCAGCATACGGGTGGCAAAATGCGCTCTGGTTGACTAAGGAGCGATAAAGGAAGTGACCAGGAGGCTTCGTCCTTTAAGGGCCTCCAGTTCAGCCACGTACGGGCACACACCCGAAGACTCACTCACGCGCCCCCCGCGACCACTCCCACTCCAGACCACTCCAGGAACCTGACAATCGTTGGGAACTTGGTATGTTGTCGGTGTTATTTCTTGTGTTGTTCCATGATCTTCCATGTCTAATTTCCTTGCTTGCCAAAAGAGTTATGTAAGTGACCTGAACTAGGACCCGGAAAACCCACAGTACTGACCTAAAATCGTCCCACCGTCGGGTTCTTCAACCGAACTGGGCCGCACAGTAGAAGCTGCGGGGGCCAAGGAGCCAATGACCGGCAGTCACCCATTGTTTACAGCATGAAAGACCAAAACCAGCTTCTTCAGTTCGTGACCTTTTGAAGGTTCCTTTTCGTGGCCTAAACAAGAGGCTTTTTCTGTGACCAAACCAACCAGGTGATCAAGTTCGGTCACTAGGAATAGTTTTGCTTCCCAAAATCCACTCAAAATCACTCTCACGACTACATGAGGTTTTATATATCACTCCTCCATCTGTGCGTCTACATGACTCTAGCCAGACTCTATCTAGCCGGCTTTCCGGATCGTCCATGCTCTTTTTCGTGTCCACGAAACCGCGCGGAACCGTGCTCCACCGCTGCTCTACTCAGACTCTTCGGCTCTCGCCCGCGCGGCCTGTGGGGCGACCATCGATGGCAGACTTACTTGGTACAGGAACGAGTGCTCAGATCTTCAGGCTGGTTGCAACCCGAGTGGCTACAAAGCTTAAGTAGCTTAGCTGGACATACAAAAAAGCGGATCAATCACGAGTGGTTGAAAACTTGCTGGACTGACCTCCCTAGCATCAGCCAAGATGAAAACCATTTGTGGCTAAAACAAGTGGCTCCAGCCCCTAGGTGTTTAGCCAAGGGGTACCATTGGGGATGGTCTTCTTTCCTGGATTCAGAGGACGCCAGGGTGCGCCGGGATGCGCCTTGAGCTAATGTGGCAAAATGGGATGAAGCAACGTATCTCAGATGGATTGATGCTCCATTCATCTTCATTTCTTGAAAGGCCGTGTCGAAAACACTCAGTGGCAACCACCTCTTGGGAGGACAGACTCTCAGGCCTCACTTTTTCGGCTGCTGACTGATATAGAGCACGTTGTTGCCACCTCGGATGCTGATCCCAGGCGGGTCAAGAAACCTCCAATCGAAACCAGAATCTGGCCCTGCGCATCTTTTTAGGGATGGTGTCTTCTTTTTCAGATGTGCTTTTGTTGCTGCTTTTGTTTGTTTGTTTGTTTGTTTGTTTGTTTGTGCTTTTTCGCGTTTGGTGCTTGCTTTTGCTTTTGCTGCCTTTGCTTGTCTGCTCTTGTTGCTTGTGTGCTCCTGTTGATTTTGTCGCTTCTGTTGCTTTTGTTGCCTTTTGTTGTTCTCCGTGAATTTGGGTTGCGCCGTGTGCTTTCCAAGTTGGGTATATGTGTTGCATTTGTTGCTTTGTCCCGTTGTCGCTTAGATTGATTTTGCCCCTTTTGCTGTTGTAGGCAGCATCTGTCTAGTCAATACATGTGCCTTCTTCCAAACCGACTGTATGTTTTGTCTGGTTGCTTTTGATATCTTTTCACTTTGGCTCGCTCTGGACAAAAAGAAGGCGCTGCACCTCCCCCCAACCCCCTCCAGCGCCACGAAATCTGAACTATACTTTTTCCAATGTCTATTGCCTGCTACGACTGCTGTTTCTCTTAAGTGTCAGCCCTGCTGCCGAAATGAGCCCTGCTGCCGAAATGGTTCCTTTTAAAAGTCAAGGGTCTTGAAAAAGAAATCCCGAACTCACATCGCACCAAAACAGAAAACCGCTTGCTCTGCACTGCAAAGGCACGAATGAAAGTGTCTCCATACTTATGCTTCAGCTCGCCGTCCACATACTCCTCCGTCTTCTCCATGGCGAGGTTCATGTAGCCTGGGAGGCGCTGGAGAAAGTGATGGCCCCAGTGGATGGTCATGACGTGGACAATGGGCATCGTCCATCCCTGGCAATCTCCGCCCCCCATATTGGGTGTCCAATTATAGCTCCTTAGAGGTGATTCGGGGTATCCAATAACCACCCCTTAGGGGGCCTGGTATATATATATATATATGAAGGTACTGGAGACTGGAGACCTAAAGTAGATCAATCCCCAAGAGGAGAAACAGTTAAGAGATTGGGAACAGGAAATTAAGGAAATTTCAGGACTCCTCTCCGAGAATCCTCCGGATAATACAAACCTACGCGGAACACAAACCGGGATGTTGCTGGATATCACTGGTTCTTCCTCCAACCTGCCGAAATCCGCCCCTCTCGCTTTCGTTGCTGAGGAACCGTCCAGGCACGTCAAGATCCCCCGGTAGTCAGCACCATTATTCAGCTTCACGATGACAGGGCGCCCCAGCACCTACAACGGGTACCACAAAATTGGTGCCACGCCGGGTGCCAAACCCTGGGCTTGGCCACAAACCAAGGCTTTTCCTTGAACCGTTGGCAATTTGTCGTTGAAACATGCCAAGGTGGTATTTGCAAGCCGCCCACTCCTGATTCTTCTGCCTCGAAATCCGTAAGTGTTCACGTATCCGGGTGGGTGGGGGGTCAAAAAGCCCAATGTACTCGGTCCAAGTAATCCAAGCCCAACTCACCTGCTTGATGAAGTCTCCCGGTGACTTCTTGGACATGGCAGGCGGTGTCTGTGCAGCGGGCCACGCGTGGAGGGGGTCAAGCCAAAGTTGCTGCAAGGCCGATGGAGCGGCCAGTGATCCATCCAACTGCGCCTGAGACATCCATTCGGATGGCCAAGGGTCCACCTGTAGGAAGTGGTTTCATCAAGCAGCTAGACAAACCCATCCACTCTGAGTGGAAAAGCAAGCCCAAGTTAGAAAACGGTATGGAGTGGGTGCTCGTCCAACAACTGGTCAAATCGTCCACCATCATATCTGCCAGTCAACTCGTCCACGGATGCCCATGATAAAGTGAACTGGTTGGCATGAGTCGTCCTGTGCGGCCTGATGCGCATGGCAAACCCGAAACAGACGAGGTCCGATCACCGCGAATCGACACCACGAGGTCCACCAGAGCCGGCCGTCAGAGTCGGATGCTTGGATTCATCTGTCAGATTCTGTCAGAATGACTGGTAGCAGGGATGGGAATGGTAGGGCAATGGGTCTCAGCACCACCAGCTGGAACAGACTTGGAATACAGACCCTTCTGACTGGTCTTCTCGTGTCTGGTTCTGTCTTCCTCCTGCCTGTGGCGGAACTTCATGGCCCCTGCAGCCGCAGCGTCCGGTTCAACATGGAAGGCTTTGAGAGAAGAAGTTCAATGATCCTTGCACAAGAGAATATAATATATATATATATCGATATATATATATATATACATTAATCGGTTAGATATACGTCAGATGTTCTTGAGGTTTCTTCAGTGAATGCCCCGTGGGTTCCACATCGCACAAAGACTCTTGGAAACTCTGGGGTGTTTCAAACACGTCCTCATCCACGAATGTCCCACAAACAAGTGGATGGGGGAAAAGCTCTCCTTCTGAGAGGGGGGGAACACCTCCAGCGAAACACCTCCGTGAGCTACATGAGCACAAAAACCCTGTTGGAAGCACATGGGTTCATTGCATGGGGTCGACTTGATGTGTGCTGCTTTGTCAACGCTCTTCAGTGTATATTTACATAGATTTACTGGAAAAGAAAAACGAAAACGTGTTTCCGTGTATTTTTATATAGATTGTTGTCAACGTTTATTTACTGAATTTTATGGATCGTCTGCCCATCTGGTCGGTTGGGTGCCACTCTCTCAAGAAGAACAAGAAGTGCACTTCCCCATGTCAAAAGAGAGAGGTTTGGTATTGCTTGATTTTTTGGAGGGGTGTTCCTTTGCAAACATTATGTTCCCTTTTCGTTTTCAGGGAGGCATCATGAAAAATCATGCAAACATCCACGCCCTAACTTGGACTCTCGGACCAACCCAAAAAGGTCCACATCTAACTTCCCCCACTTGTCCGTCCACTTTTTGAGGTGCCACGTGTGGGGCGGGAACGTGCCATGTTCCGTTCGGAACGAGCGAGTAACTCGCACCAATGCCTTGGAGGGTTAGATAGTCAGCAAAAGGGGAGCTCCAAGAACCTCAGGAAGGCGACAGGGTAGATTCATATGGGTAGATCAAGGTCCAGCTGAAGGCTGAAGGTTCCCTCTTTTTTCCCCCCCCCTCATGGCGGTGCCTGACCGGCGGGCCCAAATCCATACCGCCTTGGAAACACAGCGTGGACCGAACTGCAGCAACGAAGTCGCTCGTTTTTTCACGGCTGGGTGCGACCAGCAAAACCATCAAATCGTCCCTGTTTCATGTCACCCCTTCTACTGATTTCGGAAGCTGCGATCGCGAACCGCGACCTGGCGGTGGGCAACCACCACTGTGGGCTTTCCCACCGGTATGGGGTTTGGTTCGAGGTAGTCGGTAGGACGGACTTTTGAACCAGCTCAAGAGCGCTCTGCGATCGTGAAAAGGTGTCATGACAAAAAGTGACATCAGTGGAAATCTTTAAACTCCACTGGCGTTTCGGATCCTGGAGCAGTCTTTGCAATTGCGCTTTGAGAGCACATTGTGGTGACGAAGGTGTCCGCATTGCGGATTCACATGGAAACATTCACCGGAGGCGGTGAAATACACACGCTCATAGCCAGGGCCTGAGCTAGGTGCGCTCTCAGTCGGCGGCGCAGGCGGCGGCTGCTTGAACACGGTCGTGCCAGATGCAGACCAGTCGATGATCGGGCTGCCAGGTGCAGGCATCTTTGGAACAGCAGCGGAAGGCGCAGGAATAGAGCTCGGCTTTGGTCGTTCCGTAGAAGAAGTCGATGAAGATCCATCTAAATTTAGGGTCCTTGGTGTTCCAGCTGGGCAGTTCGGCGGAGTAGATGGTGGACTGGCAATTTTCTTTCTAGGCAGAAGGCTTTGAATGCCTGACGTCACAAGGAACTCGCCAAAACGAAGGGCCATATAGGTGACGAAGATCATGATCAGGAAGGTCCAGTCGTTGGAACTTTCATTTGGCCTTGGTGGTTCATTTTGACCTTGTGCAGACACAGTGGTCATCATCAATGATGTCATTGCCAGAGTGGCAATCCATGGCTTTAGTTTGAAGCTTGTCAGGCATGCCAATTTTGCCATCTTGGATCCTTGATGTACTTCTTTTGCAATCTGGTCATCGCTCTTCCACAAATCTTCTTCTCGAAGGTCTTCAAGTGTAGGAAGGCGGCGAAGCAACACTACATGCTTGGGCTCGTTCTTCATGAAGAGGTGTCCTGAGCTCAAAAACTCCATCATCTGTGGTGCTATCATTGGCTTGGTCAATGCATCAGCTAACATGCTCTGAGTTGGAATGAGCATGAAGTAGCGAGGGCGGCCAGTGACTCGTGCCTCCTTGATGGCGGCGATGTAGAGCCTCTGCAACTTGTCCTGAGGCACAGCACGAGATCCAGTGCTCAGCTCATAGAAGTCTCTGCAATCTGTGGCGGAGTCCACTGGAAACAAACGTGAGCCTTCTTCTTGGTGCTGAGTGAGGTCCTTCAAGGTCGGCTTGGCTTTGTCCATCCAAAGTTCAGTCAGTCGAGTACTGACCATGCTGCTCGCTTCCAAGCCATTCACTGCCGACAATGTCTCGGCGTGTGAGGTGGAGTATGACACTCTTTTAGCTTTTCCTCCGTGAGCGAAAAGGAGGTGCCCATAGCCGTTCAGCTGTGATGTTGTTGCATCATCACAAGTGATCTCGTCCTGGTTGAGGATGTGCTGAGGCAATTCGGGCATGAGCAGGACCATGACTCCCTCTTGAGCATAGGAGCGTCCTTTGCTTGGAGAGGATGCATCATGTATGCACTGAAGGCGGAAGCTGGATGCTCCATGGAAGTAGCGAAAGTGCAGGCCCAATTGAACACGGTCGGGACTGCTTGCCTTCTTGACCAGGAGATTTGCAGCTCGTAGATGCTTCACCTTAGGAGCAGATACTGCTGACTGTAGTACTCCCACGTCGGCCACCAGGTCCAAACGTGTTGAACATAGCCATAGCAAGCCTCCAACAACTGAGCGCAAGTCGGTGACTTCAGATGCGGTCAGTGCTCTCTCATCATCTCCAGGAGGATTCGTGGATGGCTTTAGCTTCGTGGCGAATTCAGTCTGATCGATCTTGTAGCCGTCCTTAGTCTTGGAGTAGAGACAGCCGCAGTGAGGAAATGGCAACTTTTCTTTGGAGATCTTGCCAAACTTCTTGCACATTGTCTTGTAGAGGTCGTCCATGAAGTTACCACCACCAACGACTGCAAGGTCATCAACGTGAGTGGTGAGAGCTGCACGTAGTGTTGGACTCTTCTTGGGATCCTTCCAGAAGTAGAAACTGTCGTCCAACAAAGAAGCTTGACCGTGCTGCTCTTTCAGAAACACTCCCAAACTCAATTGCCAGGCCACTGGTGCGTCATTCAGGCCGTACACTGGCTTGAGGCATTGTAGTCCATAAAGTGGAATCTCATCAGGTTCCAGGTGGAACTGAGAATCAGCAGCAGCCAGGTGTCGCCAGCAATTGTATGGCGGGATCAACACCACAGATCGTGTGGGTGTCTTGATGCCTTGGGAGAGCAGGATCTCGCGGATCTTGTCAAAGGAGAGTCCCTTGAGGAAAGCACCGGAAACATCCCATGATTCAGGATCCACTTGCATCAAAGCTGCGGTGCTCATTAAGATCCTTTGACTCAAGCGAGATGCCGTCGTGCTCCTCGTGCTCAAGTGCTCCTTTTGGGGGTCGAAACAACCTCTGGCGCACATTCGAGACTTCACAATTCGCTTACCAAGCTTCATCTTCCATCGTCTGACCCAGGTGCCGTCGATGATCACGGTGCCATCAGCAACGTCAGAAAGCTTGATCTTGGCGAAGGCTTTCTCCTCCACGAATTGCGCCATCTCCTTTCCATCAGCCTCTTCGACCAATGGCCAAATCTCTGCCAGATCGGTCTCTGAGATCGTGTCCTCTGCGGTGACAGACATGTAGCGGCCACCATTGGACAAGTCAAGGTAAAAGTGGCGCTTCTTCGAACTGGCCAGGTGGACCAAATAGGTACCTTTCTCCTTGGCCTTTTCGTGGAGCATTTGGCTCTTCTGTGTGACCATCTCTCTGGTGATCTTGTTGAACCATCGGGGCACATAGTAGGTCTCTGACCAGAAAGCCTCATTATGCAGGCGGAAGAATCTCTTGCGATCTATCATCCACTGCAGAGTGTGGAGGTTCTGCAGCTCCGTGGTGATGTTGTGAGCGACATCGAACTTGGCCTTCTTGGGATCAGGATCTGGTAGCGGAGGATCAGTGGTGGCTGAGCCACGCTTCATGGGCAGTTCACAGTCGATGTCTCTCTCTGTCTCCCCGGGAGCTTGTGATGAGGTGCTTCTGCGGGCGCCATCTCAGTGCTGGTCGGGTAGTAGAAGATGTACATGACGCAAAGAGATTCCCAGCGCTGGCCATACTCATCTTTGAGCTTCATTGAGTTGTCATCCTCCTTGTGGATCTTGATGTAATCAGAGGTGCCCTTCAGCCATGTCAAAATGGTTCCACGAGTGTGTGGTAGTGGATGAGGTGTATGGCATGCTTGTCCATATAGAACTCCGTGGACGGGGTGTTGAGCCCATTCTTCCCATTGTCCAAATGCTGACCGAATCTTCTGTTGTGCTTCCGTAGGAGTCGAAGGAATGTTCTTCCAGTGTGCTCCGTCGTGGCGCAGGATCAGCTTGTAGCCGAGGAAGTGCTGCTTATAGGGCTGAGCTGCTTCAATCATGGCCATCATCTGATGCAAGGTAGTGCCAGCTGTGGTGTCCATGTTGAAGAACACACCACGAAAAGGGCGGACAAATCTCAAAGGAAGCAGATATGGCTTTCCTTGATGTCGAACGATTGCGGTGCCCTCATTCTCATTGACTTCCAACAGCACTGCAGGGCCTCGCCAACTTTCTCCTCGATGAATTTCCACCATGGATGTGCCAGGAGTCAGCTCGGAGGTGTCTACCTTCTGAGGTCGGCTGTGAGAGGCTCGTGCAACTCTATCTTCGGCTATGGCCTGCTGAACTGCGGCCAGAGAAACTTGACGCAATCTCATTGCAGATTCGAAGATGTAGGGATCACGTTCTCGAGCTCCATCAACCGCAGTCAAGGTGGTCGACTCAAACTCATAAAATGAGCGAGGAAGAACTCCAAACACTGCCACGCAGGGCGTATATCCACCGTAGGTCATGAGGAGGTTCTGGCACATTGCGGACTCAGCAGCAATGTCCGCATCTTCCATGGTGAGTCCTTGTCTATCGAGCTCTGCTTTGACCTTCTCCATGGTGAGCTTGATCAAACCGATGTGTCGTTCTGCCAGACCTGTGCCAGTGTGTTGCTTGGCAGCTTCTCCTTGAGTGGTGCCTTTGGGGTTGCGACAAATGGCCAGGCGTTCAAACTCAATGGCGGCAGCAGGACCCATCAACGAAGTCTCTTGATCTGAGGTGAGCATGCGCATTGGTCCGAAGTACCTGATCCAGTGAGCAAGCATGCCTCGAAGAAGATCATCAAGAGATCGAGTTGGGGTCTCGAAAGCTACCTTGTAGCGTGTGGCCACGTCGATCAAAAGAACAAAAGCCTTGCCCCAAAGAAAGTAGATGTCCATCTCAACTTCATCATTGAACTGTGCTGCCAGGGTAGCTTTGCTCTTTGGCTTGCTTGGAAGCCTGGAGTATCGGCGGCACACGGCACAGGAAGCAACAGCTTCTCCAATCAGGTCCAACACGGCTTGCGGCATGCCTGCTCGTTGAAGTAGGCTCGTGAAGTCAGCAGCCGTTGCATGCCACATCTTCTCGTGTAGACCAAGTAGAAGTCGTTTGGCCTGAGTCGGATCGCTTGCCGCTATCGAGGGAAGCTTCTGCAGAACTCGTCGTACACTATAGAGAGGTTTGATAGCTCGAGCATTGGCAGCTTCAGCTGAAATTCCTTCATATGGAGCCACTTGTAGTGGTGCGTCATCCACAGGAACCAAAGCTTGAGAAGTCTCTTCAGCAGGTGGCATCGGAGTTGCAGGTACAGGCATCAAGGGTGCTGGTGTACCAGGCATTGGAGTGCCAGGAGCTGGAGTGACTGGAGCAGGCGTGGCTGGAGATGACCTTCTTGTCGAAGTGGGTTCCCGAACATCGCCAAAGAAGGTAATCATCCAGTCAGGCTCCTCAATGGCTTCTCTCTGCTGAGCTGGTGACATTTCACGATGATCTTCAAGTGGATGAACTGTCCAGGACTTGTAGGTGCCTCGACAGATCAGTCGCAGTGGACAAAGTTCAGCTCGCAGTTTTGGTTCCGGAAATGCTTTGGCAAAAGGATGCAGGATGATGTACACTCCGTGGACATAGAGAATCTTGCGAAGGCATGAGCGCACAATCGTCATCAGGATGGGATCTTCAATCCTTTGGGAGTAGTTGCCGTCGGTGACTTCGTCAAAGATGGTCATGGAGTCGTTCACCAATTGACACAGCAGGCCTTTCAGGTAGAGCTTGTCTTCAGCGGTGAACTCCATAGAGTCAGGAACTTGTATCTCAACCTGACTCATGCCTCCATGTGCTCGAATGCCTCGTTGAAAGTCAGCTGTGGGACTTGAGGCGGCCGAAGGAGCTGCTGAAGGTTCCTTGAACATGCGACCATGACGACATTCTCCCGGAATGAATGAATGCTCCATATCAGCTGTGGCAGCTCTGCCGAACTTGCAACGCTCGCACTTGTAGAGGACTTGGTGATAGGTCCATGAGTCAACCAAACGCATGTGCAGAGTGTTGCGCTTCTGAAACCATTGAATGATGTCCTGGATAAGGGCCTTGCAGAAGCGAGTCGGGTAGACAGCTGCCATAGCAGTGCGATTCTTGCCTTGATGTTGACCTTGTAGAGGTGCATGGGGCATTCCATTGTGTCCATTGCATCGACGAAGGCTGAGGCGTAGCTTGAAGTTCGCCTCAATGCCGGTGGCTTTCAACACTGGCTTCCGAAGCTCATCAACTGCTCCAAATGCACACTGATCCGTGCGGCGATGTTTTCGCCATCCAGGGAACTTCTTATTCTCTGCCATCACGCTCTCTTCCCACATAGCTGAAGACAATGGCTGTTCCAGGAGGTAGCCTCGAGACTTCTTCACCTGTTCAGCATACAGGCGTTGAAGAAAGACCAGAGCTGATCTGTCCTTCTCTCGATCTTGTAGAAGTTGATGTCGATCTCGTCTCGATGCGGCTATGCTCCAGAACTTGCAACGAGGAGAGCCAAAGATCACTTCAGGCTCGAAGGTGGTGTAGGCGCTCCAAAGCATGTCTTGATGTGCTGGATTGCCAATGTCCCAGCCATAGCGGAAGTCGACAGGAAAACCAGCCATCAGACCAGCCAAAGTGCACAGGAGAGAGAATCGTCCAGAGCCGGAGAAGAGCTCCCAAATCTGCCACTTGACTCCATGTCGCTTGGCCTCCTTGAACCATGCAGGGAAGGTGTCTGGCGTCACGACTCTGCGATTGGAGTGGCGGTAGAACTCCTCTGGCATGGCCTTGTAGTCCTTCTTGAGCTTCTGCTGATCTTCTTGTGAGAGGTGAGGTGGAACAGAGTCATCAACGTACAGTGGCAGTTCACTCAGATTTGTGGCCATCAGCTGAGATGTCACAACACTGTCTTTCCTCTCTTGGTAGTCCTTGTCTGCAGCCTCAACTCCTCCAGGTGTTGTGGAACATGAGGTGGCTGTTGTGGAACATGATGTGACCTGTTCAGGTGTCGTGGACCTTGGAGTGTTGTGACTTTGGCAACATTCGCACTTGTGCTCCTTATGAGCGTCATCACATTGGTAGAGATTGTCTGCAGCCTCAACTCCTCCAGTGGAAGTGATGTCTGAGGTGGATGATGTGATAGGTAATGTTGATGTGTCGTGGTCCTTGATCGGTGACGTGGAACATGAAGTATCAGTGTCGTGGTTCTTGTTCTGCTCACTCATGAGACTAGTCAGCGGGTGATCATCTTGAAGAGATCGAACTCGTGTCCCATGAGTGCTCCACTGACGTTCCGGTCCTTGGGCAGTCACGTTCTGCCAAAAGGTGTATGCATGATCTGGCCATGCACGATGGGAGACGTCAGAGAGGTGCTTGATGAAGTGAAAGGCTTCAGGTTGCTGATCGCAGATGCCAGCATCTTCATCCAAAGGCAGCAGGTAGTGACCACTGTCAGTGAGAAGAACTCGGAAGAGGTTCATCTGCGGATGCTCGCTTTTGGAGGTGTCCCAGGCAACCAGAAGTCCATCATCGTTGGTGAACCATCGTGAGTGCAGTGAGGCGTACATCGCGCACAAGGCAGGGTTGCCAACCAGAGCGGGACAGCGGCTACCTTCTTTGCCAATGACATCGGCGGTGTAGGTGGCTTCCATGTTCTTGAAAGGCAGCTTCAGATGAACTCGTCCAAGAGCTTTGTCTGGCTGACCTGAGATGCCGGTAATAGTGGCATCTGATGCAGACCATGTCACTGCCTTCTGCTTGTCCTGGTAGCAGCTGGCTAGTAGGTCACGAAGGGTCTCGCTGCCAACCAAACCTGCGGCAGCACCAGGGTCAATCAGCAAACCACGGCGTTTGATGCCTTTCACCATGTGGTAGACCTCAGAGCTTGCATGAAGATGGGTGGCAAAAGCAAGTTGCTTGCGAACTGGCTCAGATGGAGCTGGAGCTTCTTCATCTTCTTGATCTTCGGCAAAGGTCACTTTCTTCTCTTGCCAAGGAAGCAACTCTCCAATCCTCGGTGGTGTCATATGGATGGGCTTCACCTCAGTGGTAAAAGATGATGAAGCTGGAGGACTCCGAGAAAGTCCTTGTTCAGGTTGACTTCGTTGGGCACTGTAGTCAATGTCGTTGAAGTAGCCCTTATTGCCACCTTTGAACTTGCCTTTGCCCTTGAATGACTTGCTTTTGCCCTTGCCTTTCTTTCCTTTTCCTTTGCCTTTGCCTTTTGGCCTCCAGGAGGATTTTCCTCCTCCATAGCCGCCTTTTCCTTTGTCTCTGACGGGACACTGTGCGGCCATGTGCCATCGACTGCCACAGACATGACAGCCACTCTTCTGCTGGTAGTAGTCCTCGTCCTCATAGTAGGTCTCAGGGGCTTCAGCAGCTTGCTCTGTCTCATGCTGGTCGTCATGGATGACATACTCCTCAGGGGTGTGCCATTCTGATGCCGTAGGCGACCAGGAATCATCTTCTTGCCACCATTCATCCTCTGCATAGCCGGTCCAGGGGTCCACTTCTGGATAGGCTTGCCAGGGGTCATCTTGCCATGACCAGTCGTCATAGTAGGTGTCATAGTCCATGGTGTTCCATGACGAGGATGGCGTGGAGAAGAACTCGGCGGCCTGATCGGTATACAGGTCCTGGGACAGAGCATGCTGGTCACTCCGGTTGCTCAGGCGCAAGGTCAGGCGCTTAGCTTCCTCGAAACGAGACATGTCGCCTTGGATCTGGATCTTGACATCCTCAATGAACTTGTTGGGCAATCCAGAACTTTGGAAAAATAGGAAGCTCTTGGCGACGTCGTTGATCTCCAAGCCTGAGTGGCGCTGAGCAGACTCGTAGCGAAGCTCCCATTCTGATGCATATTCGTGCATCGAAAGCTTACCCCGTTTGAAGAGGAAGAATTGCTCCAAACTGTGGGTAGCCAACTCCTGGTCAGACTGACCGAAGGTCTCACGGAGGGCGTTCGCGAGAGCTTGAACTCCACTTGGGATTGCGTGCTGCAGGATGACGTTCGGGTCCATGGGGTCTCGAACTTCGTCCGTGGATAGCCGAACGAGAGCACTGTCTCCCACATCGTAGGTTCCGTCAGGGCGAACCAGTTTGAGACCCATGGCAATCTTTTGGGCTCGTCCTTGAAGACGTCCTGCAAGTAGAGGACCTACCTGTTCGTCGGGACCTTGGTAGAGTCTATACCAGAGGCGGAGTTTGTCGAAATAGGACTTCAAGCTGTAGTCGGGAAGGTTCGGAGCCCAACCAGGTGGTACGTCGCGACGAAACTCAGCCAAAGGTATGCCAAGGAGCGGCTGGGCCATCGTGAACAGATCACGGGCAAAGTCCCGGTACGTGAAGGTGTCCTGAATCGGGTAGTCCTGCAAATTCAGGGAGATGTCAATGGTCAGCGTCTGATTCAGGAAGATGGAGTGCAGGTCAATCACCTCCAGGGTCGTGTACTCGGGGGCTTTCACGGGCGCAAAATTGGCTGCTTTCACAGGTGCCCTCGGAGCCGAAGAACAAATGCACAGGACCAAAATGGCCAAATTTGTGAGACAGCAAAAAAGGATCGTCGTCGTGGCGGCGACGAGAGCGAAGCAGCGCGGGCAGCGCAGCGGGCCCGGGATCGCGCCGGGCGGCGCCGAAGGCGCCAGGCGGCCAATGGCGAAAGCAGGAACCCCGGACGGCCGGGGCTCCGCTACCAAAGTCGGTAGGACGGACTTTTGAACCAGCTCAAGAGCGCTCTGCGATCGTGAAAAGGTGTCATGACAAAAAGTGACATCAGTGGAAATCTTTAAACTGAGGTCTTTTCGGTGTCTTTGAGGCGAGAACCGTCCCAACTCTCAACTCTCTGAGGCGAGAACCGTCCGGTCTCGCTCAAACGGCGGACGTCATGGCCGGAGGCTGGAGAGGTCGACGTGGACAGTCGAGATGCCCGATGAGGTGGTCAGCAGTGGTCACCAGCTCAGCTCACCCCCCCCACGCTGCCATTCCAGAGGTTGAAGAACCCGACTTAGACTCGACTATCCCAGTTGGGTACCGCAGTTGGGTGCTAGTTCAGGTCACTTAACCTCTCTTGGTTCTTAGTGACTTAGTTTTATGTCTAGAAGCGGTCCACAAGTCTGCCCCCCGCAGTGCAGCATGGTTCCAAGCAGTTAGTAGTTCGCTGCTGGTAGAGGTGTATATGTAGGTTGCTGTGTGGTGGATCTATTATTGTGTTTGCTCTAAAGAGCCAGGGTTGATTGTGTACAATGCACCCGGCTGACTACACGACTGCTACTTGCAGCTCCTGCGCGGTGAAGGCCGGGCAATGATGAAAATGGTACCCTACAGTTCTGCAGAAAGCCTTGGCCATCAGCCATCAACCCTTTCAGATCCGAACTCCACCACGATGTATTAAACCCAATTGGATCCAATTGGCACACTTAAACCTTCGTTGTAGCCATCCACTTGAAGTCTTGGGTCTGGGGTCAGACCACCAGACTGGCCTCGTGAGGCTGGCTTTGAGTCAGAACAGCTGCGCAGCCGATCCAAGTGGGCTCAGCGTATGATGATTCCGCTGGGTGTGGGCCATCCGCCGCAAAAAGCAGCGGCTTGCCCAATTCCGAAAGAATCGGATTCCCAGGCAGCAAGCTTTCGTGAAAATCCAGCAATCTTGGCCAATTCCGCCCCAACCTTCCACAGGTCTTCTTCAACAGCATCGAGCGTGCCAGATTGCAGCAACTCCTTCGGCCGCATGAGAACGATCAAAGGAAGAAGCCTATGGCCTATGGCAGCTTGTCAAGCTGAAGTGAGAAGTGATGAGAAGCTAGGAGATCCAAAAGTCAATAGCTAATAGTTGATGGCTGATGGCTCATCTTCAAACCACTCTCTGTCTCAGAGCCAGATTCCGCTGCACCTTCAATTTCAAGGCAGGCTTCGCATGGCGAAACGCGCTGCGAAACTCCCGCGTCCGCAGCTCGTTCCCTCCGGACGTCCCCTCCGGACGCTCCTGGAGCTCCGCAGCTCCTACGAGGCCACAGCCCTTCACGTCCAGTGCCTGGCGAGTCCGCGAGCGGCGACTGGGCTGGCGATGGGGCTGGCGATCCTGGCATCGGGGGGGGGGGCCGCCCAGGGGGCCAACCGAAAGGGTGGGAAAAAAGCGCGGATCGAAGTGAAGACGCTCAAAACGAGCGTGGAAGAAGAGAAGAATGTTTTAAAAAATCAAAGGGGGAGGCGATGGTACCAAAACCAATAGGAGAAAGAAACACGCAGCGAGAAAGATCGTGAGCTGCAAGGAACACCGTTTGGAAAACCATGGAGGTGGGGGTTATGGTTTCATGTGGTTTCACAGCTCAGTGTGCAAAGAAAACTGGGGAAAGTGACGGGAAGACCTCTCCTCCTTTATCTTAAGACGACGCTTGAAAACGCCCGTGAGTTCAACCACGTCTCATTGGTTTTCTGAGCTTTCCTAAGAAGGAAAGGTTGGTTTTCTTCCACCGAGAGGAGGTGGATGGACACCAATAGCGAGAGAGAGAGAGAGAGAGGGAGAGAGAACAAGTTTAAAGGGAAGGACAAATGCCAAACAAATAGAAATATATGACATAGAGATTTTCACTACAAGCAAATCAGTAAGGTCCTGGCATGCACGTTCCTATTACAGTTGGTCGGGGGAAAGGCCACTTCTTCGACACCAGGGTCCTTCCCATGAAACGTCCTGCAGTCCCAAAACGGCACACAGTGACAAGTGATACGCAGTGAACCCGGCAGCCTCTCACGAAATTCAAAACAACTAGGAGCAACTCCTCCAGTGCTCTTCATTAACAATCAACGTTCACCACCCTGGACATTTGCAAGGATGACCTGTGCTTCGAAAAACCCTTACAGTATTCTTCCACTTTCACAACTCCAGCCCACAAAAAAAATAACAGTTCAAAAAAAGAAGATTGAGAAAAAAAAAGAATCCATGGCATGAACGGAATGAAGAAAAACCCACGAAGATCGGTCGGGATCGTCAGCCAAGCTGCTGAGAAGTCGCGCCACAAGGGCTCCACCTCCTCCTGGCTCAGCTGCATCGCCACCGCTCGCAAGGCAGCCTGGACATGCTGGTGAAATGTCCGACTGCGGTGAAAAGATTGGCTCCTTCCAAACTGGCTAAGGTTCTGAAATAATCCAAAAAGCTTTGCCAAACCAAACGGTATCAAACAGTAAGATCATATGTAGGTATCAAACAGTAAGATCATATGTAGCTGTTGCAAAACACTCGTCCAAAATATACCACATGCATCCAACTGCCATATGTGATCCATGCACCTGAAGGCCCAACGTCTACATGTCTATATTACAATCATATGTCTCCAGCCTTCCAAATGCTATCCTTCCCACCCCTCACGTGACTCGCCCCCCTTCTGCACCGACCCCGCGGCGCCGCGGTCCCGCGCCCGCTGGAAGGCGCTCCGCGCCGAGAAGCGCAGCAAATCCTCGAGGTCGGAGTGTCGAGGTGTCGAGGAGCCCCACCCAGTCGGTCGGAGTGGTCGGCTCCCCTTACGATGACCGTGGCACGATGTCCAACTTACATTTACAATGGGGGGTTTTACTGAAATCTATCAGAACTGGGGGTCTGTGTCATCAGAACTGGTACCTGAATTGATTCACTGTGAAGCTTCGCACGGGTGAAATGGTCTGATGAATCGAACCTCTTCCAGGAACAGTGTTACAAGACAACAATGTTTTGTTGCATGTTCAGTTTGGAAACCGCACCAGGGAGTAATTGTTGTGAATTGGGCACCTGTAGCAGGCCTATTCATCAACGCTTCGGCTTAGGCTGAGGATCTAAAAATTGATCTGTCCAGGTGGGCCTTGCTGAGAGAAAGTCAGGTGTCAGAGAGGGCCGCTCCGTGCCTCCACTTTGTGGTTCAATTCCTGTTGTCTTGTCCGCATTTGATCGGGTTTCCAGCAACTACCCTCCAAAACCAAGATGAGCGAAGACTCCTCCGTTGTGCTGGATCTTCCATGATGCGGCATCCCTTCACTCTCAGGAGCTTCACCCCATTCCCACCGGGGAAAAAGCTCCTAGTAGCGTCCTTGTTCCTAGTAGTAAGGCCAGGAGCCCCTAGTAGCGTCCTTGCTCCTAGTAGCGATGCCCTTTGCTCCTAGTAGCGTCCTTTCTCCCCCTTCCATCCCGATTCTTCCCAGCCACTGACAGCACTGAGGCCCTCAATGCACAAGCGCTCCGCAGCTCAGGGGCGGCAAAGCTGAACCACACATGCTGCCGCGCCTGCCGAGTGGAGCCCGGACCACCCCGGTCGTTCGCTGATGGTGCCAAACGTCCGCGGAGGCAGGTTTTGGTGCAAAAAGATCCACGAAGGTTCCCTGAGTGGATGGAGCTCAAGGTGAAGTTCAGTCCTAACCTCAGATTCTCAAGAGACCTGTCATCTGTGTTTCATATACGTATGCCGCCTCCCAAGATGATGCTGCTCTTCCGCTAGCTCCTAGGGTCTGAAGATCAAATCTTTTGTGTCCAGTTCTGGTATGGGGTAGCATGTAGTAGCTTGGATTAGCTTGGGTCTGTTTGTTGTTACCTTGGATTCTGCTGTGTTTTTTCTCCCCTTCCTATCCTTCCGGAAGGGTCACGGAGGGTCACGTCAACGGTCCGGTGTTTCCGAGGTCTGTGACGGTCTGTGCTTCCGCCTGTGAGGCGGTGGCGCGATCGAAGGGCTGGAACTTCAGCGTCTTCCGGATGAGGTCTTTGCCGTCCTCGGACCTCAGCCACGCCACTCCGAGCGTCCGAACGCATTCCGATCCGTGCGGACCGCGGACCGGACGGAAGTCAAGGAGAACCGGACCGAAAAAGGACTCGGACCGGGTCCTCCCGCACCCCCAGAAAACACCAACAACTCGGATGTTATACTTTTCTTTTAGTTCTTGGTTTTTCTGGGGGGGTGCGGGATTCTGGATATTCTCCCAATCAATTGCAGGACCCTGGTATTGTCCAAGCAACTTAGGTGGCCTAAGTATGTGTGGCCAGTGTTTTTAATGGTCTTCAACTGCCCTAAGAATCCTTGGTCCCTCAATGGCAGGAGTCGGACCAAGGGCCCGGACCCGACGCAAACCCTTCCCATTTGAGGTCCGGCATTCTGTGGCTGTGGGCGGCGCCAACCCTGGGTTTTCCCACGGAAAATGAACAGAAATAGACTTCCTGACATGGTCCACCTACGCCAAACTGGGGTGGAGGGTGGTCCCAAACCTTCTAGAGGGGGCCAAACTGGGAGTGGGAGGTCGTCTCCCTGTTCGAAAACACACCCTGCTATATAGTAGATTGTCTTTTGGGGGGTGGGAGTTGGGATTCTCCAATCGGATGCAGAAATGTGGTGGTGTTTACTTGTTTGCCAGACACCTTCAGGGGAAGCCAGTTTTGAGGATCTCGGACTCGAAAGTGGCCTTTCTTTGAACAAATGACTTATATGCATATATATATATATATATACATATATAATATATACTATACAGTATAACTCCGAGGGCGACTTCCTTGGTTGACTCATGTTGACTCCACGTCCTGGGAGTCAGGGACTAAATGAGGGTGACATGGGTGATACAAAAATGCAGATCGCCAAGATTCGCCTCCCAAGAGTGTGGGTATAAGATGTATAAGTGTTTTGGTCCTAGATCTTTCTACTGCGTCTGCGTCTGCAAGAATAGACCGTTCAAGGACTCTGGCCATGTGTAGCATCTTCAAATCCAAGGTTGCCAGGTCTCCACCTTCAAGCCATTCAATCAGCGTGCACACTGTCCTGTGCATTTCACAGAAAAATGGCTTCAAGACATGAGGAGGAGGACAAAAAAATCAACGGTCTCCCCACTTGGCTGTTTGGACCGGACACTCCTCAAACAGATTTGGGCTCCTTCCTTTCGTTGGGACCGGCGTGCCGGCGTGGGGGTGGTGGGTCGTCCAGGTCGTCGCGACTCGAAGGGCAACCAAGTCGCACGGAGAGCCACACGGGATCGCTGAAGGCGTAGTTGCCCTTGCGGACGCTTTTGGCCACCTGGAAGGTGGGGACGATGGTGGTTTTCGGGATTGGCCAGTGAACAAGGTGGGAACCCTGCCCCAAGAGCGTCACGGCGATGTCAGAAAGTCGTCCAACTAAGCTTCCTGACACATGGCTTGGCCTGACAGCCAAAAGAGAATTGAACCATCAAATGGCACCATGGGGAAACCCCCCATGAGAGGTTTGTTCGGTCTACGGGGCGGATCAGTGCTTGAAGGGAGCCGAGTGCTTCAGTGGCATGGCTCAGCTTCATCGGAGCTCCAGCGGAGCCGCCTTCGAGTCATCGCGCGCTTTTGGTCCCACGAAGAGTTGGTCCGGTGTCGCAATAGGCGTGAAACTTGGCACCTTTACATGTGCATTTTGAATCACAGCTGTTGGTTATACCAAATACGGGCAAACCTCTGTCTTCTTCGTTGTGTGCTTGGACCGGAATTCCCTTGCGCTTTGGGAATTTTGATCTGGTCAGTGACAGTGTGTTGGATATTCTTGGAAGATGATACCACATGCACACACGCGTTTGAAGATCATGCGAACACGCTGTTGAAAGAAGTGTCTTCCTCCCTTGAAACTCGTGGAAATAACCTTTCGTCGCCCTTGGCCTCGAATGACTTTCAAAACTAACACCAACACGTGTTTTTAAACAACACATGTCGCAAACGCACGCTGTGTGGGGGCCTGTTCCCTGGCTTTTCGGAGGGGTGCATCCTATTCCGGAGCTGTGGTAGAACACTTCCACACGTGCCTCCGCATCATTCTTGCCGCTGAAGGGCAACTCGTGACCCAAGAGCATCTAAGCGGACGTGGAGGGAAATGTTGGGTCGAACATTTGGGTGTTGGACATGATATATATATATATATGTATGTATAAGTGCGTGTGTG
The DNA here is from genome assembly GCA_963970005.1 of Durusdinium trenchii. Classification (NCBI taxonomy): domain Eukaryota; class Dinophyceae; order Suessiales; family Symbiodiniaceae; genus Durusdinium; species Durusdinium trenchii. The sequence continues at coordinate 463,116 of CAXAMN010026595.1, forward strand.
TGTGTGTGTGTAAACAGCTTATATATATATACAACTGTTATATATACATATAATATATATATATATTATACATATTATTTATATATATATATATTTGTTTTGTAATAACGTATGTATATATATATATAAGTGTATACAGCCTTGGGACATCCCGTTGAACTCATCAAAACACCAAATGACTGTACAGCTCCAACTGGGTCATATCGAATGGACCTCCACTCTTTCATCATGACCTCCCAGTCTGAAGTCCATGACATGCCTTCCATCGCTCTTGCTGAAACATGCTGAAATGACGGTTGAAGCGACGTGTCCCACATCTATATATAAGCGAAGCAAGCACCCAACCAGGAATGGTATCAGTGGACGGAGTACCTGGGCGCCGACCCACCCCAAACACAAAAAACAAAAACGCTCCTGGGCTCGGGATGGCCAAGCAGAGGTGGACGAACTGGGCTCTGTTCGACTATCCCAGTTGGGTACCCCAGGCTACGGGTCCTACGGGTCCTATGGTCCGGTCACTCTCCACCTCCCGTTGTTTCGGGACACCACCACCCACATCTCCGAACCCCGCAGTGAGTTCGACCGACACAGCAGTGATTCGCCAGGCGCTCCGAGCATACATGATCACCCCACAACTCCAGAGGTCTGCAGAGCTGTCGTACACGCCACCCAGCACCTGCGAGCTGAGGGCGGGGCGTTCCGGTGACGGTGAGGAGGAAAAAGAAATGGCCGCGAGGCCGGTTGAAATGGCACGCGGGGGAACAATGGAATCTGCAAAGCCCAAAGAAACAAAGAAGGTGTTGGACGTGGTGGGTAGCCACGTTGTGCACTGAATTCAACTGTGTTAGGCACCTCTTGTGGAGGAGTATAGGAACTGTTGCGGTGGGGTCCCCTGGCCCCGCCCCCACCGTAGTGGGAGTCTGACCCGGCTTTGCACCCCACCTGCGGTGAGCAGTACAAGACGGTGCCCACTTTGCTGCTCAGTACCTCCCAGGACGTTCGTGTGCAGCATGTTCGGCGCAAACGGCCAGTGTTGGGGGCAAACTAAGGCAGGATAAAGTCGAAGCGAACAGGTGCGCTTTCGGTGAGTGCGGCTACAGCATGCCCCAAACCTCCCGGCCTCAACACCTGAACTACTTTCGAGACCTACTCGAAGCCAGACCGCCCAGACCGACCTCCGCCCAGGCCAACCCTCGGAACGAAACCTGGGAGAGGCCCGGTGGCGCCTCTCCGGGCTGAAAGCTGCACGCCAAGCCAAAATCAGCCAGTTTCAACCTCACAAACTGTGTCAGTTTGAAACGGATCCACCAGTGAAACACACACCTGAAAAGCGAGGAAGTCGACAGGAGGGGCCACGAGACTGAGAAAAATCACGGTGTTCAATTCCGCCTTCTCATCGGTTTCTAATGTATTCCATACCAGGACCCTCTAAGGGGTGCCCAATGGAAGCCTATAGGTAGTGTGGGGTAGTCCATTGGACACCCTTTGGAGGGTCCTGGTATATTTCGTCTATTAATGCATTTGTAGATATATAACGTTTCTTCAACCAGGGAGTCCGGATCACCTTGGGCTGTGAGATTTACACGCAGCCCCTCCCCTGAGCCTACGCATGAGAAACCGCTTAGGCAAGGCAGCAAGGCCCTGAGGGACACACTGCCTCTGCTGAGTTCATCCAATGACTAGGCCTAGGCTTCTGGCACATTGGCCTCGACTGGCGCCTGGCTGCAGCAGTTGCTGCAAGCTGCGGTGATTGTTTCGGCCCCACACAAACGTCCAAACATTACAAGTAGTTCCCGGGCAAGCCGGCGGCGGAAGTTTCCTATAAGAACAAATTGACCTATAGGAGTGTCCACGTTCTCTCCAACATGCGCGTCCTCCAGTCAAACGCACGCGCTCCGGACTTTTGACCCACGGGATTCCACGTGTGTAAGGTGTGTGCCCCCTGCAGGATCAGCAGCTTGCAACAGCGTACTGGGTTGTATCTTTGCCACGACAAGAGGGGTGTATGACGAGTGGTGTATGATGAGTGGTGTATGCTGAGTGGTGTATGATGAGTGGTGTATTGACCAGCAGTTGAATGTCCTGTCCTGCATAAAGGCAACCAAATCCTATCAGTATGAACTGTGCCAAACCTGCACGCCGCGAGAGATGACTCAGCAGCGAGAGATGGCTATAGCGAGAGCTGACTCAGCAGCGAGAGATTATTGAGCAGCGAGAGATGACTCAGTCGCGAGAGATGACTCACAGCAGCGAGAGCTGACTCAGCAGCGAGAGATGACTCCTCCGCGTACTACACTTGTACTACAAAGTGGCCAGTTCTCATCGTCCAGCTCGCCAGATACTCCGCGTACTAAAGTTGTACTACAAAGTCGCCAGTTCTCAGCTTCCAGCTCTACAGATTGCTCCACATACTAAAGTTGTACTAGAAGGTCGCCAATTCTCAGCTTCCAGCTCTACAGATTGCTCCGCGTACTAGAGTTGTACTAGAAAGTCGCCAGTTCTCAGCTTCCAGCTCTACAGATTGCTCCGCGTACTAGAGTTGTACTAGAAAGTCGCCAGCTCTCAGCTTCCAGCTCTACAGATTGCTCTGCGTACTAAAGTTGCACTACAAAGTCGCCAGTTCTCAGCTTCCAGCTCCGCAGATGCTGTGCCTGCCACGAAATCTGCCCATGGAGGTTCACAAAGTGCTGCGCCTGTCACGAAATCTGCACATGGAGGTGCACAAAGTGCTGTGCCTGCCACGAAATCTGCACATGGAGGTTCACAAAGTGCTGCACCTGC
>CAXAMN010026595.1:466582-477068 GCA_963970005.1 Durusdinium trenchii
GGTGTATGATGAGTGGTGTATGATGAGTGGTGTATGATGAGTGGTGGTTGAACAGCTGTTGAATGTCCGTAACACGGAAGCTTTGCACACTAAACTTCCTTTGATGAGGGCCGATTTCCTGGTCCAGAAGAAAGCCCGCGACAGCACGCAGAGTCACTTGCAGTTCTTTCTCGAACTCTACACAATGTCATGTGTCAATCTCTCTCTCTCTCTCTCTTTCTCTGGCGTGGCCAACGTGAAGATCTTCTGCTACATGCCCTGGACCGCATGAAATCATGAATCCTGCAAACATTGGGGAATGCTAAAAAATTTTGGGGGTTGCCAAAGCCACTTTTGTCTGGGCAAAAGGGCCGTTACAGTAGCTACCCTGTTGAGTTGAAGGGGCTCTGTGGCTGGGCACCAGTGCTTTTCAAGAATTGCACCACCTTGCTTCGCACACACCACACCAAATTACACCAGCATAAGCCCAATAGCAAAAAAAGATTGTGGCCCCCCTGCCAGCACCTGGGCTTCAAAGCGCACAGGGCCAAAGACATGCCGCACCAGCACCCTTGAGCAGCACCCTGCAGCGGCACCAGCACAAGCCCGCAAGGGCACACAGCAGCGACACGCCACCAGCACCTCAAGCGGACCCAGCAGCGGCACCTGCAGCGGCACCAGCACCCAAGCTTGAATACATACATACACACACGCAGCTCTTCCCATACTGGAACAGCAGCGGCACCTTGCGGCGGCACCAGCACCCAAGCTCGAAAATGCGATCTGAAAAAGCACCGGCACGTCGTCTCCGTCGTCTCCCGGACGTTTCCGTGCCGGTCCTCGACGCCGACGACGCCTCGACGAACACACACCCCAAAACCAACGACGAACGCGCACGGTTCGACTGGCACCGAGCGGGGCGGGAAAAGGGGGACAGATCCGCCTGGCGCAAAAACAAGAAGTTGTGTGGTTTGAGATCTCGATGGCCTCACCGCGGTTGATTGGGCGCGCGCGCCAAATCAAATTCGTCGCAATACGAGGGTCTTCCACGTGGCAGGGACGGTCTTCCACGCGGTGCTGTTGTCAAGGCTGAGTCAACGGCAAATACCCTTACAGTCGTGCAAGTAGCTCACCTGAGCCAAGCTTGCGGAGGGTCCAGTCCAGTCAGGGTCGCGTTGGTTACGGTCTGCGTCTGCGTCTGCGTCTGCCGTCGCGAATCGCCCAGCAAATCTGAGACCGACAATCCCTTAACTGATGATCAATAGTCCTGATATGAAGAGGTGTTTGCCATCCAAATGGGGTGTGGTGTTATTCATCAACATGGAAAGAAGGACCAGTTGCCATGGCCAATCACAGGGCTCTCACGCTGCGCACAGGTTGAGAGACATGCAGCTCGGCCATGCAGCTCAGCGGCAGATTTGAGGATCTGCTCCATGAGGATTGCTGCCTCCAACAGTGAACCACAGTGAAACCACCTGGATGAAACCAACAGTGACGCCCGCTGGGTTTCCATGAGGATTGCTGCCTCCATGGTTCGAGGCACCGGTTATCGGGTGGGGTTGCATGCCCTGTGTGGATTTGACGAGGGCAAAAAATATGGCAAACGGTTGGCAGTTCCAGCGAAAGAATGCCGGGTCTATATCGCCAGCAAACGCATGCTGCTGAAGCCTATGATTCGAACGACCCTCCTAGGTCCCCTCATTGCCAGGGTCCATGCCGTCCGAAAAACCGGCACGAGACGCCACCGGCCTGATGTTCGCTGTAAGGGCCTTTCTGCCTCTGCATGTGCTTGTCCAAATCTCCTCCACCACAAAGCTCCATCACCTCACGCTGAGGACCGAGATTCTGTGGCACCCGGCGCCGGGCACCAGTTAAGCACCCGGCGCCGGGCACGGGCTTCCCGTGATGGAACTGGATGGATGCCGTGACCGAATGCAGTGAGCACCCCAGACCTGGAAACCATGCATGGAGTGGCCAACGACAAGTATGTGGCACATGGCCAAACATGCAGATCTCATGTGGAAGACTCCTGTGAAACAAGCAGCTCACTCTGGGATTTCGCTGCTGGATTCGGGTGTCAACTTCATTTCCTTCTACATCAAGCTACTTGTGCGGGCGGAAACAAAGTGGGTGCCGTGCCAGAACCGATCCCGAGCTCCCAGGGAGCTCGATTCAGCCCTGCGATGGTGTGCTCCGTATCACCCCCAAGTGACGCCAACACAGAAGCTACAGTGGTTTCGGAGGTGAGAAATGGCACAAGTTACCCCAAGTTGGGTGGTTTAGATGGACGGACCCCCAAACCACCAAAAACATCTTCGGGTGCTCGAACACACATGCATACTCTGAAATCACTGTATTGGAGGTTGGAGTTGGCACTCGTGGGCACTCGCATAAACCTTTCCCGCGGTTGTTCGGCGGCTTTCTCTCTCGTGGGTTCCCAAGAGTTCACCATCGAGAGGCGAAGGAAACTGGTTCAAAGCCCAACCTGTTCAATTTGTAGTCCCTAAGAGCAAGAGAAAGAGAGAGAGAGAGAGAGTAGGAGTAGGAACAGGAGTGAGAGTAAGAGGTTTTCACTGTGGTAAATGAGGGAGGAGTTGCAAGAGTTGATGTTCCACACCCAACGTCATGAGTCATGTCTAGATGTTCCATCCCAACTCCAGCATCACCGACCTTTTTGTTGTCCGTCCGACAGGGATCAAGTGTGGGGACTGAGGACTTGGCCAAGTACAGATGTGACTTGTCCTCAAAAGTTTCATGCAGCGTCACCACGTTGGGGTGGTCCGTCCTCAGAACCCACGTTCCCGTTCGACCGACGAGGTGGATCGCCGGAGCTGGGAGCTGGGTTTGACCTTTGAAGCACCAGGTCTGGCAACGATCAAGTAGTCACTAAGTAGCTGTTGGCCATGTAGCAACCTCTAAAAGTGGCCCTTCGAAGGCCCGAAGCCCCCTATAGACTTCTCCTGGCAAAATGCAGGGCTTTGGCAGAACCGTCTCCGATTGGTGGGATGTCCCTGCATGTCGTGCCGAACCGGCCCGTTCGGCCCACAGACATCCCCCAGCCGAACCGTTTGGGCATGCGGAAGTGGAAAAGAATCCACTTCAAGCTACGGCAGGTCACTGAAAGGTACCCCGTTTGTTTGCGCCGTCGCAGTTCGGATCCTCAAGACTTCCAGGTACACTCCGAGGCACAGATGGAGCGAAAACATGGGGAAACCACCTGTTTGGTATTCGGCAAAAATGGTCTTCCGTACGCCATGCCATCCACGTGGGCCCATGATGGCTTCAGGGAGTGTAGATATACTTTGGATCTACCCTATTACCAGGAACAGTGGATGATGATGGTTCTGTTGCAGGCATTTCTCTAAAATAGTGATGATTCTTTACCGACTGTTGCAGGTTTACTGGGACAGATCCAAAGTATGGGATTGGATGTACAACAAGGGGTGCCTGCCTTTTGGGGTGTTCGGTTCGAGGTGCAGCTTCATGACATCGATCTCGCTCCGGACTTGCACCCGCCGCTGCTTGGCTTTCGCCTGGCGGGCTTCTCCATGCGCTTTTCTTGGCGCGGGGGGCAGCAAGGTGGTAGGGGCTCCAAACCAAGCAAGCCCGAATGATTGGATGCTGGCAGCCAAAAAGAAGACTCTTTCATCGCTTTTCTGGGTCTGACGCCCCACCCGACCCACACAAACCGGACCTCCAGAAACCTCGAGCCCTCTATGACGCTCCACCACGGTTCATATATCCCATCGGACCCACGCGTTCTTCACCCCAAACAAAAGACCGGGCGCCGTCGGAGGTTCCTCTCGGCCTTGGAGACTTTCTTCACGGCGTAGTGACTCCCAGTCTCCAGACTTCTGCCCTGGCACCGTGGACTCGAAACCGAGAAGACAGGGCGAGCCGAAGACAGGGGGGGCAAACATGCAGAGGAGCATGGAAGGACAGGTGCTTCAAAATGCCCTGAGATATGGCGCACTTCTTGCATAGGCCCTGGTGCGCAGGCAGGCCCAACAAGGCCAACCATGGGCCGCAGTGCGGCCAATCATGCCGGCCTTTGTGACGTAGCCAAAGCCGCCCTCGCCGAGCTTTTCACTACTCAAGGTGTAGCACTGTTTGATTTCACCTTGGACCATGGTGAACTGCCCTTTCTTCGCAGGGACGATGTGATAGAAGGTGGTTCAGGTGGTGCAAGCTAAAATCCTTTTGATCAAGCCACCTTGAGGTAATTCATCTTGGCATATCTTGGCCCATAGATCATCCAATGTCTGGCTTGTGTGCATGACACAAAAACCTTGGGGGAAACTGAGCCCATGAAGATCACCATCTCCGCATGCGCTTGCCTTTCCCAAGAAAGGGTCTGACAGCTCACACCAAACCCATATGGCACACGTCTTGGTCAAGCTTCTCCCACCCGCGCAGTCTTGATTTAGCATATAGTTTTTCAAGAAGTTCCCTAGCTGCATGGGAGCCAGGCGCAAGCCAGCGGCTAGATTGGTTGGCAGGCCACTCGAACCATGGAGCAACCCCGCTTCCCGGAAGATGTGCGTATTTCAGTAGATCTTTGTTGAAAAAACTCCCGGCAGCATCGTGTTGAAAAAATCCTAATGTGGAGATTTAATGAGACCACTTCCTGGAGCTGTCATCCCTTCTGCTGGCCGTTGTGGAAGGCCACCAGGAGGCTGGAGGTTGGAATGAATGTCTGGGATGTACTCCGCTGAAAACTAACATGGACCCTGAAAACCACTGGTCTGTAAAGGAAAGCAGTCTTTCAGGATGCCACTCTCAGGGTGCATGTTAGTTTTTCGGGAATGTATTGTTCACCATATATGTTTAAGCTTGCAACTTCCAAGCCTCAAAGGTAGCAAGCAAAAACGCTTGCTCTGTTTGCGAAGAAGAGAAGGACAAGTACGAATTCAACGAAATGTTGTTTGTCCTTTAATACTCGTTTCATGTCTTGCAGTCATTTGTTTCCGGTTCTCTTCTTTGCCCAACAAAGGGAAGACCCACCATACCCGCCCGTCTTGACACGCTCGGAGAAACATCCCCTTCCTGCTGTGTCTCCTGGTCTCCCTGGAGATCGACTTCAGGCGAAGTCTTCAATTCTTCAATCACACATTTCCCCGGAACGCACACAGTTAGGACTTCTGAATGGCTAGACCTCCTCTTCGAGCATGCACTGTGCCTCTCACATGCATGCTACTTGCTGCATCTTTTTGCTGCCTTTCCTGCTTGTGAACTCTGTAGCTGAAGAGGTCTTCACAGCAAGTCTTGCATCTTTCCCTTCTGGAAATGCATGACACAATCAAAGGGCAGGTTGTATCGCTGTGTCAGCTGGAAAGAGGTTCCGACCTGCCCTCTCATTGACGACATTCTCAGCATCCGTCCAAAGAGTTGGGAAGTCCTGGCTTGAATTGAAAGTTGAGTGCTCAGGCGGCAAACCTCATGTTCTAATCAAGCCACAATTGGGGTACAAAGGTACAGGGCACAAAAAAACAACTGTGGAGACAAAGGACAACACTGCCAAGCAACAAACAACATACCGTGAAACGGTCTATTCGCTATCCTGTCACCGATTCTCAAAATGATGTGCCCTGTTGTCTGAGTGAACTCATCGACTGTTGCCAATTGAAACGGAGGATCCGCTGAAAAGGAACATGCAAATTCGTTGTAGAAGTTTATATAACCTGTTTAATCAGCAACCAGAAAGGAATACTATATCCCAGACACTCCATGTCTGTATATATGCCTACGTTGACCCTCAAACCACCCCAATGTAGGTAAATATACCTTACATGGAGTGTTTGGGTATTAAAATACAATGAAATCACATGAAATCCCATATATAGTCCTCTTTGTCTTCCTTTTTCCTTGATTCGTCATGTGCATTTGCATGAATGAAATCATTGTCAATCAAAAGAATAATATGACGAATGAAGAAGGTATCCTAGCATGACAACCACATCCTGCCACAAACCGAGACCCAAAGGAATTTTCACAGTTTTGCATGTTTCGCTTGTATCTCAGAGAGTGCTTTGGTACGTGCTCCGTAAGTCATTTAGGGGGGCACACCCCGGGGACACCGAAAGGGATCGACCCGCGGTCAGCACCGATGTGATACCGAGCTTCCGTGCGCATGGGCAGCGGAGCTTGCAGGTTTCCCAGGCGCTGCAGGGGATCGGAGATGAAGCGCCTTTCTCGGCCAATGGGTTTGTAGCAAGCCCCTCCTTGCAGCTGCTCCGCAGCGGTGGATGCCAGCCTTGGGCAGTGTCGCAACGGGACACGCGTGTCCCAATCTGTTCATGGGACGTTCGAGGGGGTTGAGGGCTGTCAGCGAGTGGAAAAAATGAGCAAAAAATCTGCAAACAAGCAGGCCAACAACATCACCTGATGAGCAGTTCAGGGCGCCAAGCAGTTTGGAGGCCACCATCTGCGGCACGCATGCCCCAAAGCTTGAACAGCAAAGCATCGTACCATCCTCAAGTGGCCATGGCTCAAAAAATTACATATATGGCGTGTGTTATATTATATATATATATATGTATGTATGTATATACCAGGATAGTGACCCCTTTCCGACAGGTCACCCAATTGAGACCTGCAGGGCCCAAGCACCCCCAACTAAAGGCCTGGTGGGCATCAAAAATGCCTGAAACCGCTGACTGAATGGCTTGTAACTTGTAGAGGAAAACGTTTTCTTCTCCTGTGCCCCTTGAAAATTAATCAAGACCTGCAGGAGGGAGTGATACTGGGATGACGGCCGCAAAACTTCACGAATGTGTGGATCAACCACCTGAATCACAGAAGCTGCTGGGCTGTCACAGCTAAAGCAAAAAGTGATAGCCTGTCGCGCCCCAAACGGCCTGTCACGTGTCACTCTATCCCAGACACTCCATGGGACTGCCATATATGCCGATCAGTTGGGGTGGTTTTGGGGGTCAATGGGGCGGCATCTATGGCAGTCCCAGACAGGTCGTGTCTGGGTATTGATGTCTCACGATGTCGAGCCTGGATCTGCTTCAAAAACGGAATCGGTGAATTCAAAATCCCCTCTGAATCGGCGAATGCGAGGAGCTCTCCACGATTCCTGCACCCTGCGGATGCATCAAACTGGTGTTCTCGACCACTCCAGGGTGGTTGGCCAAGCACAAGACCCCCGGCTCTCGCCGTTGCAACTCTGTCATGAAGAGGCGCATCGCCAACTTGGCCTGACCATACTGCTTCCAATCATGGTAGTCCTGCAAATCAGGTCGATTCAGACCCAGAATTCGTTGGGGTACGGCCAGCTGAATTGGTGTGGAATGCTTGGGCCATGTTGGGCCGGGCCCTGGAGGTTGCCGCCGATGCCCGGGCCCCTTTCGACCTGGGATCATCCCGCACCAAAGAATGCCCCAAATAGCCCCCAAATCCCAGGGCACGTGTTTCTAGCCATTTGGATGCACTTTGCTAGTTGCGTCCAACCACCACCCATCAGAACCACCCACTACTGTTGCCACTACTTCCTCCCCTTCAATCTTCACAGGTTCCTCGTTCCGCTACTGGCTCCGAACTGAGATCCCTCAAAAACCGCGAACTGGAGAATTCCTCTCCCGCCTGCGGCTTCGAGGTCCAGCTCTTTGGATCAATGCCCCGCAAATAGCTATTGGCCATGGCCACAGAGCTCTGCCCGATGACCCGGCTGTGCCCGTGCCGGAGCACAGGCAACAGAAGCCGGCACAGCAGGTAGTGGCCCAGGAAAGAGACCCCCACCATCTCCTCCACGGGAGAAAAGAACAAATGAAGAAAAGGGGAGTCGGTGAGTCCGGACGAAGGATTTGCTGGTCTCCGTGGGGGGTTTGCTGGCCTCCGCTCAAGAACACTATGAGCGATCTTTTTTGCTGTTGGTTTCTATTCGGGGAGTTGTTCCCTTGATGCGGCATGGGGGCACACAACGCTCCTAAGATGTGAAATGATCTCGCAGCTTAGGTGATGGTTATCTGTATTGGCATGTGTACTGATGTGCACAACTCTTCGCATACCTGTACAAAAAGACATGAACATGTCCACAACTGCGGACGTGGAAGAAGGATAGTTCCGGACTACTGTTGATGGAAGAAATCCTGCACCACCGGGAACTACCATAAATACATAATTACACGTTGCCTTCATCGTCTCTATCTCAGGTACTGCCAGATTCCTTCCTTCAAAGGTAGGCAGAACGAATTGGCCGGCGTTAACTCATCTCCTCCAAACCCTCTGGCGTCAACTTCCAGCCAGCACTGCCAAGGAATGTCTTGGCAAGCCCCGCGTTCAGAACAAGCACATGCAGCTGCTGGTACTTTTCCTGAAACCTTCTGGAAAATGCCACCTGACGCACAAGGGCTAGCAACATATACGAACCATGTGCACAGCATATGCATATGCATAAATTATTTTTGTGTGTGTACCTATATACATCTTGCTCTTCTGCGATATAAAAAAATATCCACGTAAAATCAAGTTGACAAACTCTAAGACACAATTGACTCGAAGACCGCCAGGTCAAGCTCCATCACTTCTACCTGCTGCGCAACCTCCGGCGGGAGTGTCTGCACCTGCTCAAATCCCTTCTGGACCGCTCGACAGGCCAGAATCACCTTGGCCCCTGCGGCCGCCAGCAAGCGCACCGTGTGCCAACCAATGCCAGCGTTGCCACCAGTGACCACGACTACCTTGCCTTTCATACTTGGAACACCTGGCGAATTCGCTTCGTATTTGGGTCAAATCAAAGTGTCGAAGCGTCTCGGATCGGAGGTTGCAAGAAGTGATATACTTCCTGATATGAATTCCAGGCAGTCATGTAGACTCGTGTAGACTCTTGATGGATGACTCTTGGTGAGTGATTGATTAATTAAAAGTCCCGTCTATAAACAGGTTTCTTAATCCAAATGGGAATGAATGATGAATCTAGAGGACGAACATGACGCTCCTTCCCCTGTTCTCGTTTTCTCGATCTGCCATGCCACTGTCTTCCCGAAAGGAGCTGAGCCGCACTGAGAGCCAACCACCCAAGTGATCTGCCATGTAAATCACGAAGGCAGCCAAGGACAGTGCTGGCAGCCAGGCCATGGTTGGGCGTCTCGAATCTACTAACTCTACTGTTGATGGAAAGTGTTGTTCCGCTACAACCGAGTTGGTTTGCTCAAGAGGAACCCTGTGTAAACCAGCATCTCGCTCCTAAAAGGTGCAGCATTTCCTCCAACAGTAGTTCTTCGGCCTTGCTACCTGAGCCAGGCTAGCGGCTACGCACCTGTGTTGCCGCCTACTCGGAACACGAAGCTACGAGGAACAAGGGCATCGCTGCTAGTAACAAGGGCATTACTACTAGTAGCAAGAAGCTACTAGCAACAAGTGCATCGCTTCTAGTAACAAGTGCCTTACTAGTAGTAACAAGAAGCTATTAAAAACAATAAGCTACTAGGAACAAGTGCCTTGCAAGAAGCCTCACTCCACCCCTTCCGGCGGAGACGGCGCGGGTCGTTCGGCGGTGCGGGTCGTTCGTGCTCACTGCGTGAGGCAAGGAGCCATAGGTGTGCAGGATCAGATTGTTGATCCTGTCGGAAAGCAGGGGCCAACATGGCCAACAAACACCGGAGATGATACCTGAGCAAACATCGATAATTCTATTTGTTTCTTGTTTCTAATATATAGCTTCTTGTTCCTAGTATGAAGGCCAGGAGCAATTGATCCCCAAATACTGTGATAGAGCGAATGATGTGGGGTCCTCGTGGTCTAGAGGATGCCATCTACAGCATACCTGAAGTGGTGTCCCCTCAAAGATGCATTGGCAGCAGTTTCTATCCATGTGGATCACTCAAACACTTGAGCAACACATAGCAACACGGCTGCTCCAGGGGATGGAGGAGTAAGTCCAGAGGCTACATCACTGGTCCTTCCAGCCGCTCATGGCCATGCGGAAACTGTGTGGCTTTGATGCTGGAGGGGGGTTCGGGTCCCACAAAGCATCTCCCACAAGAATCTGGACACACCCCGGTTGAATGGCCTCCCCCGCTGAAACCGCCGTGGGAGAGCTCAGAAGTTGGGCTCAACAACGGGCCCCATCCAGCCCATCCCTTCTTCTGATATTCTTTCGGTTGAGAGGGTTCGGTTAGTAACCATAACCATGACCGCCATGACACATGATTAGTAAGTAAGCAAAGTGGCGGTCAGTGAGTGATTTGGTCAGTGAGACAAACCAACAGAGGTTGAAGAACCCGACTGTTCGACTATCCCAGTTCGGTACCTCAGCTGGGTGCTAGTTCAGGTCACTATCCACCTCTCTGGAGCTCCACTGGCTTCGTCCGTGAAACCACACCTGCTGCTGAACTCGGTCGTCTCATCCGCCCATCTGGCACGCACCTGCGCACAGCGCAGGAGGCCGACCGAGGAATGCCGGATGCAGCGAGGACGATCCGACAAAGCATGTGTACGAAAGGTGTATGTATGTATGTATGTATGTATGTATGTATGTATGTATGTATGTATGTATGTATGT